>CM075004.1:22720336-22752956 GCA_037576675.1 Pangasius sanitwongsei | reverse complement strand
AAACCCCGCACAATTCTAAAGGCACAATTATTGGTTATTTTTTTTTTTTAAAATATTAAAAAATAAATTTTTTAAATATTTTTTTTTAATCCCCCCCCCCCCCCCCCACACACACACACACACAGGTAGGAGGGAAGAATACACCTTGGATGGGACAGCAGTCCATCACTGCAAAAAAAACATATACACTATAATTAGTGTATTAGTACAAAAACTCAGATTTGCTGTGGAAGAACCAAAATATTCTGTGGAAATGGTCATTCTAGTGTATGGTCACTATCTGCCATAACTCAGCACAACTGTCGTTTAGCTGAATTGCACTATGGAACCTTGAGTCAAACAGTTGCTGCAATGTCTCCACTACATCTGAGGTAGATTTCTTGTTAATATGGCATTAAACATTGCTGTCAAATGGTAAACAAGTAAAGAAGCTCTTGATCTGACAGCAAAACCTGTTAGTTATGTCTGAGTCAATATGTCCGAGATTGTTATTTTTTTTCTCCTATTTAACATTACAACATTGCTAGCAATGTCCACTGCTAACTTCTCATATGAATAATGAACATACAGCACCAACTAACAATTTAGCAGCAGTATCGCTAAGCACATCACAAATATTTCAAAATAAATATTTTAAAAACATACTTCAAAACATTTTTAATGTGTTTCAGCATGACAATGGAGATGCATTGTGAGGGTCCGTGTGCTGAAGGTTAATAACAATCTATATAACAAAATCCAAGCACAGTCCAAATATATGAGTTGTTAAACAGTCTATGGTCAGAATACCAGCAATCATAGTAGTAAAGGCAAAAGGACCAAGCCACACGGTTCCAAACTTAATGTATTGCCAGGGCTTCATGTCCATGAGGAGTTTATACAGTGGAGAACCAGGACGTGACCTGGAATTGGGTGTGAGTAGTAGAGGTTGCATTTATTACCACAGAGTACAACCTCTGAAATGGAGTCCTTGTCACATTCAGGCTGGGGTTTACCTTTAAATAAGTATAAAAATTTAAAAATGCCATATCAGGAGCTGATCCTAAGGTTAAACTTGTATAACACACTAACACAGGGAAAACCTTAGTCTAACGCATGGACCAATAGTTCAGAACATAATCATACATTACTATATATTCCCAAATTTCCTGCAAGAGACTGGCAAAATATTTAGGAAAATGAGATTCACTGCATGTAACATAATGTACAAAATACAAAAAAGAAAGTTATAAATGTACATACAATATGCTGAATAACTGGCAGATATAGTTATATTCTAATAATAAACACTGCTACATATTTTCTTTCTAAAAGTATACACTAAAGATGGAATAGATACTATAATAATGATCACATCTGTGCTCATCTGTTCAGCGGATATTTGACTCAAAATAGAGCATGCAAACATTGTTACAGCAAACCGGAAACCTGGAAAGTGCATTTTGCCACTTTGCCACAAGACATCCCACAACAGATGGTTTCTCAGTTCTGCCACATCCGCACTGTATAACAGGGCAGATGTCTACAAAAACAGTCCTAATCCATTGCATGGAACGAATGGTGCAGGCGTCCTGCTGAGCCAACAACTTCCACCTTTCAGTGAACGGTAAAGCCATCATGAAACGATAACATTGCATGGCAAGGTTGGTCAATGCTAATTTTTCTGCAGGAATAGAAAAGTTTTCTGAAGGAAAGAGCTTGACAGGAAATAATAACCTGCCAAAATAAACCTGACAAAAAAAAAAAAAAAATGCAGTGATGCAATTGCGCATCGAGGATGAGAAGCCAAGAGTCATTTCAGCAAAATGAATTTGTCTGCAGGAAAATATGCTCCTGAAGCACATTAATCTCTCTCATTAGCATGCATAATGGTACTTTCAAACACGCTTCATGTTATTGTTTTAGATTCAGGGGAATGTTAGAGAATTAGAGCTGTTCAGTGTGCATAAATTATCTCAGTTGGTAAGCATTTAATTGCTATTACACAAGGCCGGCAAATTACCAAGGTTATATTCACTAAGGCCTAGAGTAATACTTAAACAGTATAGAAAAATGAAACAAATAAGACATTTTTTGCTTCGTTAATAAACCCATTAACAGGATCTTATTATTTCATTTTCAAACCTGTGTACATCATAAAAATAAGAAGGAAGGTATATTGGTTCAATATAATCACATCAAGAATGTGTCATACTGCAAAATGCAGTGTGTATTAAAGTACTGATAAACAGATTTCTAAATAAATGTTTTAAATAATATACACTCATAAGAAGAACCTTAAAGTTTGTTGTCTGGTCTGTTCTCCCTATGTAGCTCTTGCACTCAATCACCATTCAAGACAAATCAAAATGTGATGAAAAAAAAGTTATTACTTAAACCTGAACAAAAGCTCTACCTGCAGGGATTAAGAAGATTTACCAGTATAAATAAATATAAAGTTTATTGTGTGGGGGGAAAGCATGGTGCCCATGAGGGGGTGAGAAAGCACTCAGCTCAAACAAAGAAGATTAGAACCACAGCTAAAGGCAATAAGGTGAAACAAAGTAAACGTGCACAGGGGGAACATTACACATTGTGGGCCAACACCGTACTAAGACTGGCTCACTTTCTGAAATCTGCTGCAGTAGCAAGGATTGAGACTGGCTCAACAACACGAGAGAGAAGCCCATTTACATGGCTCCAAAAAACTATGGTTCACAGAAAAATAAGTAAGATAGCGTTTACTTTCAGTATCCAAAAATGTAATTCATGTCCCAGGTGCTTTCTGCCTCATTGAAATGGCTTTTCGACTATTTTATTGCAATTTGATCTGACCAAAGCATACTTTTCAGATGTCTCCCATATTGATGTGTCTTGCATATAGCAAAGGGTCAAATATTATAAATGCTACAGCTAAACCATAGATGTTGTAACTATGCAGATGCACAAAGAGTCAAAGACACTTCTACTGAGAATGCTCAAGTCTTTTGTCTTCAATCAATCTGGTGCGCTCTCTCTCTCTCTCTTTCTCTCTGCTTTAGTGTTCTGGGATAATGGCATTAGTACAGGTGATGCCTGCAGGCACAATAAACTGATTAAAAAAGCTGGCTTTGTTTCAGGAGTAAAACTACATTCTTTGTAGGAGGCATCAGAACAAAGAATACTCAGGAAGCTCGGGGCTATCTTAGATAATAACTTTTATTCTCTACATGCCAGCTTGGCTGAACAGAGGAGCATCTACAATAACAGACCAAGACAAGTCGATGAAGTGATTCACCTCAATAACAGAAATCAGGGAAGTTTGCACATAGTCACAATCCACCATGAGCTTAACCAGGATAAAGTGACGATGGAAGAAAAATGATTGAATACGACTGAAAAGTGAATACGATTGAAAAATGAATACGATTTTACCTAAACTCCGTATTTCAATTAACTTATGCTTTTCATCCAAATGGTAATCTACTGTCTCTGGCTTTTCTGTCTATATGATTTTCTAAGTAAGTAATAGCATAGTAATTGTGCTAACAATCAATCAACTATGGCTCCTTTATAACCAACTAATGATTAATTACCTATCAAATCAACATTAACATCAACCTCCCAGAGGACTAATATACAGTACATACAATAACTAACTTAATTAACCACACATTAAAACTTTAGTCATAAGTAATTAAACATTACCACTTAACTTGGCAGATACAGGCCAAGTTCTTCAGTTCATCAGAAATGAGGGGAAAAATGTGATCTCAGTGATTTTGACCATGGCCGGGTTGTTGGTGCCAGACAGGCTGGTTTGAGTATTTCAGAAACTGAAACACCCAGTGAGCAGAAGTTCTGTGGGTGGAAGTGCCTTGTTGATGAGAGAGATCAGAGAAGAAGCTGACCAGAAGGCCACAGTAACACAAATAACCAATCTTTACAAACGCGGTGTGCAGCAACACACCTCAGAATGCACATGTCGAACTTTAAGGCAGAGGGGCTTTAAAAGGAATCCCAGGCTACAGGATCATCAAAACTGGACAGGTGAGGATTAGAAATTGCCTAGTATTTTTCTATACTTCAGATCTATCTAAAGCACAATTTCCTGTCTGTAGTCCTGGCACACAAGGTTATTGCCTTTAAACAACACCTTTTCCCCCAATCAATATAACCGCAATATAACCTACAGCTGATCTCTGTGTTTTCTCCATGTAAGATGCGTGATTTGCTCACCTACTGTATGGACCGCTGGTGTATATGTGTATATATATATATATATACACCATATACATATGTATGTGCTTTTGTTGGTTGCTACTGTAGAGACTCTATTTTTACATCTCCTTCTTCTTCAGATTCATGGCCAGTGGCTTCATGCATATGTGAAACACACAAATACTGCCAAGTAATTGAGAAAGAAGATCTGTTTTTTTTTTTGTCTTGACTCAGTGGAAGATGAGTTAAAGGAGAGAAGAAATAGAGAGCTGTTTGCTTTCTGAGATCACACATTAGCTTTTAGTGGAACAAAGCACAAGCTGCATAGTGTTGTCTAAAGACAACGAAGAATAGATAAAGACATTCAAATGATGTCCAGTAAACCATGCAAAATGAAACATGACACAGACACACATACAATTTGAACACATTTTGGGCAAATAGGAATAAACAACTGGCAAATTAGCAAAAAATAATGCTTTCACGACAACAATATGCTCTGCTAGAGAAATAGGGTCCAGCTCATATTATATTTAGTAATATGTCTCAGGTTAATGTCCTGCTAAATACTCTACAATGAGCTTTGAGACAACTGATCTCATTAAATTCACACAACCTTCTCCTTGGTGTGGCATAGTGACTCAGCAGGTAACATTGCTGCCTCAAAACTCCAGGGTATCTGGTTCGACCCTAAGCTCGGGTGCAGAGTTTCACGTTTTCCCCAATGTCTTCCCATTTGTCAGGCCCCACTCCAAAAGACATGCCAGTAAATGGATTATTTTTACTACTCTAAATTGAATGTGTGTACGCATTGTGCTCTGTGATGGAAATGCATCCCATCCAGGATGTATTCCTACCTTGTGCCCATTGTTCCCAGGATCTGACGATTAATGATGATCGAATTAACTTTCTCCTTAAAACAAATATAGTTAATCAACCAAGACATTCAGTTTGCACAGTGCTAAACCGGCAGCTATAAGCATTATTTACTTATTAGATACATTATTCTGATAGTGCTAGTCTAAAATGAAAGTGTATATAATAATTTATAAATAAATTGTAAAATAATTTATCCTGTTAACTGATAAGATGCTTATGATCACTTCAGAATCCTGGCTCATGCTGAGTTGGTGTTTTTCAGTCTAATAATGGTTGGTCTTTGGTGCTCCTGTCGAGAGCTTCCTTGGTCCTTGTATCAAGAGACAAAAACAACAAACTCCAGATGCACCCTGTCCTCAGAACTTGATTACATGAAGAAATATAACCACTACACGGATGGCCAGAAATCAATAGAGCTGACTGCTAAGCCTTTACTTATGGTCTCCTAAAAGGGGTATGATACAGTATATAAAAATGGATGTTGTTGTTGTACATGTTATTACATTACTATTACATTATTTAAAAATAAAAGCACTTTAACTTAATAGTCTGTTATTTAATTTATTAATTTGTTATTATTGAACATTGAACTGCAGCACTGCCTCATTCTTTATGGACTACATTATATTTTGTTATAAATTTGGTAATAATTACTTCAAGCACCATAAACCATTGTATATAAGGATAATAACCAGTTAATAACTCAGATGTTATACACCAAGGAAACATTACATTTTTATCTATATCACAATGACAATTTTTAATATTCAAAGATATTTTTTCACTTACTTTCACTTTCACTTATTATTCTTGTTACTATTACTACTACTACTAAATTAAAGGGAAAAAAACCCAACATAAATTGTCGTAGAAGAACATAAGACACCAGAACAGGTCCAGTGTGCCTTTGCATAGATTCTACAAGTCTCTGGAACTGTACTGGAGGGATGAAGATCATTCTCGCAAAAGATATTCCCTCAGTTTTCTAACATGCTGATATCTGGAGAAGGCCATGGCATATGATTTACATCATTTCTATCCTCTTCAAACCATTCAGTGAGCTCTCTTGCCCTGTGGATGGGGGCGGGGCTATCCTTGGAGAGACCACGCCCATCAGGATAGAAATGTTTTGCCATAGGATAAAGGGGATCAGACAGAAGAACTTTGTATAGATTTGCAGTGACCCTTCTGAATGGATGAGAGGACAGAAACTGTGCCATCGAAAATAAATGCCACCACAGATTACAGGATCACAGGAACTCCAGATTTTTGAACATGCTATATTTCAGAATTTTTGGAAACCCTGAAGCAACGGGCTCTCCTAGATCTAATACTAAAAGCCCTCAAGCATAATCTTTTTTTAAATTAAGGTAGCAAAATGTACTTTTCCTTGTCACTGGGGTGGTACTCTCCAGGGTACATCTATTGTAGTGTATATCTATCACCTGGAAATGTGAATATAAGTATACCTTTAAAAATAATTTAAAGTACACTATTGGACCTTGCGGACTACTAATGTACCTTAGGTATGCCACATGCAGCTTCTTAGGTGAAAGATATACATTAAAGTTACAAAAGATGTACCTTTGAGTGTGCCACCCCAGTAACAAGGAAAAGTACAGTTTGCTACCTTTATTTCTGAAAATGAAAATACATCTACCTTTTCCTATTTGGGCTCAAGCAACTTTTTTTTTCATCCTGTGGGATGCCGATGCACACATCTATTCTGAAACCATATACTGTTTGTATCTGTATTCATATTCATCCCAAATATGAATATATTTTATCTGCCTTCCAAATATTATCCAAAATCATTAGGACACAAGAGCTTATCAGTTAATAAGCTCAATATAAACTCATTTCCTGATTTAATAGCCATTCTGGACATTTGTGTTTGTCTAAGGCAATAATGGTGAATAAACTGGAATGAAACAGGTGTTCAAAACTTTAGACTGACAGTGTAATAAGATAAAATGCCCAATGAGCATAAGATAAAACCACCAGTGGCTGTAATTTGTTTATCCATATTGTCAGCAATTGGGATGCAGTGATCAGATGTATTCCCCTGCTGAAAAATAAACCAGACAAAACTGCAGATCCTTTATAATCAGAGTGAAAAAGACTCCCTGCATGATTATGGGGAGTGGCTCAAAGTCTCAAACCACACCAAACCCAACCTGACAACATGATGAAAAGGAAACCAAATGGATACATTCTTCATATTGCATTAATAAAAGAGCTATAAGGCACACTAGTGATAGAATAGAGTGCACAGCCCGTCTGAATGATAACAATTCTTTCACCTAATTTGTATTTCCTTTTGCTTTGGCTTACTTTTTCCTTTCAGTATATAGTTTTGAAATTCATGACTCAATTTGACAACTTTACTCCGTAATCTACGCCTGGCATAGAGGATATTGTGCAGTTTCATAGATTTGACTATCCATATTAGATTCCTCCAGAGCTTGTTTCATCAAAAGCCAATTTAGAGTTTTTTTGTTTACTGCGAATAAAAATGTCTGAACTTTTTCCAGACCTTTTCAAACTTTTTCATGAAGCAACACATTTAGCAAAGCAATCTGAAGACCATGCAGGATGGGAGACAAGAAGAATTGTGACTTGCACATCTTGCTAGCATATATACTGTAGCAGCAGCAGGGGCGGCTGGTGTAAATGGACAGGCAGAGGTAATCCCCCTTTCATTTTGGCATCCACATCAAATTATTTGCTGCTAACAAATATGTTAATTTTGCTTTTCATAAAGACAGAAAGTATGTGGATGAAAAACAGATAATTTGATGTAAAATGATTGACTTTGGAATGCAAGACTCAATAAGAAGGTCATTATTGTTTTTGTTGTTGTTGTTGTTGTTGTTTTTTAAATCTGATGCAGTGTATTTTTACATATATTCCAATTTTTTGGCACCAATAGGTATAATAAACCTTCCTTTGCCCCAAAAAAATCTTCATGATACACACGTCCAAGCTTTCAAAGATGCTAGTTGTTAGCATGCGGTTGTCAGGCCTGACGTTTCTTTATCCATAAACATGCAATGCTGATTGTAGCAGCAAGGTAAGCGGAGTACGCCAGAGACGTACAAGGCAGGTGGACATCTGTGGAGACCGTTTGACCAGCATCATTGTCAGAGTGAGACAGGCTGTTATCTGTGCGTGCATGGAGAATAGCAACATGAATGCAAAGAGACAGATGGAGCAAATGATTGCCCAATGTAAATATACACCAAGGTCAGGTGGTAAGAGCCTCCAGTGCAGGATTGTGCACAGTGTTATGGGGAAATGGGTTAACATGTCCTAATTTTTTTTCTTGAATTTGCATTGCAAATCAGAGCTACCTGTGGGAATACTGCCCCTACACCATGACATCTTCCACCTTGACATACACGCTAATTGCAGATCAAATATTTCCATAATGTTTACCACAGTTGTTATAGGTATTCTGAGTTATTGACATATTTCCTGACAAACATGTCGGACAGTCAGACATCAACCTAAATCCATGTTCTATGACTATTTCTCTGACAAGTGATGGTCAGTCAAGGTTGTTCATGGCATAGAGGGTGTGTAAGGGGAATAACCATTTATGTCTTTCAACAGTAAAAGCTTCATAAATAAGAATAACTCTGAGACTCTAAGAAACAGGAGGAGAGGAAGACAGACAGGGTTGACGAGGTGGCCTGACAGTAATAGATGAGTAAAGAAGAAATTCACTGCACTATCTATCAGAGATATGTCATTTATCATCCCTCTGACATGCAGCACCAAGATACAGTGAACTTTTTCCTCTGTACGTCATTCCACAGCTTCATCTTTTCAAACACAAATATTCTGTCCTCTTTGACCTACAATCCTGGAACAACTGATATACCTTCCCCTAAATATTTTCCTAACACTTTATTTAATGGTGATGTTCATAGGGCTACCTTTAACCTACATAAACCCTTCCTGACAGCCTACACTACAACATGTGTCAGGTGTCATAAATACTACATTCCCATAGCACCCAAGTCAATTGGTATAGATATTTTATGTCATAATGTGTGTTATGGCACTTCACTTAATTAAGGCTGACTTACTATACTTTAAAACATCATGACAACGGATTTTGTAGATTTTACTTGCAACATAATAATTAGTAGGTGAACTAATCAATGTTAGGTCAGAGAAATACATAGCTCTGCCATTATGGTGTTATGTCTTAAGTTTTCATTACAAAAATAAATGAAAATAAATCATAAAATCAAACTCACTTTACTTAAGGGAAAGAGAGAATTATCAATAACTGCCATTACAATGTCTTGACATTACCATAAGCATTCATAAACAACATGTTCTGATTTAATTCAGAACATGTGACGTGCAAGAGTTAGTACAGCAAACTAAACAGTTTAAGTAAGTTTTTTGTGTTTACTTTTTCTAATGAGCTGTTTGGACTTTTGGCTGTTTGGAGAGCTTGTTTAAGCTGCAATGTAGTAAATATGGAAATATGGCTAATTAAAACCTGTCATTAGTTGTGTGCACAGCTCCAAGACCTCATAAGACAATGAATTACAGAAACCAAAATACATTACATTTTAGAAAGCCACATTCTCAGAAAATCACATAACTAAAAACTGAAATTGTTGGAGCATTTAAAATGAGCAGTTTTCTGTTTTATTCCTTTAAATTTTCAGCTGTTGTTGATCCTTTGTATTTGACTACTTAAAATTGCCAGTTCTTCTTAATGAATATATCTATAAAAGGAGATATATTAGTTTTGGTGGTGTTTCCCAGTGCTTTTTATTGTTTTCTCATCTTTAACCCATTTTATGCTGACAAAGGCCATATTAATGAGATGATGAGATGATGAGTAGGATTCACCAGTGAGAAATACTGGTCAAAGTTATATAATGAGTCCTCTTTATTAATTGCCAATTAATAAAATACATAACCTTTTTGTGTGCATTAACATTTCCAACCTCTAAAGGCATATTATCCGGTAATACATGGAAAACATTACAAAATGATTAAGGTACATTATAACAGGCGAGGAATGTAAGTGTGAAGCCAACAACAGTTCCTTGGAGTTTATTTAGAAGGGGTAGCAAAGCCAAACATAGCCTTAATTTTTTTAAGTTACAGAAAGCTCAAGGAATAGAAACTTGTCGAATAAATCACTGTTTTGTTTTGGTGATGCTGTAGTCTGTAATAGGTTCCATCTTGCAGACCCTGACATAACCAGAGCACTGCAGTTTATTGGCAGAAAATGTCGAGCATGGAGTGTGATTGTGATTGAAGATAAGCAGCCATGCTGGTGCTGATAGTTTTGCTCTAAAAAATTTTTTCACTGTGGCTTTTGTTTGATTGTGTCTCTGAATTTCTTTGACTGCATCATCTGTCATGTGTATGGGGTCATCATGCTCGATCGGTCTGGTCCCTGCTACAGTCCTACTTTTGTCTCTCTTTTCCATCATTGCTCAGCCTCTTTCAAAATTACATTTGCCTCACTGTTCCTGACCAGAGTCATTTCTTGCCAGTGTTTTTTTTAATGTTCTTCACTTCACCACTGCTGTCTCTTCATTTCAGTGTATCTCTATTTATCACCAGCCACCCAACTGCTCCTATCCCCACAATGATCGATCACTGGAGTCATTATCCTTCCAGAGCTCTGAAGAAATTTAATTGTAATTCCTACTAGATGATTGTGCTTTGAGTTGTTGAAATATCACTCTGACAATGGTTCCATTTTTAAATATTTATTATAAATACAAGTAAAAAAAGATCACAAAATCAAATAATATATTCTCTTTTAAGATAAGGACTTCATGACAGCCACATAGTCACTAATTCCCCCTTTCATTTCCCAGCGTGATAAAGAACTTCTCTTGTCTAGGTTTGTTTTGAGTTCACTCCATGTGCTTTTATTTTGGTTTTGGTCATGACATTACTCTATGTCTTCACCTGTTCTGTGTCTCACGTTGATTACTTTGCTTATTATGCCCTCTTTTATCTGTTGCTCTTTGCTTGCTATGCTATTTTCTATCATGCTATTTGTCTCATAAGTACTGAGCCTCGTTTCTTTTATCTGTGTTCCCTGGTTTTGACCCGCATCTGTTTTTGTGTTTTGATTGTGGATTATTCTTGTGTTATGCTATCTGCCTGTGTTTTAATCCCAAACATGGACATCAGCTAAGATTCTTAGATTAACCAAAATAAAACCCATGTTAAGTTTTTGCATTTGTATTCCCGCCGCACTCACATTCCTGCCCAACCTGGGTTGCCGGTAAAGTACTGTAAAATTTACAGTAAACAACTGTAAAACATATTGACAGTAAGGTGCTCTAATATCTTGCATAGTATAAAATAAAGCATAAAGCAGTAGATGTGCTCATCGGAGGATACAACAGAGCAGAGGATATATTAGAGGATACAACAGAGCAGAAGGTTAAGCGTCTTGATCAAAGCCCAACCATGGCAATAAGGTGACACTGGGATTCAAACACATGACCTTCTGAGCTATAATTCACAGCTTTAACCACTAGACCACCGCAACCAGCACAACTCAACATTGATTCAATGTGATCTTTTCGGGGGGTTAATTCAGTGGTAAAAGTGGTTGAATCAATGTGAATTAGTTGATCTAGTTGTGGTGGCTGAGTGGTTCAGGCTTTGAGTTACAAATTGGAAGGTTCAACCCAGGCTGCCAGTAAATGACTGAAAATCTCCAGTAAATTCTTTAGAGTGTACACAAACATAGAATACATCAAGCCATATTACAACAGGTGTCAGCAGTGTTGTAAGTTTTTTTTCTACTGGATTTTTTTAGGTATCACAACACCATTGTTTTAAACCCTATGCAGTAAGCATTTATACTGAATAGGAAGCCATTTCGGATTTTGCATGAGTACAGGTTAAAGACAGTAGATTTTTATATAGGTCTCAGGTAATCGAAATCTCAGTGACAGGAAAATGCTTCCTGCACTTTCTCCAGGGTCTACAAGGTTAACATCACCCCACCCCTAATCACCCCTAGTGGTGTGAGTGTACCAGTCATCTCCAAACACTTTTCCATTTATTCCTATGATATTTCAGTTACTTTTGACATTGTACTATACATTATCCAGGTGATTCTTACCACATTACCACACCAGACAGTTAGGAGGGGTGAAACAGACCTGTAATTGTGTATGTACGTGGTTCATTGAGCCCTTGATGACTGGCAAGTGTTTATTTATTATTTTTTTGAAATCCAGGTTATTCTATGACCCCTGACAGATTATTTGAAACCAGTACCAACCTGGCAAGAACTCTGTGAGAGGGTTCTAAGAAAATATGATGGCCATGCTATGAGTATGCTGTCGTATAGTCGGAACCATGTAGCATTTCACTTCAGAAAACAAACTCACACCCATCAATATGGCTAGATAGAACTGGAAACAATTATTACAGGTGATCTTTGTGTGAAGTTATAAGTGTGTGAGTAAAGTCGCTGGCTAATGTGTCCCTAATGAACGATTCTTCACACACACACACACACACACACACACACACACACACAGAGAGAGAGAGAGAGAGAGAGAGAGAAGCTGAAGGAATTACAAATGGCATACCGAACTGTTAGTATTGAATGCTTATGCATGCTTATTCTTCACTCTAGATAACACAACCTTGTTTGTGTGTTGACCTGCTCTATTCTATTTAATATACACATGCAAATTGTCTGTAAACAAATAATCTTCTCCCCCTTCTGCCCTTGACAACATTACAACAAGGGACATGACTTGGATTTCATTTTCAAACTCGACTGGACTGATCATACGCAGCACTCTTTTGAATATATGAATATTTTTTATTATCCTGATATGTATTAGAATGGATCTGAATCTGAAATAATAACAAATCTTTAGTCAAAGGCAACACAACCTTCTTAGAGTT
Organism: Pangasius sanitwongsei; assembly: GCA_037576675.1. NCBI lineage: Eukaryota > Metazoa > Chordata > Actinopteri > Siluriformes > Pangasiidae > Pangasius > Pangasius sanitwongsei. The sequence continues at coordinate 22,739,966 of CM075004.1, read as the reverse complement.
ATCCTGTATTTCGCCTTCTCATAGCCTGGCCACTGTCCTGTTACAGAAAAGATGACCTGACCAGCATCCACCCTCACATCTGTTGTGCATTTTTATCAGGACCATATTACCATTTCAAAGAGGGAATCCAGGATCTCACATAGGGCTTTATCTTGGAACATGGACAGGTTTTAGATGTGTAGCTCATGAACATGCAATAAGGCTGAAGGTTGACATATAGTCAGATGAAGCGTATTCTCTTTTATGACTAAAATGTGAGAGACAATGTGAGAGCCCGTCTAACCAACCGCTCCACTTGTGCCACTTGCTTCCTAAAGTTACAAACAATTCAACATATTATCTTTGTTATGATTATAAGAAATGACCATAAAACATTATATGATAGATATGTAACAAAATGATATTAAAATATTAGTACTACATGGATAAAAACAGATGTGTCTTTGGTCCCTACCTTGCTAATGAAAGGTACTAAATGTAAAATAAGAAAATAATCAGCTACATGATTAAATACTAGTAAAAGACCCCAAGAAAAGAGTGAAACTGCACATAAAACCTTTCTTTGGAATCCTATCAGCAGGTCCAGACTTACATTCATAGTCTCATCTTTCCTATAAGTTTCACTGTAGTTACTCAAAATGTCATAGTCAGTACTAAATAATATACTGTAAATTAAACAAACAAATAAGAGGGCAGAATAGTAGCAGAGTAGTGCAGCTCCAGGGTCTCTGGTTCATCCAATCCAGGGTGTATTCCCGTCTCACGCTCACTATTTCTGGGATAGGCTCTGGTTCCACCATGACCTTGACTAGGATAAAGTGCTTATTGAACATGAGTGAGTGAATGAATGAATAAAATAGAATATCCAGAGTAATACCCGATAAATTAAATAAATTTAGGAAAGTAAAATTGATCAATGACACTGTTAGTAAGGTTATAAATAAGACATTTGATTGTGTTTGGCTACTCTGTTCTGGGTCAGATTGATCAGGCTCACTGCTCTACACAGTAAAATGTCTCTTTCTCAGTGAGTGTCATTATCAACCATGAATAAAAAAGCCTGTCCAACAGTTAATCCAGTGTTACTGTAAATTGAACAGTAGTTGGTTTATTCTTACATATTTAGTACATTAACAAATAAGTCATGCTTGAACTGCACTTTAATGTGGCATAAAGATAACATTTTAATCGCACCGTGGCTCATTATCACGTCTAACGTATTATTGTTCTCCCACATCTTAGGCACTTTCATCTTTAGTAACTACTTCGTCCTGGTAAGGGTGGTGGATCCATAGTCAATACTGGGAACACTGGGAGTGAGATGGGAATACACCCTGAATGGAATGCCAGTCCATCACACACTCAGTCACACATTTACAGTTATCAGTTCTTCTGTCTCTACAGGTGGTGAACTCATCTGCTGCAGAACTCTTTATAGTTGAAAAATGAGTGTATGCTGACAGACTAATGCAGAGGACATAAAAGAAATGTCTAAGACAAAGTTGGTTTCTTAAAACAATCTCTGCACTAGTGAGTTAAAACATCCCATAATCCTTCCTCTTCCTTCATAAGTAGAGATGCATAATCCACATGAAACAGGGTAATGAGAAGATATACTGCGCAGCATAGTATAATTCTACACAAAACACTTTAACACAGTTTAAAGATATCTAGTTTATCACCATATTGGTGTTTCCTTGGTACCAAAGTAAGAAAGGCAAATATTAGTTTTAAAGCTATGACCTCATTCTCAAAATTGCACTTTTTCAATAACACACACACACACACACACACACCAAGTTTGATAAGTATGGCACATCAAACTGACAGTTACAAAGGACAATATGACATTTATCTGCCCTCAGACATTTCTGACACATTCATTCTGGCCTCCAGAAAAAGTTACCCTCACATTTCCTACACTTCCTGTATGTCAGGTTTTTCCTTGCATTTTAAGTTCCATCATCATCCTCTTGTGCGACTGCATGACATGTCAACTGTCGTAACTCATTGATTTGAAAAGAACTTTCACAGGGTTTGGAGCAAGTCTGAAGGAAACAAACGTAAAACTCAGTGTGAAAAACAATCCTCAAATAGAATTCAGTTCAAAGAATATTTTGCTAAGATAATCCAATTCAGAGAGGCGGGAAACAGTGCTGTCTCACAGCTCCACGGTCTCTGGTTCAATCCTGAGCTTGGGTTATTGCCTGCGTGGAGTTTCACACGTTCACTATGTGCACGTGTGGGTTTCACCTCCAGTTACATCCCATCTCTCAAAAACATATCGGTAGGAAAATTATCTACTATAAATTGCCCCTAGGTGTGGATGATGTCCCATGTCCAGTATTCCCAGGACAAGCTCTGGATTCAGAGCAGGATAAAGCACTTACTGAACATGAATAAAAGAATCAACTAAGAACCACAAGGTTATTATCATTATTAGGTTTTTGAAAGGTATTATAATAAAAGATCTACTCATCTAGAAAAAATTGTTCATATGCATTTTTCCTGCCTCAACAATTTCCTCATTCCAGTCTGAATTCAAAACCATGCCACAGAAGTCAAACAGTCCAGTCCTGTTTCTGCTCCTTTGTGTCAGGCACATTTGCATTTAAATAAAGTTCGTCTCTGAACTGGTACTGGTGAACAAGATATTTTCTTGATATGTGTTTGAATTGATCAGTCAATAAGTAAACTCAAGATAAGAACAAGATTGAATAAAGGCAGAATTTAAATATCATTTTGATGAGTTGGTATGCAAACATACTTTGGAGCGATATGTATGTGGGCTTTGACAGGTTATTATCCTAATGTCTGTTTTAATCACTTTCAGTGGGCAGAGCAGCTACATACCAATACATACTATTCAATTAGCTGTGGAGCACCCTACTAGACCCAAATAGACAAAAAAAAAATTAAATAGTGACATTTATGTCATGAAGCAGCAGGATAAACTTACAGTTCAAAATTTACAGTTCATTCATTCATTCATTCATTCATTCATACATCCCTATTATACTGATCAAGGAAGAAAATTAGTATAAAATACATTTTTGGTAAAAATATAATTTAAGTGTTGGAGGAAACAAAGTGGAAAATAAAAGCCAAGAATACAAACGAACCCATTAAATAAATGAAACCCTTATTATAACCTTTATAATTGCATTATAAAATACTAAAATTGCCTCATAAAGCTGCTCAGAAAAAGAGAAATAAAAAGAGAAATTAATCATTGCATTATTAATAAAGATCATTGTACTTAGTACCTGGTCAGAAAGAATAACCGAATTAATCTCTGGTAATTTGGTACAGCACGGCTCACTTGATAATGGAAATAATGACAAACTGTCCAAAATATATGATCAAGGGTAATATTCTGAGCCGTAATGTCGTGTACCATCAATTTCGAAAAGCACTAAAAGCTGTCTAATTCAGTCAAATGCCTTCCTCTCTAGTACGTCTAAGTGTCAAGACAGAGATGAGTGTTTGTCATCACTGGATGTCCTTAGTTTATTTGTTAAAAATTGTATATGAGAAGCAGATATCACATCTATAGCTGAAATGTATCAGGATGTATTCTGTAGAGGACAAATGCTCCTCACTACTCAGCATGTTAGCACCCCTGCCATCATCAGCCTCACAACTGGGGCCCTCCTCTGCTCTGACCATCTGTCCTACTGGCAGACACAAATGAGTGTGTGTCAAGGAGCAAAGTAGAGGAGTTAAACAGAGCAAGGGAGAAAGCAAAGACATAGTATTAGCACAGATGCTGCCATAAAATATAAATAACATATTCATAACATTGCTCTATAAGGGGTCTTTAATGACTGCTACACGTTAAAGCCTCTTAAAAATGAAGCCTTTTTGATATTCCAAGTCCATTTGTGGGGAAAGAAAGAGAAACAGAAAGATATTCTTGAACACACCAAGGATGTTATGAATGGCAGAGAGAAAGAAAGAGAAAGACAGGTGCGTTGAAGATGCAGCAAGGCCAGAGGGTTATATTTTAAATGGATTAAAATAGAAGAAGCAAAAATAAAAGTTATATAAGAGAAAATGTATTATGAGTAATGAATAAAACATGCTGAGGAATATTAAAAGAACGTAATAGGAAAATAATCAAAGTTGGGCTGGTGTGATGGCCGTTACTACCCCAAAGATGATCATTTTCAACATTTACAACAGCATGTTACAAAGTGTTATGACTCTCATACCACAGCTTTTACCAATGATTACAGTGACTTTGTTAAATGTTGTGGAACATCCATAAACTAAGTAAGTTCCTGTTATTATTTACGTTATTGTGCTGACACTAGAGACTCCTTCCACAAATGTTAAATCAAAATCTCCATTTTTGCACCATAGCACCATATCAATGATTAGATGTTGTTGTTGCTGTTAAATAACACATTGTTTTAATCCATTTGTTATAACACTTGGATTATGTGGCTGCTGTACAAGTCCTTGTGGAAGTCAGTCCCTCCAGGATTTCACGATTTTGTGATCACAGATCACTGTTATAGAAAATGAATCACCTTCTGACCAGTCAGATTGGAGTTCAGTTATTAACTTTAGACTGCCACACTGGTAAAAAGTGGATATTACAGTGAATAATTAGTTGACTCAAATCACCAGCTTCCACTATTCTCCACTACTAGCCATTCAAAGGTAAATAAATAATAATTCAGTTCTTACTGTGAGGAATAGCTTCCCTTAAACAAATCTATTATTTTACTACATTGCAATAGATTACCTCTCACTGTGATCAATGAGCAAGAGTCAATCACTAAGCCACTGCTAGATGTGATATGCCTGGGGACATTTATTATCAGCAGTGTTTACCTGGAAAACAATTACTGCACTTGCTAAACTGGGGCTAAGCTAATTCTGCCTTAGTACTGTATAAGAAAGGTGATGGCAATTACTTTTTATGAAATGTGAACACTGACTTTATGCTGTTCATTGATTGAAGTGAAACAGTCGATGTGTAACGTAATGCTACTGTATCTATCTGTATTTGTTTAGTGCTCCAAATATCTGTATCTGTATTCAGAAGCAGATAACCATTGAACCAGAAGTGTGTGTGGTGTAAAATGGAAGCTTTTTTTTCTGTATTTTTTTATGTGAACCCTACCACCCAAGAAAATAAAAAAGAAACAAAGTTGCTGGGAAAAGAAGTCATTTTTCATTCACAAAATATAACAACGAATTTGCATAACATAAATGTATTCAACTCTACTTCTATATTTCCTCGGGTAAATCACTTTTGTTCATAAAATTCTCAGCCAGATTCCCTGTGAATTTTCTTGCAAGCTGGCAAGCGAAAGAGTAAGCTAGCTAACTATCTTTCAAAACAATAATGCCTTGTCCAAAGTACAGAACTGTTGTTTAAGCACTATAGTTGACAACAATAGCCACCTATTTTATCAGATTTACTCCAGAGCTCCATAAAGGTCAGAGCGGTTTGCTGGACATGTTATCAGAATCCACTAAGAAGCAGGGATGCAGTGCTGCTGCTTGTCAAAATGGGGTCCTTTAAGCATTGCTTCATTCTAATTTCCATACGCTTTTTTTCTGGAAAGATTGGTCCTGATTTATCAAGGTGGATACAAATGGATTTATTCATTCGTATGAGCATTTACACAAGAAATTTGATATTCATGAAAATACAGCAATTTTGGAAAACGTTCATATCCTACTCATGCTCCTAAGTGTGTGTGTAAATTTACACATAAGATGTGGGGGCAGTCATGGCTTAATGGTTAGAGTGTCGGACTTGTAACCCAAAGGTGAACCTGAAGGTCATGGGTTGGAGTCTCAGGTCTGGCAGGGATTGTAGGTGGGGGGAGTGAATGACCAGCGCTCTCTTCCACCCTCAATACCACAACTGAGGTGAGACCCTTGAGCAAGGCACCGAACCCCCAACTGCTCCCTGGGCGCCGCAGCAAAAAAGGCTGCCCACTGCTCCGGGTGTGTGTTCACGGTGTGTGTGCACTTGAATGGGTTAAATGCAGAGCACAAATTCCGAGTATCGGTCACCATACTTGGCTTCACGTCACTTTAAAAATAAAAAATAAAAAAAGACTAACTAATGTAAGCCTCTATCGATTGACTTCAAATTATATAATATAATCCAATAAAGACAGAGAACTTTCTTTAAAGAATTACAAAAATCATGTGCAATCTGTTTGATCCCTACAGTACAGAAAAGTACGCAATAAAATCTTGGTTAAATTAACACCTAGAGTCTCAATTCACTCTAGTGTTGTGTTCAGTTGAAATGTGGTTTGATGTACACTATATGCAGTTGCCCATTAAAATCATCCATTTAGATTGAAACCTGCTGCATTTACACCCTTGATGCAGTTCTTTTTTTTCTTTCTTTTTTTTTTTTGCTATCTAAATAAGAGTGAAATTACTCTGTTTTCCAGACAGATTTGGTTTTCATGCTCCACAAATTTAAGTGGACCTAATGGGTGTTTGAGAAGTTGCAGGGCTCAAAATGTTCTTGCAAAAGTCCTTAATTCGCTGGTCATTTCCTGAAAAGGGAAGAACTCAGGGTTCAGTCATGACTGCAGTGTTCTCTGAGCAATTAAACCACACCAGGATGTACTTGAAAACTTGGAAGTGGGCTGAGACCATTTGTGTGAGGAGGTTATTTTGGTCTGAGCCCAAGTGTGAATTGGTGAGAAAGTGCCCTACGACTTTTTGTGTTTGTGAATGTAGTGTGTATGTGTGTACTTGTCCGCTTCTGTCTGATTTGAATGGAGGTGAATAGAGGTGATAGAGGCAGGCCACTGGGCACATTGTCTTGCCCTAATTCCTTGACATTTGCGGAGGATAAATGTAAGGGGAGGAGACACAGCTGGCAGCTACTACTGTTTGAGAGCATTCATGAGAGGGCATGGGTGAAGGCCAACTGCAGTAGATTTACAAATGGCCCAAAATGCCACGTTTTTGCTACAGTTCATTTCTTCCTGGTGAAAGATTATGCAAATAAGTATTATACGAATCTCAAATCATGTCATGCTGAGTTGTCTTCAAAAGCACCCTGAAAACAAATCTATTTCTCAAGTTCCCCACCCAGCTAACAAACTACATATCACATCACCTGACCAAACACATGACACATATCAGTGAGTCTTAATCACCAGACTTTTGCACAAAATCAAAGACACCTGTGCACAATCACACATACAGTGTGCACCTTTAAATAACTTGGACAATTTTAAGTTCTTTGCTAAAACATGCCCCTAAACAATGATTAACCACTTAACTAATTACAGGCACCACTGACACGCTTTGGGAATTATATGCCACTTTCTTGTGCATGCCGTACTTGTAAATGTAACAGCATACTCATTTCGTACCCTAAGTATCAGGAGGAGAGGTATACTACCTGGATTAAACAATGCAGAAGAGCAGTCTAAGCCTGTCAAGAATAGCCCGCAAGACAAACATCTGCTATTAGATATGTGCTTTGATAGCTAGCAAATCTGGCTAATGAAGCCTTTCTTTGCTATTGTTAAATCAAAGAATTCACTACCATGAGTAGTTAAAAACAGTCTGAAACTAACTACTGACTAATTACTGTGAAATGCAAAATGGTGAGAGGCTAATCAGTGTTTGCTGGCTGATGCTGGAAATATTTCACAAGTACCAGTGGGATGTTCAAATTAAACGTTAATCATATAATGCATGTAATAGTACATTTCCCTTTCTGCCGAGTAGGAATAATGCTGTGCTTTAATTTATGTCATCAATATGGATCACTAGTTAATGAAAGTTTGGCTAAATGTTATGCTGAATTTTATGCTAGGTTGTATAGGGTTGGGCTTTAAATTTGATCCTTTTAGCAATATATTGCTAGGACATTGTGTTATTAAATGCATACTGGAGATCTTGTTGCACATTGCAGTATTATTTAAAAAAAAATACAATACAAATCATGTTCTCCTTCTTCTATGTTTGTCATTAAAAAATTCATAATTGACATGCTGGACTTGATGGACACAGTGACCGTAAACAAGGGGGTGGGGATTAGTGAAGGGTCAATTATGTGTTCCTACTAATACCACTCCAATCAACAATTGTCTCTAAATCCAATTTGCTGTCACTAACTGCCTTAGGGAAGGACTTGAAAATAAAAAACACATCAGTGCCAGCATCTGAAAATGAGTTTGCTCCTTCATGCTTCACAAAAACTGGATTCATTCAGCAAAGTTAATACTATTCAGTGCTGGTTTGTTTGATTTGGTAAGATAGATGATGAGGATTCCACTTCCATAGTTCACAACTCCTCTTTATACTGTAGTATGAGACTCATAGAGAGATACAATACAAGGACACTACATATGGTCCAATGAGCCAATGGATTGGGCTGGATTGACAATCATATTTCCCATGAGACACTAGGCAAGCATGGTTCCGTACTTCAGGAAGACAGAACATGGGCACTGTTATCAGAGCTGTCAGTCATAATTAGGAGCACTTCTCCACCTTCACCCGCCCCTCATTTATTTTCCCTTCCTCCTGCATCACATTTTCCTCCAGCAGGCCCTGCTCATCTCCCTGACAAGGGAATAATCGAGTGTAAGGAGCTGCATGACAGAGTGTTATTACAGCTAGCTCTCATTTACTAACAGGGCCCATGAAGCATGAGATGAGTCCACGAGACATTGCCGGTCAGTTAGGCTGTGTATAAACGATATACTCACTTGACATGACCTCAAAGGCAGCATCTTAATTGGTCAGGTAATGGCACAATCTTGCATAAATGTCTCCTCGGCTTATGCTACAGGTCCAATGACTGGCATTTTTTTCCGACTAGTAATTAACCCCAGTGATCTTGTGTCTGCTAAACTGTGCATTTGACTGGCCGTCACATTCATTATGTTCAAAATGGCAGTGTAATGTATCCCACTGCCTGGAGTGGAAGACTGCTGTGCACTGACTCATTGAGCTTGAATTAAAAAGGAATATAAACGAGGACAGGCGTCAGTATGTAGAGTCTAATCGCAGTAGGCAACTTCTTTCCCCACAGAGGCACCTGGGGCTCTCAGAGATCTTTAACACTACATGAAGCTGGAGGAGGTGGATAAACTGTTCCAGACTAACAGCAGACATAAAGTAACTACAGGCATTATGGCCATGTAGAGTATTAATTGAATCTCACATGAATACACATTATTTTACATCTATACCAAGGCACTGTTGAATTCTCAAATTTGATTGGTCAGAAGGTATTGATTAATTTTCTGTAACAGCAGACTGTAATTCAAATCACAGGTTTATATTAATGCACTCGTTCTAGTAAGTCAAATATCATTTCTATAGTAACAACTCATTCAAAGGAACTAGTATAGTGGATGCGCTATATAATTTCAGGTTACTGATAAATGGATAAAAAAGTGTAACAAAAAACCCATCTAATCGTTGATATGGTGAAGCTTTCTATAAGGAGACGTCTATTTAACATTTTTGAAAGGCGTCTCCAGTGTTAGTGCTTTGTAACAGTCAGTAGTTTACTATCACGGAAAGGTCTTCTGGACTTCATGTTTTCGTGACAAGTTTAGTAAAAAGTGAGGCTGGTGAGGGAACAACTGTTGATAACTGCTAAAACATAAGCGATAGCAAGCATTAAATGCAACTATAAATGGATAAAAAAGTATAATGTTAATTAATAAATATACGAAATTTTAATCATTGGCAAATTCCTGAGGTGTAAGAGGAACAAAGCGTTTTGGGATGTGCAGTTATTGGAAAATAATTTACTTTGTGGCGGTAGTGGAAACACCTCCCTCCCCCCATGCCATTGATCATTCTTCTATATGTCACGTATTCCTGTTCTCAGTGTGCGCTGCAGCTCTAAGCTCCAGGTGCCTATTGTTTTGGTTCATTCCTCATGTGTGATTATCACTCTCACCTGTTTACAGTTCTTCCCTTGATTAGTCTATGTATTTAAGCCCTTGTGTTTCATTGTTCCGGTGCAAAGACTTATTGATTGCATCGTGCGTTTCAGAGCCTTTTTTTCGTGTTCCCTATGTTCATGTTCATGGTTTTCTGATCTATGCCTGTATACCAGGTTTATGGTTATGGATTACCCTTGGATGATGATATTCACCTCTGTTTTGATCTATGCTAAGGACTCTGATAATGATTCCTGATTTACCCCAATGAATAAAGAGCACACTGAGTTTGAGCACTGGCGGCCTGCCCCTCTAATGTACACGTTACCCTATGTTTTATTCCTTAATACCATATTTTACAGAGTGATATAAAGATTTCATTTTTTTGTTGGCACGCTGAGTTTGAGCACTGACGCCCTGCCCCTCTAATATACACATTACACAATGTTTTATTCCTTAACACCATATTTTACAGAGTGATATAAAGATTTCATTATTTTGGGGGCAAACGAATAACACTGCTTTAATTAACCTATTTCTTAAAGTGAAGAAAGGATAGGAAAATGATTGGAGTTTTGTGATAAGTTGAGAAAGTTGTTCACTGTTCTAGGAACTGTCCTGTCTATCTCTGTCACTGAGTCTTGACACTTAATTTTGATCATCGCTTCTTTTTTCCCGAGGGGAAAATCTATCCTTGGCATGTACTGGTATGATTTTTGACAATGTCATTCTGAATAAGTTTTTTTTTCTTCTGCTCTTGGTGCCTACACTTCTGGCAGCAACTGACTTTATTTTAATTTCACTGTCTGCTGGATGCCTTATGTAAGAGCAGTATATTGTGTCTTATACACATAACCCCAAAATATGGTAAGTATCATAGGTTTGATAAGGAAATATTTTACATTTAAGACAATTTGCAGACAACCAACACAGCATACCACAACCCTGACCAGGATAAACCAGTTGCTAAAGACAAATGAACGATTTTCTTTCTAGAATATTCTATTACAATTATACAGTATATCCAAGTTGCTTTTAGTTGTACTTTTGGTTTTTCAATGTGTGAACATTTTATGGAAAAGCATAAAAGAAAGAACAGATATTCAGAGACACAAACAAATAGTTGACCACTAACACAAAATATTAAATGATGTCAGGCATATAAAGCAAGTGTGACTAAGAGGAAAAAAAGAAAGTCTTGGAGGGAAAGAAAGAGGCAAGTGTACAGAGGGTGAAGCAGATGAAGCTTGACAGTGAAGGTGAGAGTAAAAGGCAGAGCTGGAGGAAAAAATCTTTGTGCAATGTCCTCTTATAAAGGTCTAAAGTTGTCATCGCCCATTACTATAATCTCTTCTCAGATTAAGAGATGTTTTTGACGGCTAAAAATCTTGCACACAGTGTAACCCATCATGAGCTTTGCATTTAGTATTTAAGCTTTAAAGTCAATCAATACGAGGTAGCTATTTTGACATTGGATTGAGGAGTATCTTCACTAAGAGGTAATAATAAGTCCCACTTTAAGACTTAAAAACCTCTTAACAAGCAGAGACGCCACTCTTATCGTTGCCATAGAGGTCTGGGAGTTTCAGAGGCTTTAGATGCTGAGGGGTTTTAGCCATCAAAGACATGAAAAAATCTTTCTGGCACATTTCTCCAGAGTACAGACGGCTGATCCTCATGCAATTGCGCAGGTGCCAACGTGTCGAGAAAACATGATGGACACATGAAACACTCAGGTGTCTCACAGGGGAAAAAGTGAATCAAATCAGAGGAGTCAAGAGAAGGTGGAGCCATTTAATACATCCGTAGGGAAAACCATTTTTTTCAGTGTGACAAGACTCTACACTACTTTATTTCGATTGGGGTGAAAGCCCAGATCTGGGGGTTATTATGTATCTGATGGAGATTTGAGTTAAACAACTTCACTGGTGTGTCAATTTCCTGTGTGATTTACTTCATTTGCCCGCCTCTACATTTATAATACATTTACTATACATTTATAACCAAATCTACTAAGGAAACAACAACATTACTGCCATATTTTAAAGAATTACTGTAGAAGTTTGGCAAATGAGTTATGGTTGAATTTACGGTATGGTTCTCTTTTCCATGTAAAGACAAAGTTGCATAAAACCTACAATATCATCTTACTCTGTATGACATAAGCCTTTTATAAATCCTCCAGCATTGCTATATTTAAGCAGTATTGCACAAGCGAGAGTGCGGTTATGCTAAATATTGGCACAGCTGTGATTCAGCCGCAGGGCAAGTGCCGTAGTTAATCACAGCCATGCCAATATTCAGTATAACCACATGATTGCGAGTGTGATATTGCTTTTATACAACAGTTCTATAAACAATATCGAATATAGAATATAGAAAATAATATCAAGTAAGTGATATTTCGGACACAATATGGCCAAATGTTCTGTTTATTTCTGCTCTGCTAGCGGAAAAAGATCCCGAAAAAGCCACACTCACTTTATAGCACGTCGGCTAGTTGGGTAGCTCGCTCACATTGATTTGTATATTCTCATTAAAGGTTCTTCCAGTAAAACTGGCATCCCTTCTTCCATTTCATCTTCAACTGACGAGCTTTCATATTTTAAATCAAAAGTTATATTCATGAAAAAGTATCGTTTGCCTTGTCCACTGATGATGTCGCTAACACTAAATTTTAAATTTGGTGAATTTTATGTGGTGAACACAGACGAGCGGAGTGATACACAGTGAAATGTCCCAGTGCATTTATAGGAAACATAAGCACTCTTGGAACGCCACTCGACCAATCAAATTAATGGACCGGAACTAACTGTTATATAAAAAATATTTATGCAGTGTTTATAAATGTGTTATAAAGGCACTATGTAGGTACCCTTCAAATAAAAAAATGTTACCGCTTATTTTAAGCAAAGCAAAACTATCTGTCAATAGCAAAAGATAATTACAAAAATAAAAAAACGATCAATAATCTTGTATTTGTTATACAATAATCTCATATTAGATATGTATGTACAATTCACAATATTTGTAAAAAAATTACTTGCCAAGATATTTTTTGCACCATCAAGTCCTCACTCAGTAGCTACCACATGCTAACCAGTATGCTATACCAGTATGCTAACCATTCAAAAATGTTCAGTAACATGTAAATGCACATGACGTGCCAAATACTTCATCTACGCTTCCATAACTATTAATTAGGCTAATGTCAAAGCTGGATGTATTCATTACATTATAGACCTGGTTCCATTTATGCAGCACACATTCTGCATAACGGAGAAACAGCGGGAGAGAGAAAGTTCATTTGATTCATGAGTAGATTTAATGGAGAAATGCTGAAGCATGAGAACATCTACTATAATGTGCTATTCCTGAGTGCTCTCTATAAGCTACAAGTCACTGAGCCACTCCATAAACCAGACTGTCTAACGTCAAACATGCAGATGAGATGAAGGAGAAAAAAAAAGTCAGTGAGAGGAATAGATTAATTAGCACATGTTCAGTATAAGTGGAGCCCCGTGTTTATATTTAGCGCTCATCTGGGTAAAAAATGCATAAATATTAATTAATCTGCTAATTGTCTGCCTCATTGTCTTTAACATCTGTTAAATTGTATCAAAAAGCTCTCAAGAAACATAATGTTCTCAGGGCATCACTCCAGTGTTTTCAGTACACAGCACTGTAATTATATTTATCAGTTTTGTTTATGCAGCTGGTTTGAATAAAACTACTTTAAAGCTGTTTAATCCCTCATGCAGCTTCATTTAAACAGTCATGCTTGGCAATACAGACACACACACACACACACACACAGTTCTCTTTGTGATAATACAGGGTCTCCCAAAAGTCTACATACATAGGGGAAATTAACACGTTTTAGCAAATTGTCATCCAAAAGTTTCTATAAATAGTTCATATTATATATTTTTTTAGATAGCCTTTTAGAATGCCTTTCACAAAAGAAGAACGTCTTGAAATCATTCTCATGGCTGGATCGGGAAGCTGTCGCAAGGTTGCGATGGACATGCAATTACATGCACGACATCAGACGTGTTAATACGCGTTCATCATGAGTGAGAAAGACGACTCTGTGTCTGTTTACAAAGAAATGGCAATCATGTAGAGGATGTTTTGTAAATGAAGTTATTTTTTGCTAAAAAGTGTTAATTTCCCCTAAGTATGGAGACTTTCGGGACACCCTGTAGTTGTTGTTCCTCTTTCAGCTGCTCCCATAAGGAGCTGCTCCTGTTAGGGGTCGCGGATCATCGGTCCGTGTATTTGATTTGGCACAGTTTTTATGCCGGATGCCCTTTCTGATGCAACCCTCTCCAATTTTATCTGGGTTTGGGACTGGCACTGAGAGCTCACTGTTGCATGCAACGCCAGTGGCTGGGGCTGGTTCCCTGACCAGGAAACCTAGCCTACAACCTGTAGAACCTACACCCTGTAGTAATAAAGCTAATTAAAATCTGTGGACACACACTGTTTTATTTTCTATTATACCACAACGCTGTTGAATTCTTGAATCTGATTGGTCAGAAGGTGTTTTTTTTTTTTTTTTAACAGCAGTTCTGACAGTAGTTCCAGCTGCAAGTGAAATTACAGGACTTTTTTTTAATGTGTTGTTATTTAACAACGAAAACCTTGTTGATATGATGACATTTTCTGTAAGGAGATGTTTATTTAACATTTATGAAAAGACTCTCCAGTGCCAGTGCTTTGTAATGGTCAGGAAGTTTTCCACCATATGAGAAACATCAGGACTGAGGGCTTTGCTCTTTGTGGTTACTTTGTGGGTAACATGACAAGCTGCGTGTTTTTTGCATGGAAAAAAAGATGCTGGTGAGGGCATGGTTGTTTATAGCTGCTATAATGTAAGTGATAACAGGATCTAACTTATCTCAGACATACAGAACATGAAATGTACCTATAAATGAATCAAATATACAAACTGCTGTTCATTAATAAATTAAAAAAAAAATTGTTGACAGTTGAGAAGTGCTGTGGCATAAGAGAAATAAAACACTATTATTTCATTATTATTGCATGATTGATGCAACTCCGATGTAAACGAGAAATTCTTTAGCAGTTCCTTTTCTCCCACAGTGAAGGCACGCCAGAGACGAAACAAAAGGAGACGCCAAACTGTTCTCTTCTATAACACATGAGGGCAGTGCAGTCTATGCATTATTTAGCAGATCTCATTAACCTGCACTGAATACTACAGAAATTAGGAGTCCTGCTGATACCCAAAGTATTGCACCCTCTTGCCCTTTATCTCTTTCTCTTTCCATCACACACCCATCTCATGTACAGTTCCAACATGGAAGAGAATACGTGAACTGAGATGACACAGCTGGTGAAAACTGAGAGATTGTTTCAATGGTTCAATTGTAACAAGACTGCAGGCTTGTTTCAATGGCGTCATTATCTGCAATTTAGAAATGATTGGTGTAGATGATTGGAGATTAAAAAAAATATATTGTACCTCAGCAGGCACTGGAGTAAGAGAAAAGCTTCAGTTATCTCTTTTAAAGCACACTTACAATTCAACCTCTTATAGGATGCCAGTGAAATTGACTAATTATGTCTGAAACACAACTCGGCCACGTGTGAAATAAGAATTTCTCCCCCAGAATGGCACTTCAACTTTGATTTCAGATGACATCTGTGAGAGATCTGTTATTCCTATGCATCTCAAACTGATTTAATGTGTAATATCTAGCTCATATATGATGTAAATGTCATTGTGTCATTGAGGTAAATCCAGAAATATGTAAAGTCATAATATGGCCATTCATTTCATGTAAATCAGATATTTGACAACATAATTAAGTAGCATGATCTTGCTCTGTTAGTCTACATCAAAATACATTTTCAAGACACTTATATTTCCATTTTGTTCTTTTCCAGAGATCTCCATTTTAGTGTTAAGCCACAGATAAAAGAGTAACCAGCATGGTGTCAGACATGCAAATGTGTAACAATTTGCATGACTCAAATTTACAAAGGTTAAGGTAAGGATTGGGGCAGAGTAAGTAGTTGTGCCTTTTTTTTTATAAGACTTCAAATGATAATGAAATCAAACAAAATACACTGGCCAAAAGTGTGTAGACAACTGACCATCACACCCAGATGTGGGCCTTCCCCAAACTGTTGCCACAAAGCTGTAAGCATACATTTGTATGGGATGTCTTTGTATGCTGTACCTATAAGATTTCCCGTTCACTGGAACTAAGCGGCCCAAACCTGTACCAGAATGTCAGTGCCACTGTGCACAAACCGTGGTCCATGAAGACCTGGTCTGCAAAAGCTGGCGTGGAAGAACCTGAGCCCTGACCTGATCATCTGGAATGGTCCCTGTGCACCAGACCTTCTCAAGTGACATCACTTCTTGACCTCACTAATGCTCTTGTGGATGAATGAGCACAAGTTCCCACAGTCACGTTACAAAATCTGTTGGAAAGCCTTCCCAGAAAAGTGAAGGTTATTATAACAGCAAAGGTGGACTAACACCACATTAACGCCAATGGTTTTGGTATGCGATATTCAGCAAGCACATTTGGGTGTGATGGGCTTGTGTCCACATCATTTTGCTCATATAGTGTACCCTGTTCCAATTTGTACATCATAATCAGGTGGACAGTAATAGCGAATGTGAAGTTAACCCAATGCCATCAATATTTTGTACATTTATATACTGTGTACATTGATTGATCCGCCCTATGAAACAAATATTGTTTTGAATTTTTTTTAATCTTAATTGTGACCAGTGGGAAACTTATTACCCTAATTATTTAGAAATGTTCTAAACGTTATTGTAAGCATTTTAATGCATTGTGCCCAAATATAATAAAAGCTTTTCATAAACATTAGTGCTATATGTGCTATATGTGCTATATGTGCTATGGGATATTCCTGGCCAATTATGTCTTTTGACTAGTCACAATTTCATGCTTATATGTCCTGTAAAGATGATATAAATGTGGCAGTATAATTTAATAAAAAATATCACTAATAGACTCATAACATTTTTCATAATGAGTATAGAAGATGTATCTGTGTTATAAGATGTTTTCTTTGCATCCTTTTTATATAGTTCTAATGCAGATTTTATTTTTATCAGGGGCATGCTTGAAGTACATGGCTCTGGTCATTTGACCAGTTACACAATATCCATATGTTAATATCAAGACCACCTGTAATTTAATATGTAATTTGCTTCTGAGTAAATGGTAAAAAAAATGAAAATTGTTATTAATGCTGGGATTAATACTAGCATATGGACTGTGCACATATGTAGCTTTGCCAGACAGATCTGCGGTTTGTCTTTTTATCTTATTAGACTTCTCTCCATTATGTCTGTACTGCATGTGCCAACTGTTTTTCTTCACCCTCTGGTTGCTCTATGCTCATACAGTATGTCTTCAATTAGGCCTTTAAGCTGGAATACCACTACCCTAATCATGTTTCATCTCACTAGCCCACAGCTCAGAAAGAATAACTTGTCTTTGAAAGGTGTAGACATTCAGTGCTAATGTGAATTATTCATTGGATGACCAGGTATTAGTGTAACAAAGTGTCACATTCCTATGCTGATGACACTCAACCCATCCTTGCCTTTCCCCCTTAGACACTCATGTGTCTGGTGGTGATCTGAAACTAAACCCAGAGAGAAAAAGCTGCTGTATATCTTTGGAGATGCTTCTATCTGACAATGTGGCTCGAGATGCAAGGTAGACATGCATCAAGACTCTTTTCTGTCCAGGCACCCACATGGTGAATGGAATTTCTGAAACAACTGAGTCACTGGCTGTCTTTAAACGAAGACCTACTTCTATTCTAAAGACCTACTTCTTCACTAACCACTTCAGTGCCATCCCAGATAAATTATGAGATTCTGAGTTGACTTTTTTAGTTTAAACTAATATTTTCACTTTGCACAACAGTTTTGTATATTACCCACAATGGCATTTGACCACCTGCTGATAGTGGAGCCAGTGGTTTTAGTCTTCACTTCATCTATACATGATGCAGCAGAGCTTTAGTCCATTAGTCTGTGCAGCTCTCTCGCCTCCTCATCTGTACACTCTGCTTAAACAGATCACCTTCAACTTTTAGGTTAATACCACCTTCAATACTGTGACGCTCATCATTTCGTAGATTGCTAAGTAGCCCAACCGAGTCTCTGGGGCAACTGTGTCCTATAGCTGCATTGCATTCTGGAACTTTGAGTCCAACATTTGCACAAACGTCTTCACTTACTTGTATGCTGGATTTCTCATTAATATGACATTGAATGTTGCTGGAAAATGGTGAGTGAGAAAAGAACTCATGCACTTTTGTTTTTAGGAGCTAACAGCAAAAACTGACTGTGCATGTGTGAGATTTTTTTTTTTTTTTTTTTTTTTTTGCATTAGCAATGTCCTCCTGTGATGTTAGAGTGGCACACAACTGCTAACTTCTCATCTCAGGGAAATAAAAAAATACAGCAACAACAAACAAATCATCAACAGAATCTCTAAACACATCACAAATGTGTTTCTGGATTGTTTTCCTTTAACTGAGCATGAATTTAAAAATAAAAAGGTTTTGACTAAGTATATTTAGTTGTATAATTTGACCCTGATCTATTTGTACTAGCATGAGAATATGTTGTTGCTAGATACTACAAGGCACTTCTGTAAGTCATTCTGGATAAGGACATCTGTCACATGTTATATGTAAATGTAAATGTAAATGCAGCTTTGGTAAATGCTAATACAGTAAACAAAATGGAAATGCCAGGGCATGACATTCAGAATTCTCTATATTCTCTTACCTGAGCAAACAAAACAAAGGTAGTATACGCAGAAATGTTTAAGCAGAGTCTCTCTCCAAAGAATCAGGTCCTAAGCTCTCCAAAGGTGAACTCGGTGTGAATACAATGCAGTGTGGGCTTTGAACTGAGCCGAGGTGCTATTACTTTCTCTTTGAAGCTTGCTCGAGATTCAGCTCACATTCTGTCTGAAAGTCAAACTCTGAGCACTTTCAAAAGAGGAGAAAGCAAAGTTTTACCCAGCAATGATTAAGTACTATAGCTTCAGAGTTTTTTTCTCTCAATAGAAAAACAAGAGTCTCATCACTATACTCTTGTAAAAAATAAAAGTAAACAACTAGGAAGACTTCATGCCAGAAATACTTCTTTAAAACGTATTTCTGAAAGAAGCAAATAACGAAAATAATTCTCCAGTAGGTAGTGAAGGAAGACTGTATATAAGGCAGGTCTTGTGTTCTTGGTATGCAGTGGTTAGTACCTAGCAAAAGTGGTTCAAGGAAAGACAACTGGTGAGCCAGTGACAGGGACGTGGGTGCCCAGGTCTCATTAATGCACGTGGGGAGTGAAGGCTAGACTGTTTGGTCCAATCCCACAGAAGAGCTACTGTAGCACAATTTGCTGAAAAAGTTAACTCTGGCTATGACAGAAAGGTGTCCGAACACTCAATGCACCGCAGCTTGCTGACACCTGTCCACCGCAAAAAGCACCTACAATGTGTATTTGAGCATCAGAGCTGGACCACGGTGCAATGGAAGAAGGTGGTCTGATGAATCACGTTTTCTTTTACATCATGTGGATGACCGGTTGCGTGTGAATCGCCTACATGGGGAAGAGATGGCACCAGGATGCACTATGGGAAGAAGACAAGCTGGCAGAGGCAGTGTGATGCTCTGGGCAATGT
>CM075004.1:22707177-22720236 GCA_037576675.1 Pangasius sanitwongsei | reverse complement strand
ACACACACACACACACACATATATATATATATATATATATATATATATATATATATATATATATATATATATATAATTTAATTATTTTTGCTTGTATGTTGCAGGCACTCAAGGTACAGTACAAACATCAACCACATGGGGGCTACACTTAATCACTCTCACTTAGGACACAGCTCTGATTTATTTCAGCTTTTTTTTAATTATTATTTAAATAATTGCGCAGTAGTTTGGCATTAACTATACATGAACAAAATTAAACCTACTTTTGATCCTCAGTTTTGTTAAACACTTGATAGACAGAGCTGCAAAATATTAGAATTTTACAGGAGACAGAAGTTCGTCCTGGATTACTACAGATGAAAAAAACTCTTCCTTGTGAGTGAATAAAGGTCTAAATGTAATTTCTTTCTCTGTAAATAATATTATAAGCTTGAGGGCTCTGGAAAACTCAAATGAACCCCCTGCATTACAGCAGCATTACATCAACTCAAGTTTATGTACTTTATATTTTGTATAGTAGGCTATTGTGCACTTTAAATGCAGCTTTAAATCAACAAAAAAGTAAAATGTAGGACTCTGAAAATATATAAGCTGAAATAAATGCAGGTTTAGTGGACAGCAGGAGAGGAACTGATCAGGGGTTATTTATCTGCAAATATTGGAACATCCAATTTTTTTTAATTTAAAATTTAGACACACACACACACAGGTAAAACAGACTCTTAATGCATGTGTTAGTTGATAAGATGCCCATTTTCCAGTAGATGAGCAGTAACCAGAGAGGAGAGGAGGAGTTGGGTTTGAGCACCACAACCTGGATGACGTTCTCAGTAACCTACGATGCCGGTTAAATACTGACACGTGGAGAAGATGAGCTCAAACTTTGGCACTTTGGAAGTTCATCCGTCATCTTAACGTCTTTAAGCGTCGTAGCGCGCAGTGAAAAGGCCGAGAAGATCCACACCGACACTCAGTGACACCTTTTTTCAAACCTGGACACTTTATAATTTCCCAGCGTGACTCTAACGGGAGCTGCGAGCCTAATCACGGCTCAGCCTACATGCTCGCTAACGAGCAGCGAGTGGCGAGCGCGTTATCACTTTTAAATGGCCGCTAAACTGGGGACGGACTGTCAGCTGCAGCAGCACACCGAGCTCGGCGCCGTGGAGGGAACGGGCGCGCAGAGGGCGCCGAGAGCGCAAAGAGCGCCCGTGCGCAGCCCGAAATGCGCGCGCTGCCGGAACCACGGCGTCGTGTCGCGTCTCAAGGGCCACAAGCGCGCGTGCCGCTGGCGGGAGTGCCGCTGCGCGAGCTGCGTGCTGGTGCTGGAGAGGCAGCGCGTGATGGCCGCGCAGGTCGCGCTCCGCCGACAGCAGGCCGGAGAGGTGTGTGTGTCTGTGTGTGTGTGTGTGTGTGTGTGCGTGCTCACAGCGCGTGCGCAAGCGTAAAAACATTTTGCTGTAAAATATGATTTTTTTTTTTTTTTTTTTTGCATAGTTTTCTGTTCTTTTGTACTTTGTGTCTTTTTTAGGTTTTTCTGATTGAAAAATATAGCCCATAACCTTAAGGTTCTTTCTGCCATTCAGTCTTACCCCAGACAGAACTGTATAACAGGCTGCTAAAGTCTCAAATACTCATGCAGAGCTGCTTATTTCATTAACAGAGTAAGAAAACTCAAAGAAGTGCTCCTTTCCTGAGACGCCAATCCTACCAGCGCTACACCAAAACACCTAGTCTCCTGGCCAAGAGTATACTAGAGGGTAAGCCTTAATTAACACATATCTCATTAACCCATCCACAGGGAGAAATTAGATTAGCTCCAATATAAATATATGCACTGTCTGTATATACAATAAAAGTATAAATTAGTAAAAAGAAAAGGAGGAAGAAATGAGGAAAGAGGTGGATTTCTGTCATGACTTGTTATGTTCTTATGTTCTGTTTGGACCCATTGAAAATTTTGACTAAAAGAGGAACAATGCTATAAACAACGCTGAAAATGATTTTTCCAAAACAATATTTGCTTGGCTCAGGTTCTGTGTCCAAAAATATGCATAATCATTTTTTATACAAAGGTAACTGCAATTACAGCATATGTCCTTGTCACATAACTTCGATCCTTTGAGGTCCTCAAACATGCGAAAATGTATGATATGAAATAATATGCTGTATTTTTATAAGGAGGAGATTGTGGGTGTTTTAAAATGCATTTAACACTTTCACCAATGTAAAATCGGAAGAAATGGTTTGGGTCAATAGTGATCTCGTGAACAGGACATTGTGCTTTATTTATACACAGGATGTAAATTACCAGCGTCAGAGGACTGGCAGACGAGACTCCACTATCCTCCGCTTAGTGTTAAGATGAGGAAAAGGAGAGCTTTTGCTGATAAAGAGCTGGAGAGTGTGATGCTGGAGCGAGAGCTCAGACAGAGAGAGATGGAAGAGGTGCGTAGAATTGTCCTCCTCCAGGCCGCTGTGTCTCCACGTCCCTCACCTTGCTTCTGTCCGCTGTCTGATACAGGCGTGCCAGGCTACATGCCCGTGTATAAGTCCAGTCCACTAGTGTTTGATTGTGATCTCCACTGCCACACACAGGAGTTCAAAACCAGGGCTGTAGAGCACTGTCCTAGGGCAATCCTCACAACACCGAATTTACCTCCATCCCTAAAATCATGGGACGCCTGCAGTGGGACAGAGTTGTGTCTGGAATCTGTTCCTCTGCCCTCATTTCAAAGCTCACACTATTACTGTTGCAAAAACGGAGGAAATACAGAGGCAGAAAGAGTCTCCGCTGACTCGTCTCACAGCACGCCGCAGAGTGCGGCTGCTGCTGACAGACTGGATGTCACGTCAAAGACACGAGACAGCACTCTTTTTCTGACCGAGGCAAAGGTGCTGTCACAGACTGAGCAGCCAGAAAAACACTGCAGGGCATCAGGGCTTGAATCACTCACACACGAGGACTGGGCCACTAAACCCAACTCAATCAAGAATGGGAGGCCCTTACCTTTTTCTGTTGAGGCTTTGCTGATGAGATGATAAGAAGTATTCTCTGTAGAATCTGCTTGGTTTTATACATTTAGTGATTTTTTTTTTTTTTTAGAATTTTTTTTGATAGAGGAAACCATGCTGCAGGTGTTACTCTGAAACTGAATAATTAGGTTTAATATGTCTTAATAATATTACTACCTTGGGTTGTATATTGTGTGCTAGTTAATTCTAAGTATATTTTTATTTATTTTATTGCTAGTCATGTATTCCTACAACAGCCTCTACGTTACGCCTAAGCTTTATTTTTCCCTGATTATATAATAACCATATATTTGTACTGGCTTATAAAGATACATAAAAGTACTATTTTATATGGTTTTGTTGTAAGTTTATGCACAGAGGATGGTATACCATTAAGACACATGTACATCATCTAGTGAAATGCATAATGTTCATCTTTTATGCATTTAAACAGAAAGAGTATCATTTCAGTGGTGTGTGATTAAAAAAAAAAATTTGTCAAAAAAAAAGTCCCTGGAATTTTACAGATATGACAAATAAAGAAAAAAAGCCCTGAGCTATCATTACCAAGAGAATATTTAATATGGCAGATTTGATATTAATAAAAGAAGATGGTTTGTGTATAGACATGTATAGATTTTCTTTAACAATATTAATAATGTTTTCTATTTCTTTAACAAAATAAACTTGTGAATTGTCTTACAGTTGAAACTACGCAAATTGAAATTAATCACCTTCAAGAAAGAAGAAAAAAAAAGAGGCTAGTGAGGGAACAACTGTTAATAGCTGCTATGTAACTAGTAAATGTCTAAACAGATTAAATCAGATAAAAAGTATCATTCTTTAATTCATAAAAATGGAATTGTTTACTGCAAATTGCTTTGGGGTGTACTGTTTTTGAAAAATAATCAGCTTCGGGATGGTAACAGTAACTTCACAGGCTGTTTTACACCACCCTGTTGTGTATTTTCTTCAAACAAGGCACCCCAAAGCAATCTGCCAACAATTTTTTTTCTTATTAATTAAAGAATGATTCTTTTTATCTGTTTATAGTTGCATGTAATGTTGATTATCTATTGTGGAACATTGTAGCAGCTATTAACAGCCATTCCCTCACCAGCCTCTCTCTTTTTCTTAGTTTTTTCAGAAACTGCAAAAAAAAAAAAAAAAAAAAAAATACAGAAAACTTGTGTTGTTATAGGAAATTAATCAACACCTTCTGACCAATCAGAATCGAGCATTCAACAGCACTGTGGTACAGTAACAATTATTACATTAAAAGTGGTGAACTGGCACTAACAATCACTTCAAACACTTAATATAAAAACATATTAAAAATATATATTCTTCCTACACAGGTTTTGTATACAATCATAGTCACTTTTTATCCTTTTGTATATGAGGGTGACTTCAGCTCAGTATACCTGCACATCTGATAAAGTTGCCTTAGCAACATTTTTCTTTATTCTCACACGATCATGATTTTATTCTGGAGCCTCGGCAGGATTGTTTAGCCTGCAGCTGATCTGTATCCCACCTCTTTTTTTCTCTTCCTTTCTTTTTTGTCCCTTCATTACAATTTCTCTCATAGGGGAGCAAGATAGTTTTGACATCTCTGGACCGTGTGGCGTCAACACGAGTGATAGCGCCATGCCCTCTTCTTTGTCTGGCTCTATCTCAGCACATCTCAGAGTGTAGATAGGGGCACCACATCAGGACGCTTTCAGAGGAACCTTAATCATTCCCATGCGAGGAGGAAAAAAAAAAACTCTGGGCAGCAGTGAGGCTTGCTCAGAATTAATATTACACTTGACATGAGAAATAGAAGCATTTTGTATTGCAGTTGTGCTATATAGCTCTATAGATGTATAGTCTAAATTAATGATGACATTTATTTTGTGTTTTTGACTGAGTGATGACATTTACTTTTTGTTTTTGGCTGACTGTCTAATGTTCTAAACAAATCATTGTATAAAGGAATAAACTGGAAGCACAGTGACTCATGAGAGCAATGATAGAAACGATCAGTGTAGGGGAAGCTATTTTGCAATTATAATTTGTCAAGCAATAATCTATTTATGATTTAAAATAGCTAAGCTACACCTAATGCAGTCACTCCTGACCAAGCTCTTAACTTAAGCAGCTAGGTAATCAACAACAAATACAAAAGCATATAACAAGCTACTCACCTTTACACGTGTCCTTAAATAAGTGATTAACGTCAACTGTATTTTCATTTCTGATTTGCATAGGTTACAAACAAATGTGTGTCCTTTGCCAAGTGAGTCGTTCCTTGCTCGTTAATATGACCAAGGATGTTTGATCTTTTTGTTCTTAATGACTATAAGAATCTATAATCTGTAGCTTTGTAGCAGTACCACGATCCTGTTATTCTCCAGACAAGTCCATGCTAGCTAAGGTGCACCTACACACTTTCTACACTATTAGAAATAATAAACTTTGTTTCTAATCAGTACAACTGTTTGCAATTTGTGTGATTCAAAAAATAATGTTGAACCAGTAATATGAAAAGGAAACATACTACCAAAAAACTGCTCATAAGCTAGTAGTGTTGCTACTTGTAGCTAGTGACTCCACAACACTGTAAATGATCGATTTCACCCTTCAGATCAGTGACATTTCTATCCATCTTCCTTTTCACAACATATTTATTCTGCTTGATAAGTTGCTTTTTAGTAGTTGACTGGATTCTGATCTCTTTCATATTGCCAAACAATTATCTAGATTAAAGAGAACACAAATTACTCCTAAATATGTGTGCAGTTTTCTACTGTTCTGAGATTCTATGCAACTTCATTAGCATTCTTTTTCCCCCCAAAGTTTCAGAGGTATGCACTTTTGAATTGGGTCAGGATCGGCATGCTGACAGAGCAGATAACAGGCTTAACCACAGCATTAGCTTTTCCCCTCTTTAAGAAGCAGATTCTAAGCCAGTACTCTTGTTAAAGTGAAACTGTTTCGCCTTCTAATTTGCATTTCAGTAGCATTTTTTTAACACTCACCAGTTGAGACTTGACTTTGCTAACCCAGCCACTCTCATGCCCTATATGTGGTATAAAATATTGCCACCATGGATTTATTTATGCTTACACGCTGCTCTTAGTCACCCCCAAATCGTTTATGTAAGCTAGACTTCAGTATCTCGTCTCTGTTGACAGGATATCAGCAACGTTTAGTATCAGGATTCACAGGCTCCACTTTGATCCCACTGCCAGCTCCCTACACAGGCAGAATTTGTCACATTGACCCCCTGTGCCTGGTACACGATCCCAATCCGCCCAAAAGCAGATCTAGGGTTACACACATCGTCCAATCCCCAAGCGCAGGTGTCTCTTTCAGTGTGTGTGGTTGGCCTTCTGCCCCTCACCTGCTGCACCCGATAAAAAGTCCACACAGCTGATGAGTTGGAAATATTTTATTTGGCTAAAGTGTGTCAGTGTGATGGTAACTGTTGTTATTATTGCCGGATGCTATTTCTGCTGGAAAAAAAAAAACTGTCTAAAAGGTCTTGACCAGGAGCATTCAACTACAATCACTGAAGGTCTAACTGCATAAAATTCCTTGTTTACACAGATAACTATTAATAAGACTAAAAGGTGATAACAGTAACCTTTTAAAGCTTAACCATTAAGTGATTTGTTTACAGCTATAAACAAGACAACAAGTTGAAGTGGGTAGATTTTCTTTCATAGTTATTTTTACCACTTCTAGCGTCACAGACTCTTAAAAGGTCTGTTCTGAACTTGAAGAGAGGAGAATAAATCCATATTTCTCTGAACTACGATCATTTAAAATATATAAATCAATCGGCCATAACATTAAAACCACTGACAGGTGAAGTGAATAGCACTGATTGTCTTGTTACAACGGCGCTTGTCAAGGGGTGGGATATATTAGGCAGCAAGTGAACAGTCAGTTTTTGAAGTTGATGTGTTGGAAGCAGGAAAAATGGGCGAGCGTAGGGATCTGAGCAACTTTGACAAGGGCCAAATTGTGATGGCTAGATGACTGGGTCAGAGCATCTCTAACGGCTGGTTTTGTGAGGTGTTCCCAGTATGCAGTGGTTAGCACCTACCAAAAGTGGTCCAAGGAAGAACAACCGGTGAACCGGCAAAAGGGTCAAGGGCGCCCAAAGTTTATTGATGTGCGTGGGGAGCGAAGGCTAGCCCATCTGTTCTGAACCCACATAAGATCTACTGTAGCACAAATTGGTGAAAAAGTTCATGCTGGCTATGACAGAAAGGTTTCAGAACACACAGTGCATCACAGCTTGCTGCGTATGTGGCTGCATAGCACCCATGCTGACCCCATGGTCACAGCGCTCATGCTGACCCCTGTCCACCGCTGAAAGCGCCTACAATGGGCACCTGAGCATCAGAACTGGACCATTTAGCAATGGAAGAAGGTGGTCTGGTCTAAAGAATCACGTTTTCTTTTACATCATGTGGAAGGCTGGGCGCGTGTGCATTGCTTACGTATTGAAGAGATGGCACCAGGATGCACTATGAGAAGAAGACAAGCTGGCGGAGGCAGTGTGATGCTCTGGGCAATGTTCTGCTGGGAAACCTTGGGTCCTGGCATTCGTGGGGATGTTACTTTGACACACATCACCTACCTAAACATTGTTGCAGTATTTGCAGTATTGCAGTATTTTTTCAAATGCTTGGCTTGGTCTGTTGAAATAATTTGCATCCAGGCAGTTGATGACCCCTGAATTAAAGTAATAGTTGTTTCACTGCAGCCATTTTAGTAGTATTTGTATATGTTAGGGGAAAAAAACTTAATTTAATTTAAGTTAATTTAAGGTTATATTACTGATTGTTTACCTCCTGCACAGAATAATTGGACATATAGAACTATAATAACTATAATAACTGTATTCTTTCATTGACTACTTTCAGTGGGAGGAATACTCCTCCACAGGGACTGTTTTCCTAAGACATCCATACAGATGTGTGACAAATTAAAGGAAAAAAACAGTGGCTTAGTTATGCTGTTGGCAGCGTTTATTTATTTTTCTGACACGATATGGGTTCACTTGTGTCCTGCAAATCAATACAAAGTTCTTCTGACTGATCCCCTTTATCCTATGATGACGTATTTCTATCTTGATGGGCGTGGTCTCTTCCAGAATGACTCTGCCTCCATCCACAGGGCACAAGAGCTTACTGAATGGTTTGATGAGGATGGAAATGGTCTAAATCATATGGTAACAACTTACAATAATAGTACATGAATAATCATGCACTAATACCTGAATTAATACTTACTTAAATATGAACTAATGATGAGTTAAGGCATGTACTAATCACTAACTAATGAAGAGCTAACCTCAACTACGACGTGAGTCTTATGAATTCATGTGTGAATAACAATCACCTTACGTACGTTAGTACATGTTTGTTAGTTAATGTACTAATTAACACGTAGGGGTAAACTAAATCAAATATGCTCTATAAGAGAGAATACGAATTAAACTTCCATAATTTCAAATTGTTTACATAATTTGGCATTACGCAGCTGCGTACACAAACATCATTGGATAGCGCTGGATTACTTTCATAATTTACATTGTTCCTCCTTATCGAACGTAGAAAGACGAACTAATAATAAACACCAATAATTTTATCTCAACCTGTTTTGCGTCATTCTCCATCCATTTCTCTTCGATTCGCACTGTAGCACTAGTACCTGCTCTGAGTGGCTAGGGCCCGGGGCAATGCTCACAAGGGTGAAATTAAAACAGTAACATTTATTCATTTGGCAGATGCTATTATCTATTAACATTTAAAACCAGTGTTCTATAAGATTAGTTTCCAGTGGTTTAGTCTGAGAATGATGGAGACCAACCAAGGCAATATGTTTTGGTGTTAAAAGCTTCAGTACAGTTCAAGAGACTTGTAAAAGCTTCAAAATCTATGAAGCTTTTCTGGCAGCTCATCGTCCAACACCTTACTAAGACACTTTATGTTAGGGTTATTTTTATGTTTATGTTTTAATTTGTCACCTGTCTGTATGTTACAGATGCAGTTTGATGTGGATTTATTTCACTTCTTGCTTGTAGGGTTTGGTTTTTCCACTCGGGAATGCTAAAACTGTCTTTCTCTCTGTCTCCCTCTTTCTCTCTGTGGTAATTTCTTTGAGCCGGCATGAGGTCTGTGCCCATTGCTGCAGCTGTGTGGCTATACAGTTACCTTCAACTCCCAGTATCCATCTTTCCCCGTTCCAAAAGCATAAACCACAGATTTCCTGATTTAAACTACAGAAGCTGCGAGCACACAGGCTGTTCCACAGTGCTGCATCTCAATGACATAAACACACCTTCCTACTATAGTCATGTTTTGACAGTTGGTTTTTACAACAACAACCACTGAAATTTAGTAATCCAATCCTATAACCTTCACTGTATGCATCTTAACTGTCCTGGCTTAGCAACAGGATGCCTGAGTGCCTCTGGAGTTTCTTAGGCTGGGGAGCAATATTTAGATGAACATAGCTGTGTTCCCCACCCGATGAAACCATTAGCAAGGTATTTACTGTGCCTGGGTTTGTTTCTCCTCTATGGGTAACCTTAACCACCGGACAGCCATAACAGCCAACAGTCCTGGAAAAAGAACCCACCCCTGCGTGTTATGTGGTTGCTGCTCCATAAAAGTGGCATACACGCATATTGACACCTTATTCTGAGTGATTGATTACACCACTACCAGACTCGTGAATGAAAAAAGAAGGATTATTGACACACAAACCTCCACTGATTATGTCCAGTAAAAGCTCCAGGAGCAAATGAATGTGGGATGTTGGAGTAGTAACTGCTGTTTGGCCAAAAGTAAATGCGTGAGAGAAACAGGGGGAGAATGAGAGAGAGATAGACAGAGTTGAGTTGGCAGCTTGTCGGAGAAGTGAGATGGGGTGATATAGTAGAGAAGTATCCATCCCAGCTGTACAGCCTGCACACCAGCCAAGAACAGCACCATGTTTAAGGGCTATTTATTCTAACAGGATTATCATTACAGATATGACAATTCATGCTGTGAATTCTCAGGGAAAACAGAACCAGAGGTTGGATTAGGGATCGCAGCTCATTCTGGTATCGGTGGCAGCATAGAGTTTCGGTTAAAATCAGAATCAGCTTTTTGCTTCATACGTGGGAGGTACAGGTGGTGAAAGTAAAAATGACAAAACAGACCTCAGTCTACTGGAAGTTTCATTATATGTAGGCTATACATTACACCAATTCTCTTAGGTACACTCTTGTGCAGTTTTAAATGCTATTCAGTGCCCTTATGCAAAATAAGCATGTGAAATATAAGGAATAAAACACTGTATGTGCTTTTATAGGAAAATAATAAAGTGCCAGGGTGGTTTGATGTGGCCCAATGCAAAGTAGAGTTACTACTACCACCTTGAAGTTTGCTATTTTCCAACAACAGCATGTCCTGAAGTGTTTTAAGAAAATTAATCATCATCTTCTGACCAATCAGATTTGAGAATACAACAGAGCTGTGGTATAATGAGCTGCACTGTATCAAGTTCTTAAAAAAATTATTTATTTATTTATTGCTTATTTTGGTGCCATTTTATCAGTGATTGTAAAGGAAATGGAAAAGCATATCAATAACTTTTAAAAATAGCAAAATATAGTTAAACATTGCATTACCATTTTTCATATATGGGAGAATAAATTGTTCATAGTGACCAGCACGTTTAAATTTGTTTCTAAGACAATCGTAAATAGTGAAATTAATGCCGATATATAAATGTATTATTATTAAACAAGTAGTTTTCATTTAGAACTTTAGGAGAAACAGTGAAACTTTAAGAAAACCTCCTGGGTGAAGTTCCATCATGTAGCTTATTGAGAAGATGCCAAGAGTGTTAGTGTTTTTTTTATTATTATTATTATTTTTATTTTATTATTATTGATTTGTTTAAAATTTTTTTCGTCACTGCATAATTCCACACATATTATTAATGTAATCTTTATTATTCTAAAGTAGTAGAAAATAGGAAAAATAAAGAAATTCCTATTATTAACTATACTATCACATATTTTGGTCAATGTACAAGATGTTTTTATTGTGCAGTATATTTTGAGGTGAGGTTATGTGGATATTTGCTCAACAATTTTTGCTTATGGCAGGTCTTATTAAAAGATCACACAGAAAAACACAACTCTTCATCTATTTCTTTTTTTCTCTTTGTAAAATATTTTCCTAAAAATGTTTAAAGAATTGTAGCCAATCGAAAATAATTTAGGGACGCAGTTTCTAGTTTATACACCTCGAGTTCATACTAAAATGTGTATTTTCTTGCAACTGAGGCACTGTTAAATCTACATGATGGAAATTAAACATAAGGTTACTCCTCTGGTCACTCTTGTTCTCTGGAACATACACATCACATACGCAAGCAATACTCAGACACAGACAAATATTAATACTGGCTGCTAATGTGAAGTCTCATGTCAATATTACTTTTTCCTTTGGCACTCACACACTACTTTCCTTACTTGGACTTCCCTTCATTTTTCCTTATGTGTAAGCATCAGGAGCTTTGCAGCTCCAGTCCATGGCCCTGAGGCTACTAGCACCTTCCTCACTGTGGCCATTCTCTGTTTCAGAGCCCCTTCACCTTCTCCTTCTTCACCTTCTGGCCTGTCCCTCTGGAACATTTGCTCAGTAACACCAACCCTTCTGTCTTGTGTTTTTCTTCCAAACAAAGCTATTAATCATCTTAATCACCCTCAATTAACCTGCGACACCAGATGCTCTTTGCACGTCAAACCCTAGTCTGTTCCAGACAGCCAAAGAGCACATGAACCAACATATGGAGCAATTTGCACTAGCAATTACACATAATCCGGATAACAAAACACTAACAACATGGAACCAGGCACCTGAGGTTTGAACTGGTCCATAAGCCATAAGATGGTGCTGCTGGAGACGATTAGATGCTTCATGTGCTAAATTTAGGTAGGAAATATTTCAACCACACACAAAAGTTTACTGCTCTCACTCTGACCGATGCAGCTTTACCAGGTTTCATCCACTGGGATGTTGCCAAATGTTTGATATCTTAGACTAAAATACTTGCTTAGAATGCACATTTACACATGGGTCTATCTGTTACACTGTTATGAGGACTGAATCATTCTGTATGTGGCCAAGTCACTGACAGCTGCAGGGTAACAGCCAGGATCGTCTCTGTGAAGATGGAATTGATGATGCCATTGTGACGTTTGTGACACAGTGTCAGATTTCTCTGAAGGAAAAAAGGAGAACCTGTCAGTGTAGGATTGCAGCATTACAGTAAAGCAAAGTCTGCATCATTTTGCTTTACTGTCTGGACCAGAAAACTGGGGGGTAAATAAATACTCCATTTTGTGCATTCTCTGGCTGATTTACCCAGTTTGATTAAGCAAACTTCCCTAAATTAATTTAGCAATACTAAATCATGTCCTGCATGAATTCCTGTTTGTGTAGGGTGCACACATGGTCCGACATTTCTACAATTCCCTGCTCACAGCTTTAGTTCCTATGTGCAATTAGTTCCCATTTACTGTTTGATATGCAAAAAATGAAAAAAAAAAACCTCATAACAATAGTTTCATCTTATTCTGTCAAATATGACCTCTCATTAAATGTGTATAGAGACATTACAAAACAAGTAGAACTCGACACCAACAGCGTCGACAGTAGCAGTCACTACATGCCCACAAGAGACAAACTACAAGTGACACAAGTGATTGGCCACTTGCTAGTGTCAAAGTAAGACATTGTGATAGTGCACTGACACAACAGAGAAACTAAGCAGAACTAAGCACAGAACAGGTGAACACAGTGAGGCAACAAACACAAGCACATGCTATGATGATATAGATACTTTAGATACAAAATATAATATATATATATATATATATATATATATATATATATATATATATATATATATATATAAAAAAATGAATATTATAAAAATAAATAAAAAATAAAAAAAAAAATATATATATATATATATGTA
>CM075004.1:22686905-22707077 GCA_037576675.1 Pangasius sanitwongsei | reverse complement strand
AAATGGCATAACCTATATATATATATATATATATATATATATATATATATATATATACAAAATTGATTTGTATCAACAGTCATAAAACATAAAACAAATAATATATATATATATATGAAAGGGTTAATTAACAGTTATAGAAATTTCAAAGACTACATAGATGACCTATTTTAAATTACCCGGGATCTGAAACACTGAGGTGTGAAGAGGGATGTTTACAGCAGAGTACACTCCATTTTTACCTCTGTCACCCTGTTGACCTGGGCATGCCACCAGAAGCATGTGTAGAGGAACTCTTGCACATCTAAAAGCTGGGTTTTGGTGTCTCAGTTGCAAGTAAATTGACACCTGTTTCCCCTTTAAACAAAGACTTGAACATGCAATGAATCAAGTGTCAAGACTTGACTTTTTTTTTTGTCTGCTATAGCTTTGGTATGTCAGCAACTACTGCACATATTTACTAAATAAACAATCTGGAAGCATTTGAAAATGAAGCTTAAAAGAAATCAGAAATGGAAAACATGCAAGAATGCAAGACTTGCTTACTACAGTCCTGATTGGCATCAGATGGTAAATTTAGGTCCTGATATGAACAAAAAACAATGTTTTAACTCACCTGATCTGCTGCTTAGAGCAGGCATCAGGATCTCATTACAGGGCTTCTGAATATAGCAAGCCGCTGTAACCAGGCAGTGAGGCTGCACGGATCAACCTCATATCTTTATCCAGATCTTAAACCTAAGATGTCACTTCGATGTTCTGTAACAATTGCCTGTTAAGTACAGTACTGTGCAAAAGTTTTAGGCACATGCAAAGAAATGCTGTAGAGCAAAGATGCCTTCAAAAATAATGAAAGTAAATGTTTCTAAATTAAAAAAAAAAATACTATAAAGAGCAGTAAACAGTAATAAATGAAACAAAGACAATATTTGGTGTGACAATCCTTTTTTTTTTTTTTTTTTTAAATAGTAGTCTCAGGTAAAATATGTGCAGTTTTATAAGAAAATGAGCTGTAAGTGTTACTGAGCATCTTGCAGAAGCAGCCACAGCTCTTCTGGAGACTTTGACTGTCACACTTGCTTCTTATTTTTGCAGCAAAACCCAGCAGCCTTCATTATGTTTTTGTCTAAAAATGGTCTCTTATGTAATATGCTGCTTTCTTTACTGACATACAAAAACTTTTCTGTAACATTTAATTTTGTGCTGGAAAACTGTTGTTTGGAAATCCAAAAGGTTTTTGTACTGAATCAATAATGTAGAAGTCATAAAATAAAAACCTATAACAAAGTTTGTACTAAAAACAATAGGGTGCCTAAGACTTTTGCACAGTACTGTATATCTAAGTGCTGCTATAGCTTATAGGTAACACTTAGGATAATGCACAAAATAGCTAGCATGTAGCTAGAAACATGTATGAATTAACATGAGCTAGCTAACAAACTTAGCAAGCTATTAGAACCCCAACGGCATTTGGCTTTGTTAGCTAGCCAACTAATATTTCCTTTATTTATAAAGTATTGATAATGGAGGTGGTGTTCACTTCAGGATAGCTCATTCATAACTGTTCAGAAAAAGCATTTCTCAGAGATAGAACATTTTTGGATTAATTGTGTCAGTTGTAGACATTTAAACAAGTGATTACTTAAGTAATATTCCACCAGACAACTTATTTAGTCATACTGGAGTAATTTTCTTGATCATTACCTTTAATTTTATTCAAGTTACTCAGTTATTACTATAGTAGATAGTAGTACTTTTACTCAAGTCATGGTGTTTTGTACTCCTTCCACCACTGCCTATTGGTATCTCCATAAGCTTTTGCTGATGTTTTTGAGGTTATTTCCAATGCAGGTGTATAAAAATCTGGCTGTGAGTTTCTGGGCAGCCCATACTGTAATCCACATGAAGCTTCTATAGTAACATGTTTTTAGAAGCTTCATACCCACCAGTGTGTTTCCGGCAGTGGTCGGAACGCTGAAGCTGTGTGTTCAACTCTGTGGTAACTGGCCCAAGCTATGGTTTTTTTATCCGCATGATTATTTTTGATTTCTTGTGGTGGTTCATTTTGCATGCCTCCGTATCACCTTGCTATTTGCTTTGGCCTTTAGGCTGAGCTGGGACAGCAGGCCGGTGTTTATTTTTAGTTTCCTTTTACGATGAATTGGACAGTTTTGCTCCTTGGGGTTCCATTATTCCATCAGGTGCAGTGCATAATTTTGACACAGCTCAATTTGAGAGCTCTGCATGAGCACAGAGAATATTAACACCTTGAAGGATGGTGTTCTGGCCAGTGCTAAAGCAATGTAAGCATAACACTGTTATGCCTGATAAGGCCAGGAACTGATTCACATTTGTGACTGCTGCTTTTGTGGAAAACAATGAAAATTGTTGGCACTTGTGCTTAAACTATGGTAATCTAGGTTGTTCCATTTGCTCCCAGAAGATGGTTTACATTTTTGTTAGTAGTGAGGCCTACTTAAGCATCATTTAGGAAGTTCATTTTAAGGCCTACAGCGTAACATCAATTCAAACCTGCTCAAAAACAGGGGTGTGAGAGCAAGGGAATGTTTCCTGTTATATTATGATGTAATTTGTCTATTTGATTGGACTGAAAGAGCATTTATATTCATTAATAAAGCATGATGGATTTTTCAATCTTATCGCATAATTCTAAAAGTTGGAAATTATAAGGTTCTATCTGACCTTTTGTGAAAAAATTAGTTAATGTGATAAATTCATTTACATGATAAATTGAGACTTTAGGATTATGTAAGGAATAAAACAAGATGGGGGTGTGCTTTTATAGGAAAATAATCAACAAGGGGTGGCATGATGCCACTCTTACAACCCCAAAGCTAATTATTTTTCAATAACATCACATCACAAAGTGAACTCCAATTTTAACTGACATACCTGAAAGCCCTGCCTTTTCCCCTCATCTCACATTAGTACTCTCTTGTCTCCTCTCAATTTTCCAACTTGAAAGATGCATTGGCACAGCACCCTCTCTTTCTGTCAAGTCAAGTCAAGTCAAGTCAAGTCAAGTCAAGTCAAGTGGAGTTTATTGTCATTTCAGCCATATACAAGTACATAGTGAAACGAAACAACGTTTCTCCAGGACCAAGGTGCTACATAAGACAAACACAGAACAACACAGGACTACAGGGACTACATAAATTATACATAAAGTGCACAAGTGCAAACATGTGCAGACAGCAAAAGACAGAACAAGACAGTACAATGACTACAACGCTGACCAGTACGCAGTTCTGTATAAAGTGACCAAGTGACAGTAGTGCAAATAGTGCAAATCAAGGTAAGTCAAGAATGTTTTGAGTTCATTAATAGGAAATAAAGTCTATCAGTGCATATTACACTTGGCTAAAATTAGACAGTTACTGTAAAACCCTGTGTATACATGCACTGCATTTTTTCATGTAACTTAAGAGTTGACCCTTCAAAAAATCCAAAGCATACACAAATTTTCAACTTTATATGTTACACTTTTAACTAATGTTTGGTGTAAAAACAGCTCACATATATTTAGTTGCATGTAAATGTATTTATAACATATTTATTAACTTAGTTCTGAAAAAAAAAAACAAGCCTCATATTGGCTCGTCTAATCTAATGATGCATGAGAGATGAAACCTGAGAATATAAATATGTTTCATATTGCTTTATAAAGTAAGAACAACTTTTTTTTGGACTAGATTTAATCATGTGACCTGAAGACTTCAGAAGAGGAATACTGCCACAATACAGTAGCTGACTGTTGTTTATCAGCGGTTTCTTGGATTTAGTCTGTGCCAGTGTCTATCAGGTTTAGTCTGTGCCAGCCAAAGGAGCCACTTAAACCTGATGAGACCCTGATTATCAGTCTGTCCATGTGCGTTTGTGTGTGTGTGTGTGTGTGTGTGTGACGTCTACACGGACACGCTCACTCTCTAAACATGTATCTCTTTTCCATCAGTGTTCCAGCACTCCATTTTGCTGATGTACTCTTTTTTTCTTTCCACTCATTGGTTTGTCCTGATGCTATCAGAGAGTGTAAAAGAAAACCATATGTCCGTGAAACAGTAGAGTGAAAAGATGCTTGACTCTGTCACCTTTAAACTTTTGTATGGTTTACAGAAACAGAAAGAAAGCATTTGCGTGTGAAAGTGAAATCACTATATCCATCATGTCACAGACAGACGTGTATGAAACAACTTGACGAGGATTGTTTGAAGTGTGCAATATGCAGAAAGGTGAACCTATTTTCATTTCCTGTTAGGTATGAAGATCTGAATATGTTCATCTGGTATACAGTATATTGAAACATACAATTGTGGTATAATTGTTGCATTAATTGTGAACATGAAAGAAATGTAACATAAAAATGTGTTTAATTTAAAGGTACATACTGGTCAAGAATCTAACTGCAGTAGAAAATGCAGGAGGTTTAGTTATAGTGATAAATGTTGATTACCCTCACTTACATCCAGGTTCTGATTTAGTGTGTACACTTTCCACTTAAGAGCACAGTGTGGCAACAACTGAACCAAAGCAGCTACTACAGACACTAACATTACACACATACATTAACTCTTTCTCCTTTTTAGGGCACCATTTCTTTTGTCCTAATTGAATAGCCAGTCTTATTTCTTATTACTTCATTTATTGACTTCTTTTAGATTGCTTAAGAGACTCCTTATGTGTAAACTTACAAAAAAAAGTGAGCATAGGATACATTTTTCTGAACTAACAGAATTTTCATGAATACCACATTTCTTGTGTAAAAGCTCCTGCATATGATATACGAACAACAACTCTATTTGTAACCAGCTTGTGTATGTGTGTGTGTGTGTGTGTGTGTGTGTGTGTGCCTTTTCACAAGCATTTTAATGTACACTTGTCTTAATGTGCGAATGATAAACATTTTTAAATGATCGAAAAATTTCAAAGCATATTATACTGAATTAAAACTCCTTTAAAACATAGTAAATAATTTAATGTGGACCTAATGTAAGCAGACCTGAATGATTAGTATAATCTAAAAACCCTATTATTAATATTTATAGTTTAAACTACATAATTAGAAGCATATCTATAAGTAAAGTAATAGGTCACTTGGCACCTAATGTATCATAATAAATATGCTTAGTGTACTTATCTCTGAGTAAATTAGCATGCTTGAATTGAAGTAAACTTTAATAAACTTAGTATAATAAAATACAAGTTATTTATTTATTTGTTTGTTTGGTAGCCTGTTTGTGTGATTCTCTTAAAATGGACATATAGCCCTTCCCATTTTATTTATTTATTTTTATTTTATTTTTTAGGGATAGAGTCATACCTTGCATTAAGTTCTGTTTGGGAGTAGGCACTTCTATTTCACTTTTTTTTTAAATCATCAGTAGGTAAGTATTCTTGCAATGAAGTGAAGTGTGGCCAAGTATGGTGACCCATACTCGGAATTTGTGCTCTGCATTTAACCCCAGTCAGTGTACTACGATTTAAAACTGTGGTTGTGTTTCTATGAACATGAGGGATGTCAGCATAGCCATAGTCTATAATTTCCATATTTCCACAATTATTCAGCCTGCAAAGAACAATTTCCACTATATTAGTTATTGATGGGTTCAGAAAAACTACAAATCATCAAGGGACATGTATATTACTATATTACTCTCAGAATGACTGGCATCTCTGTAGGCCATGAGAATGTTCTATGGCTCTGCAAACACTATGAAACTAATGAGCTTGTGTTTTTCTTTCTCTTGGATCTGCAGCTGTTGGGGGAAACTGGCCTCGTCTCTCCTGGAACTACACAAGTGGGTACTGGATTAAACCTTCCCACCAAATGTGTCCACCTCAGCAACAAGCAGTGGTTTAAGTTTGGATTTAAGTTTCCCTTAAGGCTAAGCTCAGGTTCTAGCTATGCAAAGACAATCCCTTATATTGTGGAGGTATTTGGAGCTCTCA
The DNA here is from genome assembly GCA_037576675.1 of Pangasius sanitwongsei. Classification (NCBI taxonomy): domain Eukaryota; kingdom Metazoa; phylum Chordata; class Actinopteri; order Siluriformes; family Pangasiidae; genus Pangasius; species Pangasius sanitwongsei. Next base: position 22,701,110 of record CM075004.1, on the reverse strand, counting down.
GAATGAAACTATGTAAAAGAACTGAAACTTTAAAATGGTATTAGGTGATCTGTATAAGGCTGCTTTCATACATGCAGTGTTTAATCCATACAAAATATTTGAACTAGTTATTTACAAAATTATGTAATCATTTATTTACTGTCAACTCCATTCCTTGTATTTTGGTGATTTTTGAGTTTTATCAGTACATTGTCAGACATACACGCCCTTCAACCTTATGTGCAGTGTGAAACCATACCAAATAGCAAATGAACCAAAAGTATCAGTAGCTCTGATTTGGACTAATAGGTGTGAAAGTGGGCTAAGAGTATAAAAACACAATATAAAAAAGATTAAATGACACTCAAGTGTCCTCTCAGAAATAGATTGCAACATAGTTTATCCAGCACGTGTCAGTTGTCATGTCTTCCCAACCTTGAAACCTGTAGTGGCATGACAAGTTCGCATTTTCGTCTGGCACATAGATTGTGTTAAGAGGTCTAAGTGGGGAGGCAGCATGTCTGAACAAAGGAGAGACTCTTGAGCTAAGTGCTTTACTATGAGGGGGCCTCAGTCAGCGTAACCTGATCACCGTTTGAGCTTAACACGAGTGACAAGCTAGTGATTGGCATCATCCCCCAATCCCCCCCCCACACCCCCCCACAGATATGGCTGCCGTACAACTGGATAAGGAGAAGGAGAGGAGCCTTTGTGTTCTTATCTGTATATACATAGAGTCGCCAACTGAGTTTGCGATCTGTCTAGCTGTCTCTCTTTCACCTCCCTCAGAGAGCTATAACAATAACATTTGGCACCACTGAAAACTTAACACATACTGTACACCATCCTTCTTATGTTTGGATGTGTACTAAGTGCAGCTGGAGCAGGGTGTATCATGGGAATTGCTGTGGGACATTTCTTACGGGTTGCTGTGCTGATGTTACAGTAGATCTCTGCACACCATAGATAAAAGAATAAGTGATATCAGTTAACCTTTACATATCGTCTGTAGCTATGTCTCAGCCTACAGAGAATGTTAAGTTCCATTTCAACAAGGTTAGCTTTTAAAAATAATGTTCTGAAAAATTGATACGATAATAATATATCAACTTCTCCACTTCTCCGGGCCTACACTGGACAATGAGTGAACCAACACACTGTGCAATGATCTCTCATATCAGATAAGATCACAGATTAGGTGGCCATACTGGGCTAAATCCAAAGTTAAATGTCAATTATGAGTAGTCACCTGATATTTGTTGGCAATGATGGCAACTAGGCATCTTATAGATAAATTTCAAAAGGTCAAAGGCAAAAATAAATTTTCAAAAGGTCAAAGAAGACGCCACAATATATTGACATGGAAGTAGTAGAATTTAATTTCTCTTGAGTTTGAACTCAATTCTTTTTGTATGGTGCTTTTAATAATAGACATTGTCACAAAGCAGGATGTAGATTTAGAGCCCTAAAAAAACAAGCCAGAGGTGAGAGTGGCAAGGAAAAACTCCCTGAGACGACATGAGGAAGAAGCCTTGAAATGAACCACACTCAAAAGGGAACTCATCCTCATCTGTGTGACACCAGATATTGAGATTATAAATCATTACACTTCTAGTAATGTCAAGCGGTACTGTGTTCAAATGATTTGCAGTATGAACAGATTGTTGTCATGGGATGAGCACAGGACAGTCTTTATGATTGCAGCGGAAGTTCTTAGGTACAAATCTACAATCTCCATGTGAGATTATTCCCAAAGCAAGGGTGAGATTTGGACATAAACTTTTTTTTTGGAAGTGCAATCTTTAGTGTACCACGTGGAACCATCCACAGCAGCAGAAGATGAGTCACAAGTGAAGAATTAACATCATTAACATTTGTGTGAAACAATGTAACTGTCACTGACAAGCAACCTACGCATGTAAATATGGTTGCCACGCAACAACACCATGTTGCTGACAGAAAAGCTGCAGATCAGCTCATCGGTGCTATTTAGATTTATTTATATTTATAGTCATTTTCAATTTAATATAGGCATCTGTAAATTACACCAGGCTTCTATGCTTATCACGGCAAATCAAATGTCAGAAAATGTATTGTGAGCTATGGTAGCATCATTTACTACTCACACTGCTCAACATTTGATAGACACATGATTCAGTCATGTTGTACACAGAAATGTTCCGGCAACAGCCATAATGTTTCCAGTTACAGTAGTTTCAATGTAATTGTACAGTGTATGTGCAGACTAACATTATGAAACTTTCATTTTCAACTAAATGTTGCAGCAGACTTATAGGAATATTTATAAGCATTACATAAAGACGTCTTTAAGAACAACCAGAAATATTAAACATTGTAGGAAGCAAACATTTCTAAAATCATAATGTTCAAAAAAAAAAAAAAAAAAAAAACCTTTACTGACACTCACTTAGGTGACCCTTTTTTTTGTCTTTCCATCAAACTCAGAAACACCAGGGAATTTAAAGGCTAAATGCTTCATTTTCACCACTGAATAACAAAACAAATGTAAAGCAGGATCTGTAATAACTTAAAACGTTATTAAAACATTAAACATTAAAACATTATTAATCTACAGCACTTAGAAAACAGAATCTTTCTGTCATAGCCCACTGTAACTGCAGTTTACCTTGAAATATAATCATTAAAATGCTTGCAACCATTTTTGCATTAAAGTGTGAATCCATTTAACATGCTTGAAACATCCTTTTCCATATACATTTTAGTTCCCAGAACATTCACTCAAGCCTATTACCTAAACACATTAATCCCTGTGAAATATTTCGAATATTCTACAAATCACACCTTCAAGAGGAAGCTGCATCATCTAAATTTCTTGATATCTAAATATCATGAGAAGAAGAAAAATATTTTCTCTCCTTCTTTTTCCTTTAATTTCAACAATATTTTGATATCAACTGATGAGGTCACTTTGAAAGTACAACTCTGTTACCCAAATTAGGAATTGAAAGTAAATAAATAATTTAAATAAATAGGTTTTAAGGAAATCATTAGAATGTCCTTAGTGTACCTGTGCCATTGGCATGAATGCTAGTTAACCACATTTCACGTATTTGCTAAAAAAAAAAAAAAAAACCTTTTACATTCAACCCCATTACTCATTTAAGTGCAGAACACAGCCATTAACAGCAAATAAACCTTGTAAAAAATGTAACAAAATGGTCTAACAATTTCACTAGATGCAATATTGAAAAACACTTAAAAATTAAAGTCTAATTTTTAAGAGTTACAAATGTTAAATGGCACCATGATTGTAGAATCACCCACTTAAAGAGCATTCTGCTAAGTGTCTTGCTTGAGCAATTGCTCACTGCATGAACACAACTAGCTGACATGCTCAGTCATACTTAATTCCAGCTTCACAGATGAGCTATGCATTATTTAGCCAGTTTGATTCTGATATCCAGAATAATGACCCTAGAGATCTTCTCTAAATGGCTTGATTTAGATTACACAAAAACTGTCATCATGGGTCTCTCTTTAGAACTAAATGGGCCAAATAAAACTGACAGTAAGGAGAAGTATGAGCAACCTCTTTTTCAGCTTTTAAATTGCACATGCAGTAAGTCCCATCAGTCAGATGGTCACCCATATTCTTAAGCCTTATTCAGACTGGATTAGTTTTACATGTGGAGGTGGGGTAATGTAATTATTGTTTGGGATTTTAGTCCTGTCTGAATGTCAGCAATTGTTACAATATGTATACAGTATGCGTCTGGAAAGATTACACCATATTTTACCTTGTATAAAATGTCCAATAGAAATAACCAAATATATCCAATTTGTACTGATGAGTTGGTAAAGATTCTGTTATATCCTGTGCAAAAACAGGTTTTGTGAATTTTCTTCAGTATAAAGACATTCCAGAAAGTGTTTGTACATTTCTCATCTCCCACTAATACCAAACATTGGCCAAGTACAAAACAATAAAATATAGATGATGTTTAAAAGGATTTGTCAGAGAAGCAATGCTTATGGAGGTTTATGAAAGTTATTGAGGTAATAGCACAGGTAAAGCCTACAAACATGTTATGATCATGTGACTTTCTTGACATCTTCTTGGTTTCATCCAACTGCTGAAGCCATGGTCTGCAAAGAGCTTACAAAGCATGTACAAGATCTCCTTGTCAAAAGGTATCAATCAGGAGAAGGGTACAGAAGAATTTCCAAAACATTAGATGTATCATGGAGAACCGTGAAGGCCATCATCAACAAGTGGAGAAAATGGGGCACTGCAGTCACATTACAAAGAACAGGTTGACCCTCCAAAACTGACTTAAGGACACGAATTTTGGGGCATAATTCAACAAAGATATGTTTGCCACAAAACCAAGACAGTTTATCAACGAAAGAACACCATGTTGAAGCATGGCGATGACAGCATCATGTTATTGAGCTGCTTCTCTTCAGCTGGGACTGGGGCTCTAGTCGAGATAGACGGAATCATTGATAGCTCCAAATACCAATCTACTTTGGCATAAAACTTGAAGATCTCTTTTAGACAGCTGAAGATGAAGGAAAAATGTACCATTTCAGCACAATAACAACCCAAAGCACGAATCCAATCACTTCAGAAGAAGAAGATCAGAGGTTTTTTTTTTTTTTTTTTTGGAACACTCAGAGCCCAGATCTAAATCCTATCGAAAACCTGTGGAATGACTTGAAGAGGGCTGTGCACAGGAGACCCCTGCACAACTTGATAGATCTGGAGAGTTTTGCAAGGAAGAGTGGAATAAATTTGACAAAGGAAGATGTGCTAAGTTGGAAGACTCTTACCCAAAAATACTGAGTGCTGTATGACAAGCAAAAGGTGCTTTAACTAAATATAGGTTGGAGGGCTGCACATTTGTGCAACAAGGTTATTATAATTTTGTTTTCTTTTTTCCTTAAAATGTTTCTAATTGTTTCTCACTAAAATTTTGTTGGTTGCTATATCACATTAAAGGTGGAAAAAGATCTGACATGATTTATTTGGTTTCATTTTTTTACATCACAAAAACCTGCAGTTTTAACAGGGATATGTAGACTTTTTCCATCCACTGTATACTACTCTAGTTAAGCAAACTGAAATGCATAAAGTTCATCATGATAAAAAAAAAAAACAACAACCATAAATAAAAGGTAAAATGGCATATGATTTGTTTGACAGAGTAGCTGCACCACATTTGGAGTGTGAGGTGAACAGCTCATCATAAAGTTTTAATGGACCATCTTCAATTCTATTTGAACTTAATGAGATCATCAGTCTCAGTTTTATGATCCCTTGGCAGCAATTTCGCTATAACTGTGTTGGCTCTGTTCCTCCTCTACTATGAGTCTTTAATGTATGCAGTAAACAACACTCAAATAATATTAGTTTCTCTGCAGTGCAATAATCTAACGTTTGGTGTCTGAAGTGGATGGAAATGTTACCTACTTTTATAATCTATGGTAAGTCAAGCTAGAAAGAGGAAATAACATTGCACATTTGATGGATAACTGACTGTGGATTTAGTTTTTCTGTTGCATGGAACTTCTGTCACTGCACAGCAACAAGCACAACAAGAAGCCAATGTTAAATTTTAGCTTGTCTTTTTCATGCAATTGTGGTTGGCTGAGAAATAATTTTTTGAGATCAGGTCCTTCTCTTCATTTTGCTCTATGTTCTTACAAACCTAAACGCCTCTCCCTCTCATTCTAGCTCTTGGAATAAGGCCCAAGCAGGCCCAAGTCTCAATTGATACTCGACAAACATTGCTGGGCTTCTCCGAGGTAACTCAATATCTCTTTTGTGTCTGAGCATAAGTGATAGTTGAGGACAGATGTGACATTTAGCTGGCTCGTCAGCCTGCAAGGGAGGGATAGCATGTCCTGTTTTCGTCCACGTTTTGAAAGAAATGAATCATAGATACATGAGCTTTTAAAAGATCAAAAATCACACCTCGCCAGTCCTAACATTGTCAGAAATGACAACTCGTAGTGTTTTCATCTGATTTATGTATGGATTAGGCTTAATATTTACTAAAAAAATAACTTACATTTTGTGTATGAGCATATAGGTTAGAATATTTTAAAAGCAAAATAAATCAGAAAAAAAATTAGTAACATTGTTTATATTAAAAACACTAATTAATTGCATACACAACTGCGTACTCTCATGTGCACAACTTATATACATCGTATCATGTACATTGTATCTTTTACTTAGAAAGGTATACATAGTGTATCTTTAAAGTTGTACTCTAAAAGGTAATTACTCCAGTCATGTATCTTAAACCTTTTTTAAGGTACACTTTATTCCAAGTGAAATATATCTGTATTAAATGTACAAAAGATAAGGGTACCACTGCAATGACAAGGTACAGTTTAGTATTATTATTTCTGAGAGTGTATATACACAGTTACATTTACAGCATTTGGCAGTCACCCTTATCCATAGTGACTTACAATTATCTCATTTATACAACTGAGCCATTGAGGGCCTTGCTCAAGGGCCCAGTAGTGGCACCTTGGTGGGGCTGGGAATTGAACTCTCAACCGTCCGATCAGGAGTCCAACATCTTAACCACAGAGCTACCACTTCCCCGCAAGGCTACACCAGTTACACAACATTCACTTTTTTGTTCCCATAGGTGCAGACACTGGAGGTAAATGTAACACCGGATCTACAACAGTAGGTGCAATTATGTTCTTCAAATGAGTTTTAAAAGTATGTCGACTTTCTCAATTGTAGGACACATACTAAATTCACCCTTGAATTATATCACTCCAATGACAAGCATTTGTTCCCTAAAGGGTACAGATTACCACCTTTTTTAAAGACTGTATCAAAAGTATTAACGTGAAAGCATTGGTGTGTTAGATATGCCACTTACTGTGTCCACTGACATTTACCACTATATAAAAAACTCAGTAGGGCAGAACTATCAGATAAGCAGACCTTCATGAGTGAAATCTGGTAAAAATCTGCCAAGCAGAAGACAGAGCAGAGTGTCTATGGCATGCTAGCAGATTCAGTGGCCTTTTCACTTTCAGCAGCTCTCATTCTCATATCTTTTCTCACCTGTCAAACACACGCCTCATTCACACTTCATTCCTGGGTGACTCTTACTGTGTTAAAGTCTTTTCCCAAACAAAAGCCACTTTACGGAGGAATGTGACATGAGCAATGAACCTTTTCTCCCACAGTGCAGACTCCACTTCAGCCGATAGACCTCTGACAGATAATATAGTGGCACTTATTTAGTTCTAGAGCCATTGGAAACAAAATTATTTGCTATATCACACTGTGTACCTCTTCAAGGAGTGTGAGACGTGTGACAAGTCTGTAAGGCCCAGATAGTGTTTAAAGCCAATCAGATCAAGTGCCAAAATTGAATCAAGGCAAGGATTTGCCAACAACAGTGAATCCAAATATCCGATGCAGGGCTAAAAAAACTCTCTTTGCTGTAAAATCCCAGTGTACACACAACTAACAAAGCCTGACAGTTTAATCCTATTTTATACTGTTATTCTGATAGCTCATGTTTTGGTTCAGTGTAAAGTATTCATTTTTACTGCAGGGTCCACAATGTGGATTCTCAGTAACACTCCAGTATGTTATATATTATACATAGCAAAGTTGAATTCTCAATTCTGATTGGTCAGAAGGCGTTGATTAATTTTCTGTAACAGTAGGTTAGACAGTAGGTATAGCATTTTAACAATGAACAATGTCACAAAGCAGCTTTACAGAAATCAGGTTATAAAATTTAAATTAAAATTTGTAATTCATAAATTGAGGTTGTGAAGTTTTCTGAATGGATTAGCATTTTTGGAAGGAGTCTTGCGTGCCAGAGTAACGTCACAAGTAACGCACACAAGATTCCGACACAGGACAGTCTTCAGGACAGAGGATTTTGGTCCTTGCAGTTTATTGGTAACATGATGAGCTGTGTTTTTTGTCCTATTATCTTCAAGAAAGAGAAAGAAGAGAGGCTGATGAGGGAACAATAATTTTTTTTTTTTAAAATGTGCAATTTATTCCTTACTTAGCTCATAGCTAGTGTGCATACAACGATCAGCCATAACATTATGACCACCTGCCTAATATTGTGTTGGTCCCCCTTTTGCTGCCAAAACAGCTCTGACCCGTCGAGGCATGGACTCCACTAGATCCCTGCTGTGATATCTGGCACAAAGACCTTAACAGCAGATCCTTTAAATTCTGTAAGTTGCAAGGTGGGGCCTCCATGGATCGGACTTGCTGGCCAGCACACCCCACAGATGTTCGATTGGATTGAGATCTGGGGAATTTGGAGGCCAAGTCCACCTCTTTGTCATGTTCCTCGAATCATTCCTGAACAATTTTTGCAGTGTGGCAGGGCGCATTATCCTGCCGAAAGAGGTCACTTCCATTAGGGAATACCATCACCATCAAGAGGTGTACCTGGTCTGCAACAATGTTTAGGTAGATGGTATGTGTCAAAATAGCATCCACGTGAATGCCAGGACCCACAGTTATTTGGCAACAGCTTGTTTAATGTTCTCATTTTCTCACCTTATATTGGTAGGTGTTACTTGCTTCTCATTAATAACTACTGTTTGAAGAAACGTGCAAGCTCTTTAGTAATTAATAAAATGATTGTAACACTTTCAAGCCTCAATCTCACTTTCAACTGTCTCAATATACCTCATAAATGACTGCTCTTAAGTATATGTGTTCAGTATACAGATCAATTTTATAGTACAAAGCACTCTGAAGCCATCAATGCTAAGTTGAAAGGTGATGACAGGAACCAAAAGGAAACCCAGTCAGACACTGGAGAACATGTGAAACTCCGCACAGACAGTAAGCCAAGCTCCGGATTGATTTGGGGGCCGTGGAGCTGAGCACCACTGTTTCGACCTCTGTATACAAAATACAATGTGAATATGAAGAACTCACTCATATGAAAAGATATGAAGATTATGGTTAGGGATAAGGTTAGGGGTAGGGGTTAGTACCACTCGTACCTTTTCTTATCTTATCAAATGATTGAAAAACAACCATATCACCCTGGTTTGTTTGAATCTGTACTAATTTCTCAGTTTGAAATCACGTTGTCACTCCTTCAGTCCAATATTTAGCTTTATTTATTAAATAAAAGTATAGTATATTTCTTTAATAAAAAATACACTTCACATACAGAATGAAATAGAATACAGAAGAGGCTATTTGTTAAGTTTTCTCTTAGCAGCTCAGAATGATAAAGGTCAGGTTAAAAAAAATACACATAAAAGTATCGAACCAGATAAAAAGAGATTGCCTCATGCTACATCACTTTCATGTGGTATAGTTCCCAACAACTATACCATAACTAAACTTAACAACCTTACCGAAGAAGTGTGTACAATGAAAATGACATGGAGTTTGCCTGAACTGACCTGTGTTGAATGTGAATTCATTTGACTAATGTCAACTAAACAAATTGAAGGCTTGAAAGCCCTTGAGGACACACAGTTACTGAAAACGAAACCATTTATAGGACAATAACAACAGTCACAATGATGTTTTCTCCTGGAGCCACAGTGGTAATGAATATTTTAGTGAAATGACATTGTTTTATTCTTAGCATGGAGATAAGTGCTAAAAGATGACACGATTATGGCTGAAAATGGGACTCCAGAAATTTTTTCGCACAGGATTCTACTCACTGCTTATGAAGACTACAAGATATTCATAAATTATGCAAAAAGAGCGCATTGTTCCCTCGTATTTCAGCAGAAGTACATTAATGAATGTGTTTTGTGGACCAGATGGACCTTTTAGGCCATAAGGGCATCTCGTTTCATTGCCCACACACACATTTGGCTAATCATCCTTACTAATATGTCAGTATATAATCAATTCCTCATTCACATGAAGCAACAGCATAATGATTAATCCACAGCGTTTATTTGAGAATAAATTAGGTGGACGAAGGGAGAGGTGACAATTGCTGGCTACTGTCCTCTAGTGGCTTAAAGTACTATGTGTGGTGTAGAAATATCAGTAAGAAATTATAAGATTATAAGGCTAAGTAAGAGTTAGATTACTGTATCATGGTGGAAATCCTGAGTGATAAAAAAAAAGGTTAGTTAGATGTTAATAGGTCTATGATAAGCTCAGGTGAGTAGCAAGCTTTAAGCAGTTACCTTCTGTATTCTTCACAGGCTCCTGAGAACCTCAAGCTTTAGCAGAAAAAAACTAAACACAGATTTTAATTAATGTGAAAATCAGCGTCTGTATAATATGTTTCCTGTTTGTAATATTATATCTTACTTATTATCAATGATGACTGGTTATGCTGTTAGATGTGAGGCTAATAAAGTCCAGATTCATGCCATGTTTCCTCGAATATCAAACATGGTAAACAGAAAAGTTACATACAATTCTGTCATCTATCTTTTTGTTTAAATTGTACTTCGATTGGAAAATTGTGTTTAGTCTATCTACTTCTACTTTCTTCTCCAAAGGCACGTTGGGGGAAAATTATGATACAGTAAATAATCCACCTCATTTGCATTCATTACACCTGCAGCTTGTGTTTCACATCTCAGAGCCATCTCAAACACTACTGATGATGTGTTACAGATGTGTCAGAGAAGCAAGTTGAAAAATATCAGCCCAAATGTAAATAGATCAAATCTAGGGAGAGTTTTACTCTGTTTAATCACCTGACATGACTATCACTGATAGGCTGCATGAATCTACAGTCTGGGCTAGAAAGAAATCAGCCCCAGTCTCTTCTTTATATTCGTCATGTGTATTTATCTTATAACTGTTGGTGGTTCTGCTGCACTCGGTTCCACAAAAATCCAAAATAATCCACTTCTAGACATTTGTTAACAGCAAAAAATCTGATGTGGATGCTAAAAATGAAACTTTATCTTTGAAAGAAGGGGGGAGGTTAGCCCTACCAGCCCATTTATACCACACATCCCTCCCTACTCATTATGAATCGACGGTGTTGACAAACTGCTCCTGCACCTTATGAACACTTTCCCATGACTAGGTGGTATGTGTACTGGACCCCGGAGAGTGTATTCAGAATTATCATTGTTATCAGTATGACTGGGGTTTATCTAACAAATTTGTCTACCAGATTATTCTGTCCTTCAACAGCTGTGTCTGAGGGGAGCACTATGGTGGTAGAATCACCCTCAAAGTGGGCAAATGCTGTACATTTGATAACAGGGGCATTTATCTGAAGACACATGCTCATAGACTCACAGGCCTCTTTGTGTATGAGATAGTGACGTGCACGTTGTGTGTGGAGACAACAGGTCAATAGGCAGCGTGTGTTTGGATTTGAGAACAGATTGTGGTTTTGGATGACTGCTTGTCACAGACACAGTGGGGGTTCCAGACTTGCTGAATATTTTCTCACAGTCTCAGTACTGCAAGAGTGATACCACATTTGTTCTAAATGATTATGAACAGGTCAACTGCTTAAACCTGTAAATAATTATTAATCATGAAGTTTTCCTGTCATCTATAACATGCCCATATGTAATGACAGTACAATGCCTTGTGCAAAAATAGAATAAGAAATAAAAATGTATCTATTATTTACTTTTGAACATAATTTTGGAAATGATTGAGTCCATAAAAAGGTGTGCACACTTAAGGTACCAGTTTTCTAGTTGTTATTATTATCTGGTTGTTATTATTATTATTATTATAATAATAATAATAATAATAATAATAATTATTATTATTATTATTATTATTTCATTTATTTATCTATTTGTTTTTCTCTTAAAATGTGTTGGTTTCAAGGTCACACTGAAGATGGAAAAAAGAAAAGATTTACTTTTCACTTTATTTTACTTATATTACATTCTTAAATCTAAATAATTAATCAGAAACTAATCCAATAATTAAAATACTTGATAATTTTTCTTCTGTTTCCATTCTATTTCCATTATAACTCATAATCATGTAAACCAGGATAAACAAGACATTTTTCAGTGGTGACAAGAACTATTTTCTAATTATACTCATAAAGAAATGTGTGTGGTTTAATCTTTTATTAATTTAATTAAAATAAATTTAATATTTTAATTATATTTCTCTGCAGTAGTTACAAGTCATCACTATTAACAAGGCACACACACACACACACACACACACACATATATATATACACACAGCACACAGTATTAATTTTTATAATTAATGAATGTAACAGGAAAAAAAATAGCTCCCATTATTTCTAAATAAAAATACCTGAATTATGTGTCTCATGTCTAATTAACGTTAGTGTGTGTGATAATTATTTTAATATAAAAACTATATAGCCAACAGCATAACTATTTAAAAGTTCCTGCTGTGATTTTAACATGGCACAGCATTGTGGGTTGTTCCCTACTGTGTGATCTGACATGATATCTCCAAGCCCCAAACACATGCACACACACACACACACACACACACACACACACACACACACACACACACTGTCTGAAGATGTCTGGACAGCCACAGACAGCAGAAGACAAACCTCCACTCATATTGTTTGAAGCTTTCTGCACTTGTGAGTCACTTTCTGTTGTGGATAGTCCCACATGGATACCCTAAAGATTAGCACTTCCCAAAAACAGTTTACGCCAAACTCTCACCCTTGCTTCAGTGGATAGTCTCACCTGGATCCAGCAGGTTTGTACCTAAGAAGTGCTGCTGTAACATCTTTTCATACTGAACATCCTTTCAAAACTCTTAGTACTGTTCATGTTTATAATAAAGCTGTAAAAGAGCAATGATTTACACAAGACCAATGATGAACATATCATCTCAGGAAGTTTTTTTCTTGCCATTGTCATTGCTCTGGTTTGTTCATTAGATATCAAAATCTACATCTGGATTTCTATAAAGCTGCTTTGTGACAATGTCTATAGTTAAAAGCACTACATTAATTAAAATTGAATTAAAATAAATTAAAAAATAGATAAATCTTCACAAACAGCTGCCATATCAAGAGATACAGTACTTGAGTGTGTAGCAACCATTTGAGACATTAATCCTTCCTTAATACATAACTCAACTTTGTCATCTACAGTAATAATAAAATCTCAATAAAACCTTATTCTGGTGTTTGTTTTCCCTTCAGAAACTGGTGATTCATGAACAGATGTGCTCTAATAAGTCCTGGGGACACAAAATAATTGCTTTAGAATGACAAGGTTGGAAATACACAAGGGTATGAAACTGGGTAAGACTAGTGGGGAGTTAGAGTGGGATTGAATGAAGGGTAAACAAAATAAATAGAAAATATTTAATAAGGCTTTCTATTCAATTCAACTCAATTTTATTTGTATAGCGCTTTTAACAATGGATATTGTCACAAAGCAGCTTTACAGAAATAAATGGATTCACAAAAAAATATATTGTAAATAGTTCTAGTGAACTATTTTTCTCTGAGACACAATTCAGGAAACACCTCAATTTTTCATTTACCCCATAATGTTTCAGGTGCAAAGTATTATTTGTTTATTGTATTATTTTAGACGGAACTCTAAGTCTAACGTAGCTAAGAAGTCAAAGTCAGTGGTAACACTTTATTCAGAGGGTACCTGCTTTGCTTTTTTAATTAATTAATTAATTAATATAATCAGTTATATTGCACATTTTGTTCAACAGCAGTGCTGAAGAATTGATGAAAGACTCATGTCAAAACGTAAGATGGTATTAGAAGATTTATGCAACATTGCATGGAAGTAGAACACCAACCGTCAGCTATCATTATGAGTTGGCTGATCAAGATACTGCGTTACTGTAATTTTTTATCCATATCTTGTAGGTTATTAGCTTGTTTTTACTAACAGCACATTCATGACTTTTTGAGAAATTTTTAGGTACACAAGGAGCTCATAGTGCTTCATAAGAGTGTTATAACTGTAAATTTGAATTCTAACAGTTTAGTTTGAGGGAATTAAAACCATTTCTTTGACTGGCATACGGCTTCATAAAAAAGAATCTGTACTGGAAAGGGACTTCATAATCGTTTTAAACAAATGGACTGAGCATTCAATTCCATGCAATAAGAAGTAGACACCATACCATAATAAAGGATTGGGAAAAATGTGTTCATCTGCCATCTTACCTTTTGTGAGGTGTACTTATGGTATCTCCCGCGGGGGGGGGGGGGGGGGGGGGGGGGGGGGGGGGGGGGGGGGGGGGGGGGGGGGGGGGGGGGGGGGGGGGGG
>CM075004.1:22672838-22686805 GCA_037576675.1 Pangasius sanitwongsei | reverse complement strand
TTTTTTTAATTTTGTTTTCTTCATTTTTTTTTGTTTTTTTTTGGTTTATTTATCCCCCCCCCCCCACCCCCCCCCCCCCCCCCCCCACATACACACACATACTTTATTTATTTATTTATTTATTTATTTGTATATTTGAATATAAGATGATCAACCGAATCACAATTCAGAAATGTGGTTTCAAGTTGGCATTTAATCAGGTTTTTAGTGCAGTAATGTCCATTTTTATAGATAGCAAATGTTTTATACTGTGTCAGAAAGCACTTAAACAGTCTTAAACAGACTAAGACATATCATTTTTACTGAGTTATTAAGTACATTTATAGTTTACTGCACCTTTATATACCATCAATTAATATTAACTGGCAACAGTCATTGTTTTCATCTTCTACTTAAAGTGCATTTTGAGTAAGCACAAACTGTTGCATATGATCTGGTGTGTTAGTGGTATTATTATTATTATTATTATTATTATTATTATTATTATTATTATTATTATTATGTTGTTGTTGTTGTTGTTGTCACTATTAGTAGTAGTAGTAGTAGTAATAGTATTAGTATTTAAGTTTAAGTCATTATTTAGGTTAATTAAGTCATTTGTACATGCAGGTTATAACGTCTTTCAAACATTATTTTATGTCTAATTATTTTGAGGCAGTTCCAAAACGTCCTCTCACGCGCATCCTCAGTAGCGGCTTTATCCTGGTCACGTGAGCCGGTGTAAAGGCTCGACTACTGTAACGTGAGTCTCGCGCGCCCTCTAGTGGAGGAGAAACGCCATTGCCATTAACAGGCTGTTTGTGGTTGCCAGGCAACAGCAAGCGGAAGCTGAAACAACAGTGTAGAAGACAGTGTGAATTAACTTCAACGTTAGGAAAAGTTAGTGGTGAAGAGACATGACAACGCCAACTAAGGCTAAAGAGAAAGAGCCTGTGGATATCGTTCACCAAAACGCTATTCATGTGGAGACAATCCTGAAAGAACAGCGGTGTCAGAAGCTTTACACCGAGTTCACCATCAATCCTTTCAAAAAGTGTGAGTAGATATTTTTGATAGTTAGCTGAAAGTTGTTGTTGATTAAAATAATGGTTCCCAAAGTGGTGCTCTGTGAAGCATTGACAGTTATGCAAGCGGTGCTGAATTATAAGATATAATCAGTATTATTTATTATATATTTTGACTATGTCAGTGGATGGGTAACTTTAATTTTTCAGTCCATTTCACGAAAGAGGCCTGAATTACACAGTTCATTTCCCCAACATTTAGGTAAAGGTTTCGCAAACATTTTGCAGTCAGTGTTCCTTTAAAAACAAACAAAAAAAACAACAACTATTATTTAACTATTTATTAGGTTAATAGAGCTTCTTCTTCCTCATCTTTCCACTCACAGAAAGTTATATTAAATTATTCAATTAAATTTTTAGATTGAAGTTGACATTATTTATAGGCCAAATTGTTTTTGGGTTATTGAGGTTTTAATTAAACCCAGTGTTCAATTGGTTACTATACTAAAAGTAAAATGTTACTATAAGAGCTCAGAAATAAATATAATAACTTTTATAATGGTGGCTTGTGATTTCCAATACTATAGCAAAACTCACAGACGATGGCTGTGACCACAGGTTTGGACGTATAGCCGAGGATATTCTACAGATGTCAAAGTGAAAAGAAGTCTAGAGAAGTACACATTAAAATCTGCAGTGTTGAACCAAGTGCTGAATAAATGTTGAATTAACAGCTTCACTATTTGTTTGTGTAAGCATTCACTCAGCCTTACACATTTTGCTGTGTGAAAACTGCCTATTAGTTGTAAAGTGTTTATGATCCTGCAAAATTATTAAAAGTATTAATAACAATGTTCTGCACTTTCTTTCAGTGCATGTTTTACCTGATAAACCCATGTCAAGAAAAATGCACGAAGAGGCTGAGGAGGATCGTATGTACATCTTTACAGAATTTCCATTCACACATCTGTATCTGGAACCATTTTATTTACAGATTAGCAGTCATAAAGCTACAAAAGTGTAATAAAGAGACATAAAGTTTAAGAAGGTTGTCTTAAATGGGTATTAAAATTTAAAACTAAACTTGAACTTGCTTTAAGTAATATTGCTATGTAATTTATGGCACCTACAAGTTACACAAGACAACTCAGATGAGTTGAAGCCGTTGATTTCTTGAATAAACATAATAAATAATGGGGGAAATGCAGCAGTAACAGTAACTGTTTTATAAATAAAGGCAATGAACCTTCATGTTACTACCTTTTCATGGCACTTTATACATGTCTCCTTTGAAAATATAAGTGGCGTAGCACAGAGACATAATGATATGACTAGAAGCCGTGACTCGTAGTTTTCAGCTTTTCAGCTTTTCAGCTTCTGTCACAGCTTTTGCTTTTTAAATATTACGATGTTGCCCTGATATGCTTCTTTGGAGAACCCAGAAGTTCACAGTCCAGCTATGAGTACAGAAATTCTACTTTACTAGACTTACCTTACTAAACTTTACTAAATTAGACTTTCTATTTTACCCTAATAGAAAGGAAAAATCTGGGTGATGTACATAATTACCTTGGAATGTTGTCATTTGTATGTTGAATGTAATGTTGTAATGTAGTAAATGTTTTTTTGTTTTTGTTTTTTTTTAATGGCAGCTGCTTTCCTGAAGATCATTCATGGGGCGCATTCAGAACCAACAAAGAAGTACACTCATCCAATGACTGAGTCTCAAGAAATTGGATGGATTTACACTCCGCTGGTAGGGCTGTAAGGCGGTGAAATATGATCGATACCTTGTTATTAGTTTAGAAAATAAAGTGAGCTAGTGTATGTCTTTTACCAGTATAGAATGTGTCAAAGAACGTGAGAATATGTTATATACAGACATCATGATACTTTACATTTCAGATTGCTTCAGATCGTGCAGACAGAAGGCTGAACTTCCCACGGCAGAATTCTGAAATCACCAAATACATGGATGCTGCCTGGCGTCTGAAGGAACAAACTCAGAACCGTTGATGAAAGAAGGCACATTTTTGTTTCTTCTCTGTAGCTGCCTCAATAATACGTTTCTTTGGAGTCCTAACCGTGCTATTTTCACTATAAATCAAAACATCACTATAAATGTTTAAAATAAATAAATAAATAAATTTATTCCAAAAGTTAAGTATGTATGGAATAAATGACTGAAATTTATTCCATCATTCATCTTCAGTAAGCACTTCTTTCTGGTCAGGGTTGCAGTGGATCTGGAGCCTATCCCAGAACACTGGGCTCAAGGCAGGGATATACCCTGGATGGGATGCACATCATACATAGGGGTAATTCTGCATAGCCAATCCATCTACAGGTATGTTTTTGGAAGGTTGGGATTAAACCAAACAGGGGACTCTGGAGCTGTGAATTGGCAGTGCACCCACTGCACCACGATGCCACCTGAAAAATAAAATTATATAACCTTTCTGAGAAAACTGAGTGATCTTGAAAGTGAAACTTCAGAGAACAACACTAATCTAAATGTGATTTAGTAAAAAGTGGCCACATTGTGAATCATGGCCAGCTATTTCTCTTGAAAACGGGTTATATTTGAGCAGTGCTACAAAAGGTCATTTGATAGAGATATGATTTGCAAGGAATAATCCTGCAAATATGCGCTTCAAAAGAGGAAAAAAACATAATGATCAGTGCTGAGCAGAGTCTGAGCTAGCAAATCTGGTAGGCATGTAAGATTAGTTCTGTTTTTTGACTCTAAATGAGGAGACAGCACAACTAAAGTCCATCCTAAACAGTTCTACACTACTCATTATTCCAGCCACTTATCCACTTACTGTATGTGAATGCAGGATAGAGAACACTAGTTAACCATGCTGGAAGCCTCCAGGGATAACAACACATCTGTACATCTGAAGACTTCATAAACAGAGTTAAATGTTGACCGTAAATATACATAAAAGAGTTTCAAGGTGTTTAATAATAACACATACAAGCAATATTAAGTGCTGCTGTCAGGTATATTAGTTTGGATTGCTGGCAATATGCCCTACAGGCCGTTTATTAAAAAAATTATTTCTATAAGGCAGCTCCTATTTAATATGAGGCAAGTAAAGAGTAGATAAGTGAAGAATAAAACACTTGGGGTGTGCTATTATAGGAAAATAATCAACAACAGGATGGTGTGATAAAGCAGAAGTTATTGTTACCACCCTAAAGTTGATTATTTTCCAGTAACAGCATGTCCTGAAGTGTTGTATTTCTCTTATAACACACCAGTTTGTCAGCAGTTCATTTGTTTATTAATTAAAGCATGTCACATCATACTTTTTATCCACTTATAGTCACATTTAATGTTGTGGAACATCCACAAAACAAGGTTATTTCTTATGCTAACACAGCAATAAACAGTCATTCCCTCACTCTTTTTTTCTTTCTGGTTAAGCTAATAACACAAAAAAATGAAGCTTGTCATGTTACAGAGAAACCAGAAAGTCTCCTGCCTTGAAGACTTTGCCATGGCAGAGAACATGCAGACCTTTACAAAGCACTGCACACTGGAGACTCCTTCCATACATATTAAATAACCATTTCCAAGCATCACCATATCTTGTTAAATAACAACACAATTTTAATTTTTAATTTAATGTAATTATCTTCTAGGGTCTGGAGAATGAGTTAATTGAAACCCATCCACTTTTCGTAATGATTTCCTAATTCCTGTGATGTTTCTTCCACAATATTCTCCCTTTCTCAATCCTGTTGAAGAGTTATTTTCATTCTGGGGATGAAAATATATGAAAGAAACCCCATATAACAGAATAAGACCTTGGAGGAGACATCCAGACTAATACATTTCAGTCGTGGATTCAAACACATGAATTTCTTTTCCTCCAATTGTGTTACTCAAGAAAATATAGTGAGTGTTTGAAGTAGCTGAAATTCTTTGGGCTCATGGAAATGAATAGCTTGATGAATGAACTCAAAGCTAATCTGAACTCTCAATCAATGCAATTTCCTTTAATCTGTATAGTCACATTAGTATTACACTAAGTATTACAATAACAACAATAATTTCAAATGCATAAACAGTGGCAAACATGCCTTTTAAGAAACTGTAAAACATTGCCTTTTTTCTTTTCCAAAATGTCATACAGTGAAGTAAAATGAAAAAATATAATTTAATTCAAATTATATTTGAATATAATTTGAGTTAAATTATATTTGAACAAATTATTTTTGAATTAAAAGTTAACAGGTCTGTAGTTTTTGAATCTTTTGATCAGAGAAGTCCTCTGAAACGCAACACTGTTAAGCTAACAGGTAACAGGTTAGATATTACCAAAATAAAATATATAGGGAAAGAAAAAAAAAATAGATTTTGGAAAGTTAAATTCCAATCTCAATGTAGCAATCCATCAGCAGAACATTTAGTCAACTGTGTGACAGCTTAAATAAAATGAGTAGTAAATGAACTTAGCTTCCTTATTTCTAGGGTCCCTGTGACTGAGAGATCTTCTTTCAAGACATGAACTAAATCTCAAATGATTCCCTGTTGGAAATGTAGTGCACTACTAAGAGTACTGTACTACTCTCTATAGTGAACTTAAGGAAAGTAAGGAATCATTCAGGTTTAAGCAATGAACATAGTAATTTGACTGAACATGATTCAGCTTCAAAGGAATTATTACAACAAATACTAGTGCTTTTTAGTATTTATTTATTTATTTATGTTTGTCACAGATCTTGTGTGAGGTATCCGCATTTAAAAAAAAAAAATAAAGCTATCAGAACAAAATGACTAGCTCATACTTCTTGGGTTCCCGAAAAGCAAACAAACAAGACATATATACAGAAATCAGCAATAAGTGCTGATAATATGGGCAGTGGTTGGCTCAGTGGTTAAGGCTCTGGGTTACTGATCAGAAGTTTGGGGGTTCAAGCTGCCACTGTTGGGCCCTTGAGCAAGGCTCTTAACCCTCTCTGCTCCAGCGCTGCTGTATCATGGCTGACCTGGCGCTCTGAACCCAGCTTCCTAACGAGCTGAGATATGCAAAGAAAATGTGTGTGTGACAAATAAAGGCTTCTGCTTCTGTAATTGACTGTTATTTCTCAATCCTTTGAACAAGAATGGGAGGGTTTTTTCCCATGGACTGTCTAAAACATACTAAGCATGGCTCATTGCTAAGAAGTTGTGAATAGACACTGTACATGTATGGCTGGCTGAGTTAGCCAGATAGCTTTCTTGTTTGGCAAATCAATGTATTACACAGTCGAAGATTTACCCGTTTAAGATATGACATTTAGCTTGTACTGGCCTCAGCTTTTAAATATCTGTCAGACCTAGATATTCTTTGTTGATGACTCACGTCTTGCAACAGTGCCGCTTTTAAATGTACGATATATCATATAATTTGAGATAAAACGTGTGCTCCAGATCTTTATTCACTACAGCAAACATTTCACCGTGCTTTGTCTGTTGTAAATTGATGCTTTGATTTCTGAGAGCAGGTTTGTTCCTGGCCTATAAGGGAATGTCCAACTACTGAATAACAAGGTCCTTGTTTTAATATGGACATCACTTAAAAGGAGGCCTGCAGAGTATTTATAGAGTGTATAGAGTTCTTTGCTATTTTTCTGAATGTTGTTTGTCATCAACTGCATATGATGTAGGAACAGTCACTTCCTGTGTGTCTGAATATTCGTATGAAACAGTCTATACCACTATGTCTCATTCAGAAGTATTGAGGCAGCCACTGTGCAATCAGAAAATTACTGCAGAAATACTGCCCCTTTGAAACCCTTTGAACTCCTGTCATGGTGAAGTACATTTTTTGAGATTGATGCCCAGCTGGAGCCCTGGAAATCCCAGTGTTCTTCGACGGTCATAACTTTTGAGAACCATCACCTGATTGCAGTGTTTGAGGATGTATGTATGCTTATCTGGAAGATCACAGATGAGGAAGGGATTGAGCTGAAAAGAGATACCAAGGGGATCTTTATCACCAAATATGACCCGGAAGAAAAGAAATTAGCTCAGTAATGTATGGTAAACTATGGTCATATCACAGCGACACAGTAACTCTGTGGCTCCATCTTTTTCTGGAACTATCTGCTCCAGCTTGATAATGACTTTTGTTGCCCCGAACCATATTAACAGGCCTGGCCTCAGTAATGTGTCTATATTCAGTCCTGTTGGAAGATGGGCCACTGCTGATTGTCCGTCCACACATCACAGTAGGTGGCTATTTCAAGCGAACCATTCTCACTGGTGTTTGTAGCTTCTCTTCACTGATGAAAAGGACTTCTTCCAGAAGTCCCTTCAATGAAGTTAACACCCTGTTGTGCCTCTAATGATATCTTTCTTCTGCAAGTACTGCCCTGCATGAAGACAGGAATGTGTTGTAGGGTGGCTTGCTTCCAGTGGAGTGTCAAGCTTGGGTCTTTCTTCAGGCCCAGCACTGACCAAAATTGTGGGGGCTGGAAGGACATCACAGACACTAGGGTTAGGCAGAAGGAACCTTATGCTACTTGTTTCCATTGACCATGTGTCTGCTTTGATGATGCTTTGATCCTGCTTTTGACCATGAGTCTGCGTATGATCTTCCTTTCCTTGGTTTCATCCCACCATGTCCACCATCCTTGCTGCAGTATTTCCATTGCTCTTGCCAACACTATAGCAGTGCATAGTTTCTTTCACAAGGGATTTAGATGTGCTTGTATGTGTGTATCAATTTGTGTCAGTTTCACCCTCCTCTCGTCTTTTCGCACAAAACAAGAGCAGGCAAAAGCTGATAATGGATAATGAACTCTATGGGAAGCTTCAGACACTATAACAGTGTGTTTCAAAGGCTTCCTGCAACATACTTTGTTTATATTGACAAGCAATATGCTGGGCAGAAGTGGACAGAGTGCGTTTAGTTTCGCACACCTGAGTGCTTCCATCTATGTTTTCTGCGCCTCCTCCAGATAATATGCCCTTTGTTTTGGTCTGCTTCTGTGGTAGCAAAAATACTAAGTAAAATTTGATTTAGAAAAAAAAGTCTTAAAGGAGCAGCCACGACAACGTCTTGAGTCATCCGCACCATCTTGATTCTTCTTGATGTGTAGAACATAAGAGGGCATTCAAGGACATGGAGGAGAAAAGAGTCACGTTACATCACAAGGCCAAGATGCAGGAGTAAGTGCTGGTACTGTAGCAAGTCAGAGTTTGCCTTCCTCGTTAATATGTACATCAAAAAAAATGTATAAGAAAATGGTTAATCTGGGCCATCACTTAAACATGGGCATTCCTGATTGAGTGTGTCAGACTGTAAAAGTGTGTTTATATTTGAGTGTCTGTGGGAGGTCAGTCTCATAAAGCAGCCCAAAATCAGTGTGTGAAGACATGGTGTTTAAAACACATGGCAGCTCTCTCCTGCTGGGACAATGATTAGAAGAGAGGAGACAGATTAATCAAAGGGGTGCTGGCGTGTGGCCGAGGACATCGCTGCCATGGTGAAGGAAATGTGACGTTGGCCTCCATCAATCCGGAACAGCATGAGAGAATGAGCAATGAAGGGCTTGGCGTAATCACCTTATTATGTCACTTTTTAACCAGTAGTAAATTAATATTATTAGGTCACAATCCCAGCAAGACAAGCCTACAAAGCGAAAAAGAGACAAAATGTTGGTACTTTAGGTGAGAATAGCTCAAAGAGGTTTGTTTAGTTTAGTTGTGGATGCAATGATTTTTAAAAGGTTCCCATTTTTTTTCCTTTTGTAAATAATTGTCCCCCCTTCTCTGTTTTCTTTAACTTTCTTTCACTTATAATTGGGATTATTTCTTTCTTATTATTCTCTTCCTTTTTGCTTGTTGGATTTGATTTCCTCTCTCTGCTTCCAAAAGTTATACTTCTTTTACCTTTTTGTGCACTTGGACCAGTTAGTATACGTCTTATCCATGTAGATGTCTACGCTGCTGCTTTCTCTTTCCCTATTTTAACGCACAAAATGTGTTGAGGAACTGATGAAGCAGATGTGGGAGGATTCGGATACAAAAATGCAGAAGATATGTATGTGAACTAATACATTTACATTTAATCATTTGCTAGACATTTTTGTCCAGAGCAACTAAGAAAATGTCTCACAGATGACTGTGCAGTGATTATAGAGAATCTGCAGTCTGCAAGACTTAAAGACTAGTGCTAGAGTGTTATCAGTAGCAAAAAAAGGACAATTTCAAATCTACAGACGGATGACAAATTAAAGGGAAGTGCAAGCACTGCAAACTCTGAAAAACACTGGGAAAAAAATCAAGGAGGTAGAAATGTCAGCACTGTCAGCATGGTCTGTGGATTCTGGCTCTGACAGCTCCTCAATAACTAGAAACGGGCCTTATTATATAGATATGCTTCAAAGAAATATGTCTTGAGTCCTTTTTGCTTTAATGACACAGACATAGAGACTCAGCAGTTTCTTCTGCCCCAGATACTCTAGATCATGATTATGGCTAATCAAAGCACCATATGGCCTGCTTAATAAACATGTGATATGAATGGTTCTACACAGCAGGACTCCCTTGCATAAATAGATTTGAGGGATTGTGTCAAACAGAGATGAAGGATTACTCTGACCCTGTTTACAATTGGTAGTTTCGTTCATCCTGAGTATCAGGATTTTATCCAGATAGGGACTATCCATACAAAAATTAAAGTGTGATTGCGCCAAAAATGCATGTACATCAGATTTAAATCTAATCACTCAAACCACTTCAAGAGATCTGAGACACATTTTACAAGTGTCCATACAAATAGCCATATCTTACAAATCCATCTGTAAATCCACTGTCTCTTCAAGGTACATTTGATAACCAAAACCTTACATCATCAATACGTAGGCGAAGAATGTTGAAATTGGTGCCTTTAAAAATGTTAGTAAGATTAATGAAAATGGCACAAAAAATTAGTAACCATCTCATTCATAGAACAACTAAAAAAAAAAAAAAACTAAGAAAACACATTTGACTACAAGGGTAAATCCATGAGTAAATCCACACCAGATTGCAGGATTTTTTTTTTTTTAAGTAGGATGTTGCTCAGAAACAACCCTGAAGATATAATCCAGATACAAGAAGAATGAAATAGCCAGGTATAAACAGCATCTTTGTTTCTACATTGACACATTTAGCATGTTTGCAGCCTCATTTCTGTTTATTGTGATTGTTCTTTTTTTTTTTTAATCTCTCTTTGTATCTCTATTCAACAAAGTGAGAGATTATTGCCCAAGCAAATATCACAAGTAAATTGAAGAACAAGGTTAATAATGATGTTGCTGATCATAAAATCAAGCAAATAACAAAGGATACCAAATGGGTGATTCCAGAACTGGGCTATTCTACTGATGTTACATTTGCACATACAGCGGGCCAAACATTTGAGACCACACTGAAAATCTTGGGATAGTTTTTATTATTTATTTAAACTGGAAACAAAATGTTGAAACAGAATGTTTTAGAATTTTGAAAAATTTAAAACAAAGAAAAGTTCAATATCATGAATACTAAATATTTTATTCCTTTGCTCTAACATGGATAGTCAGGTTTTATATAAACTTGTGGAGTCCATGCCAACTCGAGTGCATGCTGTCATTAAAGAAGAACATTTTCAGAAAAAATATTTCTAAGATTTTACTTTTCATGAGTTGTTATGCTAAAACCGTAATTTGTTCTATTAAATTAGAAAAGAATGCAAAATGGAAGCATTTTCACTAATGGTCTCTTTCACTAATTGACTTTGGACCCTACTGTATGGATTTAAACTACAGGTAAATTACACTTTAAACATCTATCTACATCACTATAACTACTCTTTACCTTAAGAAATTGTGGAAGCATCCGTTTCCATGAATCATCCATTACAGGTTATGGAAAATGTACATTTTAGTTCCACAACATTCACTCAGCCCTGTTACGTCAACACTTTCACATGTTCACTAGGAAGTTGCATCATCTGAATGTCCTGAATATTACAGGAAGAAGGTTCTCTCTTTTTTTTTTCTTTACTTAAAACAGTATCATGATACTGACTGATTTGTCCATGTGAGCTAAATTGTAAATTAAAAAGTACATTATGAATTCAAAAAAAAAAAAAAAAAAAAAAAAAAATTTAATGTAAATGATTTGTAAATACTTAATGGCCTCAGGGCATTAACATAGATACAGTAGTAGTTAATCACATGCTGTGTATATGCTAAAAAATGCTAAAGAATTCAACCCTGTTACTCATTTAAGAGCAGTCATTAGCAGTAAACAAGAAAAAATGAAATGGTTAGCACGTTTTTTTGGGTGGTTAAATGCATGTTTTCTCAGATATTCTCAGTTATAATGGCTAAATGGCATCCCAATCAAGGAATCGGCCAAATAATATCTTAATAAATGTGCTCAGGAGGTGATTGCTGAGGAGGTGATTAATGACAGATTAAGCGAATGAGGTCAGAACAGCAGAAATTCAAGGCTATGATCAAATCTCTGTTGGAAAAAAGATCCATGCTCCTAATAATGAGATCCAAGAGAAGGATGAGAGCATTAAAGATAATGTGTGAACAGGGTGGTGTTGGATGGAAAATGTGAGCTAAAAAAAACAAGCTTGTAGTTCTGCCACAAGTGGTCATGTATAACGAATGAGTCCATCATTACTGGTGGAATAATTTCTGCCATTTAACTACCACCATAAGATAATGCAAAGGTGTCTTTGTTTCTCAGTAGTGCAGTAGCAGCAAGAATGACACTAGTAGCATGTAGGACTCATTTCACACACCTGCTTTCAGATTCTCTTTATCTCTTCTGCTCTCTCTCTCTCGCTCATAGTAATGGGTCAGTACAGGCCTGTCTCTTTTCATATCTCTCTTCTTCTCTGCCTTTTGAGTGTGCACATCTATTACCTCTCCTTCATTCCTCCATCCAAACTGCCCAATATCAACCACAAGGCTTGCGGTGAATAGCAGCTGCCACAATCTTCTGGTTGTAATACAGTGAATATGAGTGATTGTATAACACACATTGTGTGCATTGAAAGACATATTTTGTCATGAAGATGTGACAGAACTGTATGAGTGGCCTTCACTCCATGTTCCCTGCATTGTCCTACATTAGTTACTGTATAACTAAGAGCTTCACTGGACTTGTTACAAATGCTCGAACAGAAAGATTCTATTAGCATAACACGTACAGGGACAGCTGAAATGCCCCCTAGATTTCATCTTCATTCTGGCATGAAACCAGTAGGCTCACTGCACACTAAACACTAGAAAAACGATTAGACATCACGATTGCAGCTGCCCATCTGCTTTTAAGAGTATGTGTAATAGTTTGCCCTAGATTATTCTTATTATGCCTTCCATGAAACCTCATGATATGATGTTTTGCTAGTCCTAACGATTTTAATTGTTGAGTTACTGATAGATATTGCACATACGAACATATTGCACCTACAAAACCTAATTTACATCAGTATATTGTTCATGATGTGATTACAAACCACAATTTACTTACAACTTTTCTTACACTAGTCAGGCTGCTAAGGCACACAATTACAAGCTATGGGTTTGGACTGAAACATCTTATTATTGTAGAACTTTTAGTCCAAAGAAATGAGAGGTGTGGCTTTAACAATAACCCGTACAAGCTGTAGCTATAGACAGTCAAACTCTTTTTGTGTGTAATATTAGACTGTTTGTGCGTGCATGTTAGACATAAAGCAATAATTATCACATAACATGTGAATAATAATGGCAGCAATGATATACAAAAGGTGCACATGAAGTGTAAATACTATATTAGTTTTACAAGTCATCTTATGGATTTACAAAAAAAGACTATATTTTTGTGGTTCTTAAAAATGAAATTTAGGCAATGCCCTTACATCTGATAATTTTTTTTTTTTTTTTTTGACAAAAGAAGGCTGCAGATACATTTGTCATTACAAGCTCACTGCAATTCAAACACAATGTTGATTTTTTTCATTTATAAGACACATTTATGTATAATACAGTTACATGTACATGTTACCTAATAATCTCTCTCTCTCTCTCAAGCTACACATGCTACTCCTGCGATACCAGTGATCCAGACCCCTTCTGCTGTCCGGACCTGCCTGATCCAGTCTGATGCCCTACTTCTGGTTGGAGTTCTCATCACTTGGAAATCATTCGCTGCTGCTGAGGATGGCCCCATATGGACAGCCTAAAGATACACTTAGAAACTATGAAGATGGCTTTGGTCTGCAATTGATACAAACACAGTTTTGCTACGATGGCTTAGGACTACCATTGCTATGATAGCTTTAGGGCTGCAATTGCCACGAACAGTTTTGCACTCAAGTCTCCATCAGTGAACAGCTGATAACTTCAAAATAGACTTCATGTGAAAACTATAATGAATTTCCTGGTTACACAATTGCACTTTTTTTTGACTACATAGCACACAGTTATAGAAGGGAATTATTTATAATCGCACTTTCTGGTGTCACCCAGATGAGGATGGGCTCCCTTCTGAGTCTGTTTCCTCTCAGTTTGTTACTCGTCTCAGGGAGTTTTTCCTTTCCATCATCGCCTCTGACTTGCTCATTAGGGATAAATTTAGAAATTGAAAATTTATATATTTCTGTAAAGCTGCTTTGAGACAATGTCCATTGTTAAAAGCACTATATTGGATGAATTGAATTGAATTGAATTGTTTAATAGACTTGTGATTCAACAGAATGACTAACAAGTCTATGTCTTGTTCATGAAACTGTCATAGGAAATCAAAGAGAGTGGTAATTCGAGTACTACTGATGAATCGGCTTCAGCTGCGTGAATGCTGTGTGGATTTTTTTCAGGCTCTATATTTGGGGAAAGGGTGACTAGTCAAGAGTCAAGAGGAGTTTACTGTCATTTCAGCCATATACAAGTACATAGTGAAACGAAACAACGTTTCTCCAGGACTAAGGTGCTACA
>CM075004.1:22645017-22672738 GCA_037576675.1 Pangasius sanitwongsei | reverse complement strand
AGATTTGCATGGTTGAAATCTCCGGCAACAATAAACAGTCCATCAGGGTTTGAATTCTGCAGCTCGCTAATAGCCCCTTACAGTACACAGAGCGCCTCCTTAGCATTAGCGCTGGGGGGAATGTATACACCGATTATGAGGACGGTGGTGAATTCCCGTGGTATTCCCGTGTGGACTAGTCAACACAGACTTGAACTAAACAGAACTGAAGTCTGATGGGAAGTCAAGTTTATTTTCAAACACTAAACCAATGATATATGGTTTAATTTAAGCAATTGAACAAGATGAATTGCTTTAAACACATTTTAAGGTGTTATTTAAAAGCTGTCTCATCAACTCCGTGGGCCCATAGTTGAACTAGCATCTCTGAATCCACTGTGACCCTGACTATCCTAGTATCCTAGTGTAAAGCATTTACAATAGATAGATAGACAGATAGATAGATGACCCCTGTGGTTGGCCAGGGCACTTATTTTTCCAGCCACTGGGTGTCTTTTTTTTTTTTTTTTTTTTGTATTACAGGGTAAATGGCTTTATTATTCTCTTCGCATTTAAAAATAAAATGTTAAATAAAATTTTAAAAATAAAAATGTTTGTTTTTAAAATAAAAAAACTTTTCAAAATTAAATTGTTAGTCATTATTTACCTTAAAACATGAATTTGTAGCCCATAGCAGTATAAAACCATGTAACTGAGTCTAACTCTAACTGCTAGGTCCTTCAGGTGTGCAGCCTTAAGATGCTTTGGTGTGTTTTACTGTAAGCATTTTTCTTTTTTTTTTTGTCTAAATGTTTATATTCTACTTTTCCCAGAGTATAATAAGCTAGTACTAGCCGGTTGTTGTTCCTGGTAGAGAAACAAGCAGTGGGAAGCTCACTCTTCCTCAGTCTACACTGTTGGCGAATTTGAGCCAGAAGAATACCTGTGCTATTCGAGCTAGCTTTGGAGTCGACTCTCGAATCCCAAATACCTGAAATAGGAGAGTCGACTCTTTTTTGAATCGACTCCTAAGCACTTCTAAGGTGCGATATAAGACCTTTATCTACCTTTGGATCCGGACTTCGGATCCCGAGAGAGAGAGAGAGAAAGAGAGAGGGAGGGAGAGTGAGTGAGAGAGTGAGTGAGAGAGAGAGACCTGCCATGCTGTTCGCTCAGTGAGAGAGTGAGAGTGAGAAAGAGAGAGAGAGAGAGAGAGAGAGAGAGCGCGAATCACCTGCCATGCCTTTTGCTCAGACAGAGAGCCAGGGCTGATTTCAGTGCGTCGCCGCAGAGAGAAGTTGCTACTGTTCCTCCGCAGGTCTGTCCTGTTTTGAAGGCATGGAGGTGTGGAGAAGGAGACGCCGGGCTGAAGAGGCATTGTGGGATTGAGGAGCAGAAATGGACGCTTCCGCTTTATCACAGGTAAGAAGCGAGGGCTGTGTTCACTCGGGATAGAGGTAGTGTTCGCCTCGGAGCGGCTGTATGGGATAAAACCAGCGAAGTTGTGTCTAACCTCAAAGAAACGGCTTTTAATAAAAACACGGAAGCAATTCACTTTAACCCCCAGCTCTGCTTACATCGTGCCGTGTAGCCGTGTGCCTACGGCTTAATAAAGTTCTGAGAGACAGTAAGTGAGACTGGTGTGAAGACTGGGCTGCTGGCGCTCTTACATGTTTGTGTAAGGATGTATCATAGTGGTGTATTTTCATGTTGGAGAAACAGGAAACAGTCCTGATCATTAAACACAAGCCGTGGCAAAAACATTCACCCTTTGACCAACTTTATTGACCATAAAAAGCATGAGATACACAACAGTATGGGAACAGGTTGTGCCTGCCTACTTCAGAGATATTATACAATATAAACCATACTACAGGATTCTAGAGACATATGATACAATATAAACCATACTACAGAATTCTAGAGAAATATGATACAATATAAACCATACTACAGAATTCTAGAGAAATATTATACAGTATAAACCATACTACAGAATTCTAGAGAAATATTATACAATATAAACCATACTACAGAATTCTAGAGAAATATTATACAATATAAACAATACTACAGCATTCTAGAGACATATTATACAATATAAACCAGTCTTAAGGATTCTAGAGACATATTATACAATATAAACAACACTACAGAATTCTAGAGACATATTATACAATATAAACCATAGTACAGGATTATGGGGAAAATGTGCATAAACTCTAGAAGTGAACAGCATATGTAAATTGGTATTGCCGTATTAGACTTTGCGGAGGCACAATACCCTTAAGAAATGCCTTCCTTCGAAAAATTTCAAAAGTTTTGTGGCTTTTAGCATTTTGACCACTCCCAATAAGTTTCTTTCAGGGTTTTGATAAGTCGCAGATTCACGCAGTGATCGCTGACCGACATCCATGTATGCCAAAAGATGTTATTGATTGTGTTTGGTTCGTCCTGAACATCGATTCGGCTCCTAAATATACAGCTTTTTAGGCTATATCAAGTCTGACGGCTTTTATGGTACCACAGTAGTCGTCAAAAAGACACGTTAAAAACATTCACAATAGCTGAAAGCTAGCTGTTCTATTACATCTATCAGCAAAGACTTAGCTTTTTTTTTTAACATCTTATAAATGTGTCTGTGCTTACTGGATATATCTTTAATCATTTCACATTGAACATTCAATAGTGTATGTTATATTTACATTACATTTTTTGGCAGATGCCCTTATCTAGAGCGGCTTAAGTTTACCTTTTTTATACAGCTGAGCAGTTGAGGGTTAAGGGCATTGCTCAATGGCCCAGCATAGCAGTGCTGGGGTTTGAACTCATGACCTGCCAATCAGTAGTCCAACAACTGAGCTACCACTGCCCAAAAAAAAAAAAAAACCCTCCCAAGGTGGTCTTCCATCCAAGTACTAACCAGGCCCAACTCTGCTTAGCTTCCAAGATCAGACAAGATCAGGCATTCTCAGCGTGGTATAGCCATAAGGAAAACAATTAAAAAATATATTTTAAATATATTCCAAAGTATTCTGTACTAAAAAGTACCTTTCCTTGTCACCAGGGTGGTACCCTTATCTTTTTTACCTTTAATATGTTTCTTTCACCTGGAAATGTGGATATAGGGTACCTTTAAGGTGAGATATCTTTATACTGCCCCTTTCTAGGTAAAACGTACACACTAAAGGTATAAAAGGTGTACACTTGAGGCTGAGAGAGATGGTACAGTTTAGCACTCTGTTTTCCGAGAGTGTATACAATTTTTGCCTTCTAGGAATATGCCGGATGTGAGTGCTTAAGAAAAGTTTAGCACTAAATATATATATATATATATATGTGTGTGTGCACTCAAGACAACTACTCAGAGTTAAAGCTTTCCAGATCTGTAGACAACAATGCAACACAAACTGACATTCGCCTCATAACATGGCAGACACTGAGCTGCTGAGAGTCCAGAAAATTCTGTGGCAGAGAGAGAGGCAGTGACTGAGAAGCTTCGAGAGAGGGAGTGGGTGCAGTTGTCTAACCTGGCCTAATAGTGATCACCCTGATGGAGGTCAGAATGGCGCACGGTGCCAGGTGGAAAGCTGGAACCCTGCCGTCCTCAGATTCATGTTATGATTCCTGGGTGTTGCACACATGGCCTGGAGGATAGCCGGAGGTTTGCGTGAAGGTTTGAGGGGATAGACATGAGGGAGGAAAGATGAAGCAGTTTTCTTTTGCTCAGCAATGTAGAGCTTGGCGGATGTGCATGCTAATTGGTGATTTAATTAGTTCTTAAATATTGCAGCTGTGCTCAATAACAGCAGGTTTAGACACTGACAAAAACTACTGAGTTTACGCTACAGAGCTAAACCGGAGGAAATGAAATAGCACTATAGCTGCAATGCAAAAAAAAAAAAAAACCAACAAAAAAAAAAACACTTTTTTCTCCTACATCTGTTCACTGTGTATTTTATAGGTCTCTATATCAAAAATATCTATATCACAATGTTCTTTGCATGAAGAACACAGACACTGAGCACTGAAGTGGGATGGAGCTATCTATCTTGCTGTCTGTGTTCTGTTTGTTTTCTCCTGAAACGTGATGGACCAAAAATAGTGTGGACTTTTGAGGAAGAGAGACAGGTGGTGACAAAAGTGGCTGCTGAGGTGAGACAGTGCTAAACAACAGTAACCATTGGTTAGACCGCAGGGTAATAAAAGTTTGTTGAAAGGAGAGCAGCAAGGGAGAGAAAAAGAAAAAGGAGGAGAACCACCTTTGATTTTCCATCACATTAATCTGGCCAGCCAGCAAAACGCCAATAGTTCGACTGAGAGGGAGTTAGTGAGGCAGATGTAAGAGAGCATGGAAAAGAGGAATAAAGACGGATTAAGGCAGGAACTCAGGAGATATGTATTAAGTTTAGTTGTGCATAGTGAAGGGTTTACTCGCTCCTCCTCATGCCTTGCGGTAACCAGAGCTGTGTGTGCAGGCTGATAAGCATGTTGGATTATAGAGCACAGGGTGTGCATTAGGGGGCACGGATTTATCAGAGCTGGACCGTCCTGTACCTCAAGAGCCATTATGATTACCATATTCTTAGATTGCAGGTACATCATGCCTTTTTTTAAGATAGGAAATGCTGGATAAAGGTAGGAGAAGCCAAAGGGTTTTTTTTCCTTCACATTAAAGTTACTCAGATAAAAGCTCAGGTTAAAAAAGATAAAACCATGACAAGCTCATTTCGCAAAATAATGTGCAAGTGCAAGTGTAAAGCCATTATATAACACTCCTGGTAAAAGTAACCCTCACTTCATGGTTAAACATGTCAAGAAAAATAAAGGTGCTAGCCAGAATTATTGGCCAATGATTTGCTGATTTTTGTAGCACAATGTGCTTTATAAATGTATACTTGTCTGTTTTTCTTTAGTCTGTATAATTCACTTAACCAGCTTACTTGCTCACCATACTTTATTACTCCATATTAGCTACCAGTTAATGTTAGCTAATATGTTGGGCAGCCAGAACCTGGGACTGTGCAGCACACTGGAGCTTTTACTTGCCTAGTGAGCTAGCTATTGTATTTATCAGTTGTTCACTACTACAATACTACTACTAATAATTGCACTAAACAGGATGCAAAATAGAGTAATCCCTTAAACCCACAGCATCTACCTCGAAATATCAATGTCTGTTCTTTTTTTTTTTTCTCTTCAGGACAGTGAGAAGTTAACCTCTTCCAGGCCTAGACAAAGACACAGAGTCTCACTTCACGGTCTGTGTCTTGCAGTCAGCCTGGGGAGAAACAAGGCATCGGCTGTTGCACACTGACCAAAGTCAAGAAAAAAGTGTGCTTTGTGAATGCTTCCTATTCAGACACATCTCCCACAGCCCTACAGAGCCTGACACCAAAGGATACTGCTTCACTCTGGATCAGACTGTGAACCCAGACGGCCTTGATGTTTGGCAGGAATCAATCCGGAAGGGTGGAGCTCTGTTTGCTTTTTTCAAAGATTTATATTAACTGTTCACAAAACCAAGAGGATATTTAATCAAGGTGGAAAGCACAGGTAAAGGCTTACAGAAAAGTCACCCAAATTACATGTAAGAACATGATTCACATCTGAATTTGACATGTATAGGTTTTAGGCACTTTTCATGTTACTCACACAATCACACGTGGAAAACATATCATCATTTGTGTTTGAAATGTGTTTCATTTTTCCATAAGGGAGCATCAGCAACGTAAGACAAAACCTCTTGCGTGTATCTTGTACCAGCACAGGCATTTTTGTTTAAACACAGGTTTTTAGTGTCTCACCAGAGCTTTAGCTAGCTTTACAGCTGGGTGTGCACTGTTCCCTTATCGGTATCCACCCATTTGTCATCATCATTTGCAGAATTTCTGTAAATTACTGACCAGGAAAGATAAACAATCTTGTCAATAATCTTGTCTTGATCAGAGGAATTAGCTGCTTCTACACTTCAGCTCACAGCTCATTTTCAAAGCCATTGCACTGACATCAGTCATTACAAAGATTTAGTCCGAGGTTTGCACTGCCATTTAGTCTATCATTAGAAATAGAGGAAAGTAATTAATCATGATGAATCTGACAGCTATGTACAGTGCCTTGCGTAAGTATTCACCCCCTTGAACTTTTCTGCATTTTGTAGTATTACTTTTTTCAATTAATTTTTTTATTTGAAATGGACTTAAATTGGATTTTTACGGTTTGATTTCCAAAAATATCTAGAAGGTGCAAAATCTATATTATTATTGTGACATGAAGGTTAATTAAACAAAAAAGCAGACATTTGTTGGTTGCATAAGTGTACATGTAAACCTCCTGGGTCAATACGTTGGTAGAACCACCTTTCGCTACAGTTACAGCTTGTGGGATATGTCTCTATCAGCTTTGCACATCAGGATCCTGATCATTTTGCCCATTCTTCTTTGAAATTGCTTAAGCTCTTTTCAGATTGGATGGAAACCACTGGGGAACAACTGTCAAGTTTTGACAGAGATTGCCTGTATTTGGCTCCATTCATCTTGCCTTCAACCCTAACCATTGTCCCAGTCTCTGCTGATGAAAATATTCCCCACAACATGAAGCTACCACCACCATGCTTTACTGAGGGGATATTGTTCTCAGAGTGATGAGCAGTGTTGGGGATTTTGCCAATCGCAGCACTTAGTGCCAAGGCCAAAAAGTTCATTTTGGTCTCATCAAACCAAAGAACCTTTTTCCCACATTGTGTCTCCAACACAGGATATAATAGTGCATTTTTTTTTAAAATAATGACTTTCTTTCTTGACACTTTTCCACAAAGCCCATCTTTGTAGCGTGTCTAGGCCATGGTTGTCCTGTGAACAGCTTCTCCCAGCTCAGCTTTGGATCTCTCCAGCTCCACCTTCTTGGTTGCTTCTCTAAGTAATGTCCTGCTTACCCAGTCACTGACTTTTGGTGGATGGCCTCCTCAAGGCATATGCCATATTCTTTTCTTTTTTTGTTATTTTTTATAATAATGGATTTAATGGAGGTCTATGGAACACTCAGGATATTTTTCATAACCAAATCATGGTTGGTACTTTTTCAGAATTTTGCCCCGGACTTTTTTGTTAGCTCCTTGGTCTTCTTGATGCTGTTTGTTTAGGTATGTTCTCTAAAAAACCTCTGGGGCCACCTGGGAACAGGTGCAATTACTAGAACTAATTTAGGGGTTTTACAGCAAACATTTTTATTTGTAAATAGATTTGTAAATCATTTTGCAAACTGTATTGGTTTCCCCCACTTCAATATGTGCTAATTTGTGTACCCCAATGAAGTCCATTTCAGTTCCAGTTCAATCGCGGTAAATACTCTAAGGCTCTCTAAGTGTATTTTTCCGTCCTAGTCACTGGAAAACACCCGCTTGCTTGCAACTCACCATAGCAACACAGCTGGTCTACTTTTATGATAAATCTTCTCATCAGTGACGTTACATATATATTCTAGATGAATACATTGCCACTTTAGCATTATTTATTTTCAGTGCTTTCCTCATCTCTTTTCTTTAAATACAGCAAGCTATTTCAAAGCATGCACGCTGGCGACAAGAGTCTGTGGAGACTTAATTAGCAGTATCACACATGCTCTCATTGAACCACACAGCGATTTCAAGCACTCACGATGAAAAACAATTATAGCAAACAGGAAAAATAGCCCACGAGGTGTTTGTGTTGAGCAAGTCTTGCAGCACTGGAGTATTTTTCTCCCTTTCTCTGGTTTATAGATCCGCCGTAGTGTCTTTATTTTTGAGAGTAGAGGTGATATTCTGGCAGGAAGCTGACTGCTGACTGCTCCACTAAAGCTGCTGACAGGATTTTAATGAAAAGCTGTCAGTGCCACAACCTCGCTTTGAGGTTCACAGAGACCAAAGGGACATGCTGTTGATGGACAAATTAACATAGCAAGTGGGAATTACTTCTCATAGTATACACTCTTCCACTCATTTTCAAGCTAATAATAGAAGTAATAGTAATAATAATAGGAGTACCAGTATGTTCCACTACATTAAAACCATTACTAGAAACAATAATGGTTATGAACTCATTCATATCTCTTAGTCTGTGTTGATACTGTTAATTAGCAAACCAGCTAGCCATATGTTGGTACATTAGGTTAGCTGCCACTTTTTGCCAAAACATGGAACTGAGCAGCATATTGGAGGTTTCACTTGGTAGGCTAGCTAATAAATTTATGATTTGTTCTCCCCTGATATTGTGCGACAGTTTTTGCAAGGTACCTTTAAAAGTCTATGTTTATTATACGTCTAGAAATATGACAGACGGTACCTTTATGTGAGGCAGTGGTTGAGCTCGGTGGTTAAGGCTCCATGCCAGCCTGGGCCCCTATTCATAGTCTTTAATCCTGTTTAGCTCTATGCTTTTATTGGACTCTCTCATTTGTGTTTCGCTTTGCATAACAATATCTGCCAAATAAATAAATCTAAATAAACTAACAAATCTCTTCTTGCTCAATGGCAGGTGTTGCTCTCTGCCCCTTCCCTGACATCTGTGGCTTTCCAATCTCTTCATTACAAGCAACATGTCGGAGCTAGACGACTTCCCTCCTCCTCCTCCTCGAGGTGTCCACCAAGTCGATCCATCCCGTATTCAGCAGGACATCCTGGAGGAGCAGGTGGAGCTGTGGTGGTTCAACGAGCCGCGGAAGTCTCTGCTGTGTTACAGTGCCTCTGTGGCCTTGGTGGTGGGCTGCGGCGTGGGTGGCGTCGGCCTGCTGTCCAGCACCACCAGCCTGTCGAGCGAGTGGCGTCTGGGCGCGGGCACGGCACTGTGCATGCTGGCATTAGCCGTGGTGCTCAAGCAGCTGCTCAGCTCAGCCGTGCAGGACATGAACTGCGTGCGCACCCGGCAGCGCATAGACGTTCTGAAAAGCGGAGGCTTGTCTGACGTGCTGGTCGTGCTCCTCACTGGACTTTCCTTGCTCATCTGCGGAGCTGTGCTGCTCAACGTGGCTCTGGGATACCACATGCCCAAACCGGGCCAGGCGCTCAATGATATGTTTATATCAGGAGTGGTGTTGTTGGCAGGTGGAGGGTTCACGGTGGTGGCTGTCACCATTTACTCAGTTGTGGTTTTCTTCTTGGCGAGGACAAGACCTGAACGGAGCTTGAGAGACAGAATGCTTGGAATTTTCACTGTATCGGGGCAGATGCGTGCTCGGCGGGAGACAACGTCAAGCCTGGCACAACTCATATGACTGTGGAATTCTATATATTATATATATACGGCTTGGACAAAAGGACAGAATCTATACAGAAATTAGGCTGTTAAATGTTTAAATCTTTATTTTCCTCAGAAACTACACTCCAGAAGAGGCGATCAATAAAGAAGCACAGCCACTAGTGAACATTTTGCACAGATTGATTGATGAATGTATAAAACTACCCCAATGATGGTACAAAATACATACTGTATTATCTCTCTTTAATTATGTATATAGGTACTGGTCTCACTGTGCTCTGAAAACATGGGTGAGACCATATTTATGGGCCTTACTCCCAAACCCAAAGCCTTTTATCGTTATGCACCGTCAAGTTTTAGACAACAGACCAATGAAATAATGAATTATTTTTTAGATAAAACATGTTGGCTTCTCACAGCACAACCATCGCCTTCCAAACATGTTAATGAGCTTCACCAAACATCAATTCACCATCTGTGGGGAATTGACTGTGTGTCCTTCACACGTTTATTTATGTGGGCGAAGAGGCATGTCCCAAATGGAGATCCATCTGGACCTTGCTTGTCAAAGCTGTTTAATGTGTGTTAGAACGTATCAGCCGTGTCAGTTTGCATGTTTGTGATTTTATACCGTGACCTCTCTGTGGCTCGGCGAGAGCAGTACACACTGTCGATCAAATAAAAAAAAAGAGAGTGAAGACACTGATTGTATCTGACTGTATTTTAAGTTACAGCTATTTATTATTATCATTCTGCACTTTCTACGACAAGTCATTTAATATACCCTAAGCACCTTTATAACCCTAAAAGTAAAACTTTATTGCATAAAGTAACTCTTGATTAATCTGGAGGGCTGATTGAAAAGTGTTCAGAATTTAGATTGTGTGTATGAGCGAAAACAAAATCGTTTTCTATATGACACTTCTCAAAAATGTTTTATTTTAAAGATCAAAATGTAATATGCCATTGCATTATGAGAATGTCATTACATCATATGGCTTAATCTAGAGGGATCGAGTGTGAATTGAAATTTACCAACATATTTTATTTGAAAAAACAAATACATTATAGTTAAATATGAAGAATTCTCAAGAATTACTCATGTTCAATGTTAGTATCATTATTAATATGATATACAGTGTTGAATGTTTAGGGATTATTAAAATAAATTCATTTTAATTGTTTCAATAAAAAATCCTTGTTTTCTCAAGAATTGTTTTGTTATTTTAAAAACATTCATGGATGATTATCATAAATGTACGTGTAAGGCTGGCTGTGTTGGACTCTGCTTACAAGTCCATGTTGAAAAATGAAAAATAAATAAATAAATAAAATGTATGTTGGTGGAAGTAAAACAGTGAAACAACATATATAACACATATAAAATGTTAAAATAACACTTCTCTCAAACTGAATCCTTTACATGAAGTATAAAATACTTTCACTCACTGTCCACTTAAACAGGAACACCTGTACACCTGTTCATGCATTTATCCAATCATTCAATCATGTGGCAGCGGCACAATGCATACAGTCATGCAAATACAGGTCAAGAGCTTCAGTTAATGTTCACATCAAACATCAGAATGGGGAAAATTGTGATGTCTGTGTAGACTAGAGACTGTCTTGTGTGAAATTCCGAGGAGATCAGCAGTTTCTGAAATACTCAAACCAGCCCATCTGGCACCAAAAACCATGCCACAGTTAAAGTCAGCGATCACACATTTTCCCCATTCTGATGTTTGATGTGAACATTAACCAAAGCTCTTGACCTGTATCTGTACGATTTTATGCATTGTGCTGCTGTCACGTGATTGAATGTTTGGATAAATGAGCAGATCTGCAGGTGTTCGTATAAAAGTGGACTGTCGGTGTGAAATTTTATTTCAGAGTTATTATTGGTGTGTAAATGCATTAATAATTTCAGAAATCATTACCAAAACCTGCAAA
The DNA here is from genome assembly GCA_037576675.1 of Pangasius sanitwongsei. Lineage (NCBI taxonomy): Eukaryota > Metazoa > Chordata > Actinopteri > Siluriformes > Pangasiidae > Pangasius > Pangasius sanitwongsei. The sequence continues at coordinate 22,661,576 of CM075004.1, read as the reverse complement.
TGATGTAATAAATGATCACTACTACATGGTACTTGATTTTATTACATTTTACTCGTTTATGTATTTACGTTATTGTGAGTTTTACCTTTAAAAATGCCAATCAAGAGACAATGAGGCTATGAGGCTCGGTTGTGATTTGGTTGGAACAACTGAAAGTTGTTGACCTTTGCACTTTCTTTTGAAATTTATAAGCATGAAAACTGTATGGAAACATGAATTACAGGTAAATAAATGATAAAAGCAGTCCTTTAATGTTTGTAGTCCTGTTAGTCAAGTTAGAAATCAATAGCCATACTCGGAATAGGCCAGTCGTATATGCTGCCTCTATTTACTCAGGGTGTGTGCATGTGTGTGTGTGTGTGTGTGTGTATCGCTCTGCCAGTAGAATCGGTGCAGGTCAGGGAATGAGGGCTGGGACAGGATGAAGAGGGGCAGGACTGCAGTGATGTTGGTTCTTGCCCCTCGACAGGCAGGCCATTGTGTTTAAACTGTGTTCAGTCACTATGTGAGCAATGACCGTTTCTGAGACCCATTGTGTTTAAGCCCCTGACCTCTCTAGAGCAAGGAACCAATGAGAGCAGGGCTTGTAGGAACGAGCCTATACATGTTTACACACTGTTTACACAGATTAAAGGATAACTCTGCACAATCTAATTTCACATTCATAGGCTTGCATTTCTTAGGTTTTGTATTTCTCAAATGCTCCTGGTCTCTAGTTGCACTGGACTAACTGTAAATTTTACATCATATTCTTAAAAGCCATTTTCTTTGTATGAAATAACAATTTGTGAAAGGCCTAAACAAGGATTGATTTTTTTTATTTTAGTTTTCTGATGGACTTTTTATTCTTATGCACATCTGTTTTGAAGATTGAATATTACCCTACATAAATACAGATAAAGCCTTCTTTTTTCTTTGTTTTTTCTAAACATCCTTTAATTGTGTGACTTCTATTGATGATGATAGATTCTTTGTTTTTACCTATTGAGGAATACACACAATATACACCGATCAGCTATAACAATAAAACCACCTGCCTAATATTTGTGTAGGTCCCCCTTGTACCACTTACAGCTCTGACCACAAGACCTCTGAAGGTGTGCTGTGGTATCTGGCACCAAGACGTTAGCACCAGATCCTTTAAGTACAGTAGTACAGTGGTATCAGACTTGTTTGTTCAGCACATCCCACAGATGCTCGATCGGATTGAGATCTGGGGAATTTGGAGGCCAAGTCAACACCTTCAACTCTTTGTCATATTCCTCAAACCATTCCTGAACAATGTTTGCAGTGTGGCAGGGCGAATTATCCTGCTGAATGAGGCCACTGCCATTATGGAATACTGTTGCCAAGAAGGGGTGGACTTGGTCTGCAACAGTGTTTAGGTAGGTGGTACGTGTCAAAGTAACATCCACATGAATGCCAGGACCCAATGTTTCCCAGCAGAACATTGCCCAGAGCATCACACTGCCTCTGCCAGCTTGTCTTCTTCCCATAGTGCATCCTGGTGCCATCTCTTCCCCAAGTAAGTGACAAACATGCCATGAGCCTTGGGTGCCCATGACCCTTGTCCTTCCTCAGATCCTTATGCTTGCCCATTTTTCCTGCTTCCAACACATCAACTTTGAGAACTGACTGTTCACTTGCTGTGTATTCTATCCCACCCCATGACAGGTGCCATGTCATTTCACTTGTCAGTGGTTTTAATGCAATGCCTGCTCAGTGTATGTTGATTGGCTGATATGGGGCAATCACAGTGAGTTTTTTCAAATGCATCTCGTAATAGATAAAAGAAAAACTAGATGACACTGAGTTAAATTTGACACGGACCTCTTTGTAGGGGTGACTTTTCAGACCCCATTGAGTTTAACTGAAGTCAGTTCATCCACAAAGATTTTTTGAGAAAATCCCAGCACACTGCAGCATTTGGATGTAAAAATCACTGACATCTCAAAGCAAGAGTACAAGGAATCTCTGCAAGATGTGAAAGTTCTGAGAATATGTGTGGATTAATTTTATGACTTTATGTGACCTGAGTTTGCTGTTTATGTAAGGAATAAAACACTTCAGGACTCTTGTAAGAAAACGATTCAAGATGGGGCAATGTGATGCATTCTAATGGAAAGTGGATTATTAGAGAATATTCCAAAGGTTTTTACTCCTCTTGTACCACAGCGATTTGCCGATGATTACAATTTGTAATTTTTTATAGAATAACATGCTTTTTTCCTTTTATAGTTACAGTACATTTAATGTGTAACATCCCCAAGATACATTTGTTCCTGTCATCACTTACTTTATCCTGAAGTCCCGTGGCACCTACTGACTGTTACAACGCACTGACACTGGAGACTCCTTCTGTAAACAAATGTCTCCTTGCAGAAGTCTTCACCATTTCAATGATTATGTCTTTGTAAAACTTTCTTTTTTTTAACTCAGCTTACACTGATTTATGAGTGATTCCTGCCTCTGCTAATGAAGTACAAGTGCTGATGTATGAAAGTAGACAGCAACAGTCACTAACACAGCATCTAGTTTTATATCTATGGCATCTTATGTGATCTTCACTTGCACTGTATGTTAATTTCAGCCATGAGCCAATCATGTCTTGCATGAAGTAGATAATGTGCAATTTTTCTGTTCCTTCCTGTAGTAAAAACTTCCTGTAGTAAAAAAAAAAAAAAAAAAAAAAAAGATTAACTATTGAATTTGCAGTAAGTAGTGATTTAGATTTAGGATGCCTGTAGATACCCAGCAACAACCTGATCTTGTTTTCCCTCTTGTTCCTTCTATGCAATCTGTTTATCAGCTTGTAAAAATATTTCTATCAGCATCCTTGGGTGAAGAACAAAAGGTTTATTGTTCAAAAGTACATTAATAGGACTCTTGTACTTCCTTCACCATTTATAACCTCTTATCAATAAATAAACACTGGGCGACTCCGTATAAGACCAGTAAATTATCCTTTGCATGTCATTGGTCTCTATTGAAGAATGGTAAAGGATAATAATATATTATATGTATGATATGGTATATGTAGTATGTATTCAGCTGCCTCTGCAGAAGTGTCATATAATATTCCACACTCTCACCAGCCCTGCTGATACAGTAAGTAATGTACTGAGTGCTGAACATGGAAAATTACTGATTTCTCTGCAATAAAATTTCAGTGACAGTGGCAGAAAGGACATGATTAATCATAAGATTTTTAGACAGAGGAAGAGGTATAATATTGAATCTCATTCCTTCTCACTGTTGTATAATTCAATTGCAACTGAACTAACACAGTTTATAGTTATGTAACAAAAAAAGCAAACAAAAAAAAAACTCTTTAGAAGTATGCAGTAGAAGTATCCACAACCAAAGTTTCCTGGATGATAAACTTTCATTCTTACAATACCTGACAAATCAGCACTACTCTGCAGCCATGTTCTCTATTCTACCTTTGCCTGTGTGTGTGTGTGGTTTGTGAGGAACAAATCTCTTTGACTTTTAGAAGAGATTACAAGGACATTTGGTCAAACATTTTTTTTTTTATTAAAAAAAAATATCCTTTTTTTGTAAATGGTTGTAAATGGAAGGACAAAGATTGTTTTCGTGTATGTATGCGTGTCTGTGTTTGTGCGTATGTTTGTGTATTTGTGTGTGTAATTGTGTGTTTGCATGTTTGTGTAAGTATGTCTTTGTATGCATGTGACTGTGTTTGTCTGTGTGGTTTCTGATATTTGTATTGTGTGTCATGTGTGTTTGTGTGTGTTGTGTTTATATATGTGTGTGTCTGTGTGTTTGTGTATATCTATGTTGTATGTGTTTTTTCCTTTATTTGTGTTGTGTCTTTGTGTATATGTGTCGTGTGTGTGTGTTGTGAGAATGAAACCCTCCAGGCTGCAGTGCTAGTGCAGTGAATATATAGAGTTACACCACCAACAGCCTTATTAATGATTGATTTCATGCACAAGGTATTTATTTCATCGCTCAGTGAGGTTCTGTAGAAAAGAAGCAATAAAAACTGTGACATCATTCAGTATCAGTGATTATAATGGATAATAGGTCATAAAAGACATATTTAATATAGTAACTGTTAACTACATAAAAATTCAACTTTACACAGGAGATGTAACAGACAGAATTTATTAACAAAGCAAATATAAAACGTCAAGCAAAGTGTTCAAATCCACAAGACTAATATCAACTGGACTACTTTGTTAGTTTTCTGTTCATAACATATTTTAAACACTCATTCACATACCTGAGCAATACACACACACACACCCACACACACACAAAGCGTAAGAGAAATAGGCTCTGTTGTTTGTGAACAACACCACACTGTCTCTGTCTCTCTTTGTCTCTCTTCCTCAGAGGGGGAGCAGACGGAAGGTCAGCACTTCCTGTGCATACCGGCACCACTCTGAAAAGTCCCTTCAGTTTGTCCTTAGCTGATAATCTGCCAAATATGATTGCACAAAATGTCAACAACACTGTAATAAATAATATCACAGCGAATAGATCTGTGTAATAGATCAGTGAATAGACTTGAGTTGTGATCTGTGTAAATTCAATTTTCTAATAAATAACTGAAGAGAGGTGAAAGATTCAAGTGTCTGAGTGTCTCGCTGTCCTCTGGTGTCGCTGATGCAAATGGAAAACTAACAGTCTACACTATCTGTGTGAGAGAGAAAGTGATGTATCCTATATACAAAGATTTCATGACAAACAGAGACATTTCTAAATGCCATATGAGTAAGTGTGTGTGTGTGTGTGTGTGTGTGAGAGAGAGAGAGAGAGAGAGAGAGAGAGAGAGAGAGAGAGAGAAAGAACAAGAGAACAAGAGAGAGAGTGAATGTGTATCACCTTCACTCTCTCTGCTTTCGGACAGACAGTTCTAAATTCTGTGTGTGTGTGTGTGTGTTTGGCTCACCTCCACTCTGTGTAATATATCGCACCCATGGTAATGCCTGATAGCCACTCTTCTCAATGATCTTTAGGTATCGGACCTGAACAAATGAAAATATGCACATCGTTACACACACAACTCGCCACTTAGAGGTTTCTAAACACACCCAAACCCCAGTGTTCTGACTCTCGATATCTGGATTTCTGCTACAATGACACTTGGTTTTTATCCAACCTATAAACTGAGCATTTAAGTCTCTATTTGAAGCATGGTTGAAAAACAGTAAACAGATAGATTTGAGTTAACTGGATTATCTGTAGACAATCAAAAGCAATCCTGCAAAATAAAATGTTTGTGCAATCCATTTAGAAGAAAGCAAACAGGTTGAGAAAAAAATGAAAAAGAGTTTGTATAATATACACATACAAGTTTGTATAATAATAATTATTATTTTGGTGTTCTACAGTATAATTTTATGATATTTGGGAAGTGTCTTTGACGGTATTGTAAAGCATTAAAACTTTTCCTATTGAAAATAATTAGAAATAGGCTTCTAGAAATTGAAATGGACTATGTCTATACCGTGAGGTTTGGGTATGTAAATATGGATTGAAAGTTGGCAGTGAAATAAAATAGAGGGTTTGGATTAAAGTTTTTATAACATGCATTGAGAGGCGGGACATAAGCGCTTCCACTTAGCGTGATGTTAATTTAGGGCAATCCATCAATCGTTATCAAAGTGTGTATTAGCGAGTCGTAACACAGGCAGGCAAAAACAGACAAAGATAATCCATACATAAAGATGAGAAAACGGGGGAGGGTCTAAACTAGCAAGTAATATTGGAACTAGAAAACATGGAAACAAGGCTTGGAGTTAGCAAACTAAATGCACGATAAGACTTCACAAAGACACAGAGACACAAGAGGATATAAATAGATGAACTAATCAAGTGCTGAAAAGAAAACAATTGGGATATACACCAATCACGGGACAGGGTCCGGAGACAAGACAAGAATCAAAACAATTACTCGTGTACATGTAAACAAAACAAGAGAGAGCACTGGGCAGCACGCCACATGCAGAGAGGGTGAATTTGTGACAGTGATGATTAGAAAGTGAGACTCACCTGAATACCAGACACTGTGAAATAAGGGATCTCAAACTTCACTGTGATTGGCCTCTTTGCCTCTTGTTCATCACTCTCCACACTCGGCAGTCCAAAATGAGCTCTCATTATGTACTCCTTCCCTCCCTGCTCGCACACACACACACACACAGACAATATTGGTTCACTATTTCAGAACATGAAGATGACAAAGACACCACACTTGTTAAATTTAACTAAAATCTATTTTTGTATATCAATGTTTTAATCAACTATGTTTTAAGCTAGAAACATAGGCTAGAGCTTCTGTTACAGCTTGTTGTCCCCATCCACTGAAAACGAGGGTGAGATTGTAACGCTTCTGTAGCAGACTGCAGTACATAAATTCTCTGAGTGCTGAGTACCTATGATAATGTAAGACTTTGTTAACTGGTTAGCTACTGCAAGATTAAAAAGTGAAAAACTCATGATGCAGCCTAGCTGACAGCTCTAAGTTCACGTCACATTTAATATAGGCTTTGTTTATGGATTGCCTGGGATTTAATAGTGAATGGAACAAGGAGGGAAAGTGAAATTGTAATGCTTCATTATGAAGTGCTATCTTTATGGGCAGGAAGGTAGAGTAAGTTGCCGTCTTGCTGAAACCTTGAATTCACCCTGTAACCATAACAACCTCAGAGAAATATCTGAATGTCTGCTTTGCTGTGGCTGTTTTCCACTAATTTCTCATATTTGGTGTTTTAAAAGCATGTGTCAAAAACTCACTACATCCATTTTGTCCATTTTTCTGTTTAATCTTTAATTAGCTAACCACAGACACACAGTAACCCTATTTTACCATATGTTTTATAACATGAGAAGTTGACATACTTAGTGTGATATATATTGAGTATGAAACTTTAATTATATGATGAATCAGGTTGCACGAAGAGTGTGTCTTCCCCACACAACTGGAAAATAATGTTGTGACATCCTCCTTTTTTAAAAAACTCTATTTGCCTTGAACACTATAACAGAGCCCATTTCTTAACAAGCTGCCTTACTTGGTGCATCATCTCTCCCATATCCTCACAGTTTGTCCCCACAGTGTAATAAAGATGTGACAGTTTAATATGAGTAACTCATTGCTACACTATATACTAAGGCTCTAACTAGCAGACCACTTGTTCCCTTGTGCATCATTTTTCACAGCATTTAGAGACAACCTGTCAGCCTCTGACTAAAACCATACGTCTGGAGTGTTTAATGCTAATCAGACATGCATTTGCATACCATTCACGCCTCCATTCAGACTAACACTAATCAAAATTGGCAAAAGCATGTCCACATTTTGAGACATTTCAACTGAAATAAGCTTAGGGGAGAAACACATGCATCCAAACAGTGTTCATTTTACAAAAACTGATTAAAATGCTCATTACTCCATTAATATTATCATTCCATTCTTATGCCATATTAAGGAGGCACTAAAAAATGTGTTTCAAAATAACAGTCCACATTACAATATTAATATCAGCGTGGGACTCTTTTTTCCTGTCCTGCTGCTACTGAGACATGTTTTCTCTGTCCTGTTATTACTGGGACATTTATTCCTTGTCCTGCTGTTACTGAAACATTTTGTCCAGTTAAATTCCTGGATTGTGCACATTAATGAACAACTGTTTTCACTGTTTTTTAATCATATTCACAGCCACATTCAGCTCTCTCTCAGCATTGCTAGTATTACAGGTGGAGGCGTGGTTTAGCAAGAGTCTGCAAAAGGAGCGTGGTGATTGGTGAACAGGCAACAGGGGTAATGATTAACGTGGCACACCTGAGCCCTGTTTTCCGAACAGATCCTCGATTTCGTCACTAGTGTAACAACATCGGCAATACACCGCTTGGAAACACTACAAACACAGGATAAAGGAAAACTTATTTAGGCTTGTGACTGTGGCACAGAAGTCAGTAATGTTAAACATTTCAAAACAAAGAACCTGGCAGCTTTCCAGCTCTCTATGTCACTTTCACTGTTTTGCTCACAGTCACAAAGCACAGCCTTCCAACTCAGAAAACAGGACCAGTGCTCTCTTGTTTGTGGGATTCTTGCTAAAAAAAAGGATTCTTGCTAAAATGCAAGCTTTTAAAAGTACATTTGCTGTATATTCCAGTGATTCCAGAGATTATATTCCATTCATTTTGCACAGAATAGCAAGAGAAAATGAATGTGAAAAGTGAATGGTCTTTGTAAATATTAAAAAGTGATTTAGATAAATTATACTGGTAGTTATACACTCTACATCATGCCCCGGGCAAACAATGCGCACATTAATAAGTACTGAACAGAATAAGATGGTTAAAGTGAGGTAAAAATGCCACTCACTGGGAACGATTTGATGGTCCACTCCACGGCACTCTTCTCAGGTACCCAATTGGCATGGCCTGTGCTGGTCTTAAATTTGGGCGAGTCAGCGTCACTAGGCACTGGCACCATGATAACCACGTTGTTGGCAGTGGAGCGGCTCTTAAACTGGCTACGGGCCTGCAGGATACCGTACACCACACTGAAGTAAACATACAACAACCACTACACCAGCAAAGCTACATAGTATGAATATGACTTCAAAAAGACCTAGTATTATTAGATTTAAGATTAGCTATCCAATGCTGAATGACCTACAGGGTGTTCATATTAATAATGTTATATGCTCATGTGAAAGCTCATGTTATTGAAGCTTTGTAGCTTCGGAGCAAAACTAAAGAAGCCAAAATCAGACTGCAAACCTAGCTGTCTTGGCACTAAATGTACTTTCCCAGGTAAAGTAAATGTCCAAAAGACAAAAGTACCCTTGAGGGTTCAACCTCACTGACAAGTATCTGTGTCCTAAAAGGTACAGTTACAGTCCTGAGAGTTTAACGAACAAATTCATCTATTGTAAAAGGAGAGAAGAGTGCAGAGTAAGAGTGTGTGTGTGTGTGTGTGTGTGTGTGTTTGTACACTAGTACCTTAACTTTGATCTCTACTCGGCTATGGGAAAATTTCTCAATCACACTTTCAATCCATATGAGGGGCTTCACCTGTAGCAAGCACAATAAGTGTTAAATTAGCATGAGGCATAAGGACATAAGGCAAGTCATAAAGTTATAGAGCCTGATGCAAATGCTCACGGTGGTATTAAGGCGGTAGGACATGAGTTCACTCTCTCCATCAGGGGGAATGAATGAGATGGTTCGGTCATTCTCAAAGCGAGAGAGCCGCACACACTGATGAAACTTCACATCCTCTAACTCCACAGACTTGCTCTTCTCCCCTGTGGGTTAGAAGTCACACATGCACACAGAGATAAAGCAACCAAAAAAAAAGTAGTTACTGAAGAGTACATAATCAGTTTTAAAATAACTGAATCTTAAATTCTTTACATTAAATTTGTATAGATATGACCATAAATTAATATAATACAGCAATGACGCATACACACACAAAACTCTGATGATAGTGGCCAGAAAAGTGTACAAAAGATATCTCATGGGCAGAGCACCTGAAGCTGAGACTACTTGAAAAATGACCCCATCTTTCTGACAAGGTGGGACATGTGAAAAAAGAATTTCTCTGTACTGTAATGTACAATGATGAGCCAAAACATTACGACCAACTGCCTAATATGCTGTCGATCTGCTGTGTGCCGCCGAGACAAGACCTCTGAAGGTGCTCTGTGGTATCTGGCACCAGGACGTTAGCAGCAGATCCTTTAAGTCCCATAAGTTGCAAGGCAGAGCCACTGCGGATCAGACTTTTTGTTCCAGCACATCCCACAGATGTTTGATCAACTTAAGATCTGGGGAATTTGGAGGCCTGAGCAATACCTTTTGGAGGCCAGGGCAATACCAGGGCAAAACCATTCCTGAACAATGTGTGCAGTGTGGCAGGGCACATTATCCTGCTGAAAGAGGCCACTGCCTTTGGAGAATACCATTGCCATGAAGGGGTATACCTGGTCTGCAATGATGTTTAGGTAGGTAGCATGTGCCAAATTGATGCCACATGAATGCATGGACCCAGAGTTTCCCAGCAGAACATTGCTCAGAGCATCACAGTCCCTCCAACAGCTTGTCTTCTTCCCACAAGGCATCCCGGTGCCATCACGTCCCATTCCTCAATGGTCCAGTTCCGACGCTTGCGTGCCCATTGTAGGCACTTTTCGAAGGTGGACAGGGGTTAGCATGGGCACTCTGACCAGGCTGCAGCTACCGATATGCAGCAAGGTGCGATACACTGTGTGCTGTGACACATTACTCCCATAACAATCATTCAAATTTTCTATGACTTTGTCCCATAGTAGCCCTTCTGTCGGTATGTACCAGATGGGATAGCCTTCGTAGCCATCGCACATCGATAAGCCTTGAGCGCCCAACACCCTGTCAGAGGATCGTGGTTTGTCCCTCCTTGGACCACTGTTGGTAGATCCTCACCACTGCTGAGAGCTTTGCCATTTCAGAGATGCTCCAACCTAATCATCTAGCCATAAGGATTTGGCTTTCAAATTTGGTGGTCAAAGTCACTCAGGTCTTCTTGCCTGTTCATTTCTCCCACATCCAATGCATTGACTAAAAGAACTGACTGTTCCCTTACCATCTAATATCTCCCAGACCTTGACATGCACCATTGTTGTGAGATTATCAACGTTATTCGCTTCATCTGTGAGTGGTCATAATATTTTCGCTCAACTGTGTATAGGTGATAAATAATGGCTCTTCTTCTTCTCTTCTTCTAAAAAATATCAATTCAGCTCAGGTTTAAACTAATGCCAACAATTTTCCTGTTCCTCCTAGTGATGGCAGGATGATGAAGAAATATCATACAGGCAAATATCATATGTTATTACTACAGCTCATTCAACTTGCCGACCGTGCGTTTTGCAAATATAATGTGCTCTCTGTGTTATTCTGCTGACTCATTTATCAAGCCAGATACAAACTAATTTATTCAGAGCATTTAAACACATAAAGTCCAGTTAGTTCAGAAAAACATTCACATCCTGCAAAAGCAGGATATGATCCTGAGTTTATGGAAATTTATGTATGGAGTCATCTAAGAGGCACATTAATGTGAATGTTGATTGATAGGTTTTAAATAGGTCGTATAAGTGGTACAAGCAATTTTATATACGCATTTCACTGTCGAGAAAATTTTTGCGAAACTCAGCCGTTTCATATGAATGACTTAAAAGAAAACCAATCCAAATGAAATCCATAAATCCACAAAAAATTAAAATAATCAGTTCGATCAATATTCAATCGGGACAATTCACCCTTTTAAAGGAGTAAGCGTTGGTTTAATCCTTAGCAGGGTGGCATTTTGTTGTGGGGTTTCCTTTGGGTTTTCCGGTTTCCTTGTACTTCCATGGCTACACTAAATTTGCCATAGGTGTGATTGAGAATGTGTGCATGGTGCCCTGTGATGCCCATCCAGGGTGTATTCCTGCCTCATGCCCAGTGATAACTGAATAAATTTGAGTGATAACTCAATGGTTAAGGCATTAGGCTACTGATTGGAAGGCCATGAATTCAAATCCCAGCATTGCCAAGCGGTCACTGTTGGACCCTTAACCCTCAACTGCTCAACTGTATCCTGTCTCAGTTGTAAGTTGCTTTGGATAAAAGCATTGGCTAAATGAAGTAAATGTAAATTAATTAATAACTAGTCAATTTGGGATATTTGCATATATGTGCAAGACATCAAAATACTATCAGATTGTCCTACATAAATTTGGCCGGACACTGAAAACTGAATTGCATTTAAAATTGTACCTTGCTTAAGAGAGTGTGCAGGTGTGCGTAGTTTCAGTCTGTTTGAACTATGAAAAGATTAAGGTGCAGCTGTATTTAGCATCCTAAAATCCCTAATACAACCAGCTCTGGGAATTTAACACTGTACTCTAAACTCCAGACTTTTGATTTACAAAAAGATGATGTACAAAACTGTGCTTACTCTGTGTGTGTGTGTGTGTGTGTGTGTGTGTATAAACACACAAAATAAAAATAAACAGATGGACTATTTAAAGAAGCATTTACACAGGTAAGCCAGGTGAATTCAGAGTATTCTCTCTTACTGCATGTATGCAGGGGGTGCTTGTCTACATATTGAGTGAATTTTCATGTGTACACACAGATGTGTCTGACTCTCTGTCTCTTGGCTATTGGCATTTACAGAGACACATGAAAGGGCCATGAGGACAGTGTGGAAGGCAGAGCTCAGCAGTCTCTGTGCTCCCTCGGCAGCGGTGGAGGCCTGCTGAGACCCAACACTCATTGCTCATACTCAAACACCTTGGATGTCATCAGCCACGCTCCCTAAAGGTCACACAGTGGGGAGCAGCCTCTATTTCTAATGACTCCTGATTGATGCCCCTGGGGCAAGAGTAAGAAAAACTGATTAGTGTTAAATAAAGAGCACTTGTCAATTGTAGCTTCTCAGAATACTCTCGATATTTCCAAGTTTAGTATAATGTTGTTTGCATGATGGTTAAGAAAATAATAAGAAATATTTAAGTATCTTTACAATTTATCAGTAGCCGTCAGTGGGTCCAGACTTGCATTCATTATGAAACTACAAACCGGTCCTATTGTTTCACTGCAGTTTCTGAATAATTTTTAGTTCATGTTATCATGAATAATAAACTGAAACTTTAAGAACGTGAACTATCACAACTAGACAAACCTCTATCAACTTGCTCGGCTTCACAGAAATTCCACGTCACTGATACTCCACAAAGTCATTATGCACCACCCATGAACATGAACATGTCCTCTGCTGATTTATCAGTCCTGTCCTGAAGAGGGCAGTGTTTCCTCTCATCTAAAGAATGTACATCACTGGTTTCATATCTCATCGCATCTGAGTTCAGATGACTTTGAGAGTAATATTATCTGTTTGGAGCAGCTGCTTGATGCATTAGAGCGTCATTAAAGGAAGGAAATCAGGATGTCAATCTGCCTTCAACACTTCCTCCAAACTCTGACATGGCAATTTTCTTTCTAGAATGTTTGTGCTCTACTTATTTCTGTTTGTACAGTGACTCATTAATTTTTCACTTGACACTCCAGCATCTAGAATTTGTAGCACTTGACAGGGATTTACTCTCTACTCTGTCAGAATGCATAGGTGGGTTTGGATCATTAGGGTTATTGACAGCTACAGTGATGGTTCAGGAACAGATGGGAAGATATCCTTGACAGGAATACAAATACAGTAGGTAGAGAATAAATTTTTAAAAAAATTTTAAAATCACCTCCTCCTACTCACACTCAGTCTTTTGTCAGTAGACCCTTCAAAGCTCAGAGAGATGTTTTACTGTTTTTTTCACTATTTAATATAGTTTGGTTGATTAGCGACATGTGAGAAGTAAAAAATATATACATTATATAAATGATGTTTTCTTCCATCATTTCCTCCATTTTGATGACCAGGTCTTTCTCACAGTGTTAATTTTGTATGCAAATGAACTCTGCTCTCACTGGACGCTTCACTGGAGGGCAGGGTGGGCATTGCAGCTGCGGTGCAGAGCTTAGCAACAGTCATTCATTCATTTTCAGCAAGCACTTTATCATGGTCACTGTGGATCCAGCACTTAGCCCGGGAACAATGGGAGCAAGGCAGGATGTGCTACCAGTCCATCACACACCATGCACACATACCCACTTGACCTACTGGCATGTTTTTTGGAGGTGGGAGGAAACCCACATTGATTGACTTGGCCACTGCATAACATTCTAATATTTTGCCTTAAAAATGTCTTGGGTTGCTTTCGAAGTATGTTTTGGGTCACTGTCCATCTACACTGTGAAGCACTGTCCAATGGGTTTTGAAGCATTTGGCTGCATCTGAACATCTTCTCTAAACTCTTCTCTTCCATTTTGGTACAAGTTGCTCTTTGTCTCATCTGTCCACAGAATGTTGTTTCAGAACTGTACTGACTTTTTTAGATGTTTTTGGCAAATTCTATTCTAATCTGCTTTTGAGGCTGACCATTAGTTTACATTTTGTGGTAAACCGTCTGTAATTACTCTGGTGAAGGCTTCTCTTGATTGTTGACTTTGACACAGATATGCTTACCTCCTGGAGGGTCTTCTTGATCTGGCCAACTGCTGTGATGGGGTTTTTCTTCACCAGGGAAAGAATTCTTCTGTCATCCACAACAGTCATTTTCTCTGGACTTCTGTGTCTTTTGGTGTTCGACCAGTGCATTGTTTTTAGAAATGTACCAAATATTTTATTTGGCCTCACCTAATGTTTTTGCTATCTCTCTGATGGGTTTGTTTTTCAGCCAAATAATTTTTTGCTTCACTGGCAGTGACAGGTCTTTGGACTTCATATTGAGAGTTAGCTGCAACAGATTCCAAATGCAAACACTACACTTGAAATGAACTCTAGACCTTTTAGCTGCATACTTGTAAGTGTATAATGAGGGAATAAAACACCTGGCCATGAAATAGCTGAGCAGCCATTTGTTCCATTACTTTTGGTTGCTTAAAAAGCAGGGGACCACATAAAAAAAAATTGTACAGTGTTCACCTGATTTGGTTGTAAATACAAAAATTAAAGCTTAAAGTCTGCACTCTGAGCTCATATTCCCTTTAAAAAGTTAATAAATATGTGCACTCACTGCCTGTGATTTCGAAGAGCACTTTGTCATTGAGGCCTAGCCTCAGCTCAGGCATTCCAGAGAGAACAACCTTCAGTTTGATGCAGCCCAGAATCTCACTGCGCAGGACGCTGCCTGTAGCACTGACCTGAATGAAAAAGAGGAGAAACATAGAGTGCATGCAAGATATGATCTCATGATCATCATCATCATCATCAAGTGAAAATGAAAAATATAAAACAACACAGGCAATGACAAGGATTCCAAATGAAAACCCAATCAGCTAGAATTCCCAGCAGCAACAGAGAAAAAGTCAAACAGAGAAAGCTGCATGGGTGGATAGTAATGCCCCATTAGAAAGCAATGAGATGTGCATCTTGTGAAATGAAAAATGGTGCTCTTAAGAGCTGCCGTGGGCTGACTCTCAGACTGTGAGTCTGAAGGGCAGCAGAGCATTCAGCCTAGGACCAGGCAGAGACCAGGCCTACAGCAAAAGTAAACACTCTTACCACCCTTCATGACTCAATGCAGGGAGGTGTAGAGATCTCGGCTTTGCCTGTAGACATAACTGTGAAGGAGGCGCATCTTTCACTGGGACTAAGAGGCAACCCTCATTCAGTGGTACTGAAAGGCACAGAGGCCACACCTCATTCACTAGGACTACCAGGCACGGACACAACACTTCATTCAGTGGGAACAGAGGGAACACTTCACAGAGGCACAGAGGCCACACCTCTATCACTAGGACTAAAAGGCACATAGGTCACACTGCCTTCACTGGGACTAACAGGCACAGCAGCCACACCTTCTTCACTGGGACCAATAGGCACAAAGGCCACACCTCCTTCACTGCAACTAACATGCAATAAAGCTACACCTCTTTCACTGAGACTGACAGACACAGAGGCCAGGCCTCTTCCGACACTGAGGCAACACCCCCTTTACTAGGATTTAGACAGAAGCCATGGGAGAACACTAAACACTAAACTATACTAAATTGACAGGCACAGAAGCCACACCTTTTTCGTTGGGACTAACAGGTACACAGTGCACAACTCCTCAACTGCAAGTAACAGGCAGAGGCTACACCACTTTCACAGAAGCCACACCACCTCTTACACAAAAACCACAACTTTTTAACTTAGAATAACAGGAAGAGTGGTTACACATCCTTCCCAAGGGCTACACCTCCTGCATTGGGACTGACAGGCCCAGAGGCCACATCTCCTACACTGGGCCTAACAGGTATGATTTGTTTGGATGAACAGCATGCAGCAAAAGGATGACTAGTAGTAAGTCTTTTTGACTGGACATGAACATGTTTTTCTACATCAATTCTACTGAATAATAAACGAAAATAATGAGTAATTTGCCCTCAAACTTTGAGAATGTGCCATAAATAGAGATGATGCTGAGGTGATAAACAAACCCTACAACCCCACTGAAACATAAAGTCCACCAAATCCATTGTACGTTGGATTGGTTATGCATCACACAATAGGGGATGGGACTTGTTTAATGGCAAATGATACTTGTATCTCGCTAAAAGGCTACTAAGTTTGAATGACACAAAGCTCCATTACTGGTAAAGTTGTGCTGAAATTGTCCAACGCACTAAGGGTGAAAACCGTAAGTGTATTAGTGGGTGAGAGGTGGTGCCGCAGATCTTCCACTCACACATTTATAGACAGTTGGTTCCAGTCTGATATAGATGACATAGACCTCCCTTATTCCTCTGACAACCCTCTGAAAGTCTCTGTTAAGAATGTGTACATTGTCCTCAAAAAAAAGAATCCTTTGTTCTTCAGGTTTAAGTAGAAATCTGGGCCCGTATTCACAAAGCTTCCTAAGCCTAAATGTTGCTCCTAGTGACGAAATTCTAAGAAAATTCTTAGAATTATGACGTTTTCTTAGAATTTCCCCTTAAATTTAGGA
>CM075004.1:22599126-22644917 GCA_037576675.1 Pangasius sanitwongsei | reverse complement strand
AGAGTTGCTCTGAGAAGTTTCCTAAATCACTTTTAGTCTAGGACTCCCAGCTAGGACTTTTTAGGCTAAGATAGGAGTTCGCTGAGAGAATTCTAAGAAGCTTTGTGAATATGGGCCCTGACTCCTTACCTGAGGAATTTTCCCCTCTGTGTTGGGACATGCACCGATGAAGTGGGGTAATGTTTTAATATACAAATCTGTACATTTCTGCCACCCTGGAGTGTGTGTAATCAGTTTGCTCTGCTCCTGTTGCTCCATCACAGTGGCATCTGACCAACAGCTACAAAAAAGGGCTCATTGACTGCTTAAAAAAACTTGGTACAATCAGGGCCTGTGCCACTCAATTTACTCCACAGAAGACAGTTCCAGGCTTATATTGACACAAGAAAAAAGCCTCTTTCAGGAATACTGTCAGCTGTACCAACTCTGTGACCAAATATCGATCACTAATATCTAGCTACCTTCCTGGATTACTGAACTCTGAGCAATTTGTAAACATAATGGCGCCCTGGGCAAACAGATCAAAACAGTGTTTCTTACTTGAACTATGTTTGAACTACTGCATATACAAAGATAGCTGTAGACAGAAGCATAGATGTATTATGAGATACCCTATGGTAGCCTGTGGGTGACCTGGAGGACCAACCCATTGGCTTAGGTATGCGCATGACACACATTCTAAATTCAAAGACAAGGATATAAAAACTAGCACTGAACATATCACCCCATTTGACAACCATACCAAGTTCACTCGAGAAGACACAACAGACAACAGCAGACAACTGGAAAGAGAATGGTTCCAACTAACCACAGTTCCAACCAACAATGAGTCCAAGGACAAATGATAAATTCATTAGCTAGCCCACTGGGCAAGGGGAAGCTCCTCACTGACTAGGCTAACTGGGGATAACTGTGTAGCCATAGTCCCTGTCTTCTCCTGATAAAGGTTTTGATACAGTACATTGTGTTTGTGACCTTGACAAAAATAAATTACAGATTTGTTGGTGAATGCTTCAGTTATGAGGTGTGGTTTTCTTTCCTTGTATCGCAAGTAAATATTTTTGTCTGGCTAGTATCTTCATTTGTCTTGATATGTTTAACTGCAGGGAGACACTGCATTACATTTCAACTTACATGACAAGCCTCTTTTTTTTAAAAAAAAAAAGTCAATAGAAGCTAGAGTATATTTTTCTTGCCATGGTTGTTGAACCTAAGTGTCCACTGGGAAATATAAAAAAAATACCAATAGCCCAGACAGAAAATTTGCTTTTCCTGGGCAGGCTAGTGATTTGTCTAACCCTAAAGTAGATAAACATCCGAGAAAAGTTGCATTAATCTAAAATGAGCTTTAGTCAACAGATACACCAGACCAACAACTAAAGAGGAATAAAGGAGAATGTGGAACACCAGTGCTATGCTATGCGCTGTGTGGCAGCAACAGGGCAACAACACACTTAGACAAAAACTCAAACCAATAGATCAGATGCCAAATCGCAAGTGGGGCAACATAATATAGATATTCCTGTGCTGTGAGAGTAAAATTCCTGGGGTCAGGACTTCAGGATACCATCTTTGATTAGAGGGAAAGAGATACCACATAATCACATACTTCTCTGGCTGTCCTGGTATGTTTACCACAGTACTCATTATTACTTCATTATTCATACACAACACCAGACTCATGATGTCATGTGTGAATCTCTCACAGTGTTTAAATTGTGTCAATTTTCCTGCCATTCATTAAAACTTCTGATAAATGCAGACGAAGTTGACATCCAGTTGAAGTCCAGTCACCAAGACTTACTACCACTATTAGACATTAACTATGACCTTCATAGGCAAATCTATGTCATCGGCAGAAAAGATTTTGTATTTACTAAATTACAAACATATTACAATTGGGTGAACTCACCAGAAGGTTGACAGACTCAATGACGTCCATGAACACTTCATTCTTCCTGTATTTGATGCCCTCTGACCTCCAGGACACAGCGTTGGTAACGGTTGCTGGGGGGCGTGGTGCACCCACCTCCAGTTTATGCCCTTGTTGGGTGATGTACCTGTAAACACCAAACAAATTAACCAACTAATTTTAAAAAATTCACAGCTGTATTCGAAATTGAGTGGAATAAGGTATGAGACAGACCTGAGGTGAATACTTAGGGTATTTGAATAAAGGAAACCACTCTCACCACAAACAACTGTGATTAACAATATAATAGTTATTTCTATGGAACGCTCATGATATAAGCATAACCATTGTGTTAACAGATAAGGAATAAAAATAAGACAGGGCATAATTTCATAGAAAAATAATGAGGTGGTGTTTCCAATAACAGCACGTCCTGAAGTGTCGTATTCATTATATCACAGCAATGGGCTAACGATTACATTTTGTTACTTACATACTTTACATGCGTCACATACTTTTTATCCATTCATAGATACATTAATTATGTGGAACTTCTGCAAAACAAGTTATTTTCCGTTATTACGGACATTACAGCAGCTATAAATGTCTTTGTTAAAAAACACATCTATTTATTATTAGGCCTAGATTATGCATAGTGTCCTTCATACAAATCCCTGTGCCTTAGCTTATACTATAGAAGTGATAACATGAATGTGCGCATTAATATAAACCTGTGATTTGAATTATAGCTGGCATGACCATCAGAACTGCTGTTATAGAAAATTAATCAACACCTTCTAACCAGATTTGAGAATTCAACAGCTCAGCTCTATAATGATACTGTAAATGATGATCAGCTTGAATTATCACTTCCAGCTCAAATAATACAATTAGCTGATTAGGTGATAACTGTGAGAGGATGATTTATGGTAGGAACTAACAAGGGATCCAAGCATGACTACTCTTATCCCTTGTAACTTTAAAAATATACAGAGGTACTGAAAAGAGAGAAAAGCACTAGAAATAAAAGCTTTAAAAAGTGAACTATTTAATTGGTTCTATTGCAGGGGGTATTGATTATGTAAAAAAACTGCAATAAAGGCAGAGAACAAGGTGCTGTACTCAGTAAACAAAGCTCTGCTGTTAATGTGTGTGCCAGTGCAGCAAGAGACTCCTGGGACAAACAGGACATCCATAGAGACACACAGGCACACAAACAACCTGTTTTTAATCTATTTATGTCACCTACATGGTCATGATGCACACATTAAGACTCATACAAATCCATGGACTTCGAAGTATTTCATGGACTTATGAACAATAGAAATACTGGTTGAACGTGAAGTGCAATAAATACACTAAATCTTGACTCATTATTGAGAAGACATACGTGGACATAAAATGGTACAGTATATCAGCAGTATTAATAATTAGTATGAGAGAGCATAACAAACCAAACATAAATCTAAATACACATAAATAAATCAATCTATAAATAAATCTAAATGCTGGTTTATGCATGGTGGCTTGTGACTGTGATTATATCCTTTTGTTAGAGTTAGGGAGGTAATCATAAGGATTATATCTGGGGGCTTGTAATCAACATATTTAGCTAAATGAATTACAAATAATCAAATATAAATGTTGTGATTATATAAGTTAAATCGCAGAAATTAACTCTTGTTGATGTAGAACCCCTTAATTAGTTCTGGTACATTCAGTTGAGATGCAATTAAAGTGTCACGTGATCTCAATATAAATACACCTGTTCCTGGAATGCCCCAGAGTTAGAAAATAAAATACTGTACCTAAACAAACAGCAGCATGAAGACCAAGCAGCTATCAAAACAAGTCTGGGACAAAGTTCTGGAAAAGTGTCAATCAAAACAAAGTGTCCCAAACGTAAAACATCACACTTATCATGAATAAATCCATTATTTTAAAAAATATATATTTCTGTTTAATTAACCTTTGTGTCACAAAAAAATGTATGGCCTTTAAGTGTTAGACATATTGTGTAAATCAAATGGGAAAAAAAATTCCAATTAAATTATTTTCGTTTCCAGAATATAACACTACAAATATAGAAAAGTTCAAGGGGGTGAATACTTATGGAAGGCACGATAATGGAGGAAAATGGGGCTCTTTACCAATTCTCATTACTTTAGAAAAAGTAAAAAAGAGAAAAAAGACATACAGTGAGGAAAAGTCTTAATGTGAAACTGGGACATATAACAAGTTAAGAGAAAAGCTGTAATGCACATACATACTGTCAGTAAATAGTGCAGTACTGAAAATTCAGTACAGGTCAGCTGGGCTTTCATCAGAGTAACTACACTTACATTTCCATAGCTGTTGAAACCAGGAATATCTCACATATCTTATAGTGCTTCTGTGTGTCTGCCACATGAAGTAAACCTCTGTTTCTATGTTATCCAGCTCACAGAGCATGAATAGAGCACAGTGTATGGATGAACGGCTGTGACTACTAAATGGTGGATGGTGCTTGTTTGAATAACTAATAATGAATAAACAGTGATTCTGCCAGTACTCACTCCAGCAAGATCTTGCTGTCTGTGGTCTGAGGGAAACCAAAATCCATGACCTCATCCATTAGCTCATAGACAGTCACAAAGTTGTCACGTATGCTCTCCTCCTCCAGAACCTTAAAATACTCTGTGAAAATCTGTAACACATGAGCACACTGTGTGTCTTAATACTGATAAAAATTCAATGGGTTCAGACAAGGTTCTGTGAAAAAAAAAAAAAAACAGAGAGCTGTTGAATTCTTGAATTTGATTGGTCAGAAGAAGCTAGGTTTTCAGCTCTGACAATAGTGCAAGCTGGTACTTGAAAAGAAAGCTGAATGTAAAGAAAAAGGTGTGTAATTGTTGACCTGTGTTCTGTAACCAGATGTTTATTTTGCATTTCTGGAAAGAGTCTCCAGTGTCAGCACTTTGTAAGAGATAGAGTCAGAGTCAGAGATAAAGCTGTAACTTTAGGTTTTCTGCAACAAGAAAGTCTTTGCAGTTCCTCGGTAACAAAAATGAAACATAAAAAAGTTGGTGGTAAAAGAGGGTGGAAAAAGTTCTGACATGATTTATCTTGGTTTCATTTTTTTTTTTACATCACAAAAACCTGCCATTTTAACAGGGATGTGTAGACTTTTTATATGCATTATAAGTGATAACAGGAAATAACGTCTCCCGACATACCAAAACATTACCTGTGACTATAAATGGATAAACAGTGCAACATGCCGTTCTTTAATAAATAAAAATTGTTATAAGAATAAAACACTACAGAACATAATGTTATAGGAAAATAATCAACTTCAGGGTGGTAACGGTGCATCACACCACCACATTGTTGATAATCTTACTATAACGCCACGCGCCCAGTGTTTTATTCCACACGTAACAACCACCCAGGCTCTCCTTCTTAATATATATACATCAACGTGAGCCATTAAAACTTACAGCGCATGCTGAGCAGGTAGGACTGTACGGAAAGCATACTCACCTCCACTATCTTGTACAGGAAGGAGTACACAAGAGCAGCATTTGTATTCTTCTTAGTCATTGCTACCACTGACATGTGACTGATAAGGATCTTTCAGTTGGTCTTGAACATTTATACAGGCATTCAGATACTGTAATACTGTAAAGTATATAAAAAAAACATACTAAACAAGAAGAAAGACAGATCAGGGAATGGAAATGACAGCAGAGTAGTGAAGGATACAGTAGAGGTTGTTGTGTTTGATGTACAGGAAGTGAGTGGAGCCGTGGCTCACTAGAGGTGATAATTCTGCGTCTTCCTCCCTCTTCATCATGATGGGCATGAGGTGGTCGATCTCACTCATGTTAACATTGCCCATGTAGTTCCGGCATATAAGCACCTAAAGGGGCGACAGTCAACTCCATAGTACACAAAGAGTAATATATATTTGGCACATAAAAATCTAACAAGCAGCTACACAATTTATGCATCCAGCTAATGCAATACTTTTTTTTTTTTTTTTCAGTCTTCATCTACGTGGTATACTGGAAATGTTATGAAACTCACATTCAGACGCTGCATTAGATGATATCAGTTTCAGTTTTATTTGATCATGCGAAAAGAGCTGATTCATCATGAGTGAGTGAGTCAAATATTCATTGACCTCCAATAGCAAAAATATCAAACAAATCTTATTGGAAGAAGTTGGATTTACGAATAAGAATTCGCACACAGGTCAGATAGAGATAAAGAAACATTCTGAAAATTCAAAAAAAAAAAAAAAACATGGAGGAACTGCATATAATGATTACATGTCTCAAATCACATTGTTGTGTTGAGCAATATTTAAATATTAATAGTAAAGATCATGTGATTCAGGACTGCTAGTGCAGTTTTCAGCTATGCAATGTGGTTCTGCTCATTTTTATAATGAACTCTGCGCCATAGTACATTGTGGCACATTATGTGCTCAGCATGCAGTTTGCATTCTGTTGCTAATATTAATATCTTAGCTGTGGTTGATCTGCTATATCTGATGAAAGAGGAAATTCTGAGTAAATGTGATTTTCCCCCCATTATAAGGAAATGAGTTATAAGGTATGAGTCTTTGGGCTGAAAGTGAATCAATTTGATTACAATTCACTGGTGTTTGTAACGAGCAATGGCCAAGATTAAACTTAGTCAAGTGGTTAAGTAACAGTGAATAGCATGGCTATAGACTAATCTAGCTCACAGAAGTCAAGCATCAGCAGACGGCTACACTACACTGCTCTCCCCTTGCCAGATGTCCATTTATTGCACTTGCCAATTTATAACATGCCATAACCTTATGACATTTTACTTATCCAGAGCAACTTATTGTCTTATCGTGTTACCCAAGTGCAAACTCCCGTGTCTCCTGCCATTGCTGGAGCCATTGTTTATTTTTTTTGTACGCATTTTTTGTGTTATTTGTACAAGGAATGAAACATCTACTATTGCAGCTTTAATTCAATTCAATGCACTAAACAGCAATTCAGTGGTTCAAGCTTCTTTAAGATATATTATAATGTATAATTAAAATATTCTGTTCAATCTGGATAATTCATTTTATTTTTCTTTTTACCTAAATTCACTGTAATTGTAATTCATTGTGCTGATTTGAAAACCCTAGTATAAAATTGAGTATAAAATAGCGTAAAGGAAATCAAAGTGTGTGTGCCAATCTAATGCGGAATGCCTTAAGGTATTGGATTACTGAAGGGCACAGACAGGAAAGCTTTCATCACTACTGCAAGAGACGCAGCCATATCATAGATTAATCCATCTGACCAAAGCCCTCCAGCTACACACTAGTTCTTGGCCTTCATTTCTCTCTCTCTGTCTCTCTTTGTCTTTCTGTCTCTCAGAAGATAATTATTCCTTACAAATAGAGGATGAGCTTTACCAAATTCAGACTGGCTTTTCAAAGACTCAGACTAAAATAGACTAAATGGAAGATCAGAATGTGAAAATAAAATGAAGTGTTTGGAGGAAGTAAGTGTGTATGATAATAGTTTGCACAGAGAGTTATCTCTCTCTTTCAGAAAATTGTTTTTCAAATAGCATGATCTATACAAAACTGAGATAAAATAAGTTTATTCAAAGAACAGACATGGAAATATTAAGCAAAATATTTGTAGTTATTAATAAGCACATGCTCGTAGTAGGCATGGCTGATATGACAGTAAAATAATCCTAATATACTTTACAGAGATACTGAGTGTATCATCAGTATTTATGTTGAAATATGTTGGACAGAAAGCTTTATTTTCCAGCCTTTTCCTGTGAGTATACTTTTTTAATGTATACATTTTGTGTATACATTAAATTAAAATAGCAAACATCATAGTTTTTTTGTTGTTGTTGTTTCAGTGCACTGTGGTTTTGCTTGCATTTAGCAAACCTAAATACTGTAATACATATTGTATATGTATATATTGTATCTGTGTTCATCAAATGCTGATCAACCAATAGGTGTTTGGTGTTCAAATGTAATTTTAGTTTAACTACAGCTAACAGATTTAGTAATAATTAACAGGCCTAGAAGCTTGGCCAGTAATTAGCCTAATACAAACTGCATGTCAAAGACATAATGTGACACAATGTACGATGCAGTGTCTATAAAAACAAACAAACAAAACCACACTGCATAGCTGAAAACATTTTGAATTGTGTGATTTTTGATATTAATATTTAATACTTATCTATTATTTTGTGAATATTGTAGTACAGATTGGATGGCTTAGCAAAACACCATGTTCTGAGACACATCCTCGTTATATTCAATGCCATAATCAGTAGACCTAAATATATTTGAACTTTGTATTTCTTTCCAGAATGTTTAAATCGCTATCTGACTTGTGTGAAAAGTCTTTCTGATAAATTAATGATGTTTATTTGTAACTTCAAGTTCATCCAAGAAGATTTTTTTAACATTAGTATATGCTGTTAGAGGTAACACATATATGCTGTTAGAGGTGAGTGAATATTTGACTCAGACTCACTCAGTCGTGCTGAATCAACCCTTTTCCAAAACTGGGTCTGATCCTATCTATCTGTCTATCTTTCTGTCTATCTTTCTATTTATCTATCTAAAAAGTGGATGCTCTGTATAAAACAGGCTTTTCATCATAACCCAGGTCCAGTTTAACAACACCAGGCTATTTGCATGTAATCTCCATGATGTTCCACATAGCCTACAGTGTACTTCTGCTTTTAATGACTAATCAGCACTTCAGTGAAGTTAGATTAAGAAGTGCAGAATGGACTAGTCTGAACACAATCAGAGAAAAAAGGTACTAAAATGTATCTTTCCTCGTTTTCTTCTGTGGTTTTGTACCTTTAGTATGTAGGCCTGCTTCTTTTACCGAGAAGCCTGCATGCAGTGTACCTTTCACCTAAAACCTAATCACAGTCCATTTATGTACCTTAAAAGATTTTAAAGGTGTACCATATCCACGTTTCCATGTGAAAGCTACATACTAAATGTACAAAAGCAGCACTATTGAAGGTACTACAGCAGGGGCAAGGAGAGGTACAGTTTAGTTTGAGAGTCTGAGAGTGCAGATTGCTTTATCACCTACTCCTACTTCACAGGTCAAGCTCCTTCACTGCGACTAGAGTGTATTTCAACACTTTCGCTGCTTACTAACTGCTTATTTGTTAACCTGTAGTTAATATTTCGTATGTAAGCTATACATGCACATTACAGTCCATCTGAGCCATCAGGTGCCGACAGGTGCAACTCACTTCTGACTGTCCAGTAGATCATTAAAACACTTTACCTTTCCCTTCAGGTCCAGGATGAAGACAGCAGACGCGGCCATTCTGCTCACGCAACGATTAAAAAAAAAACAAAGATTAAAAATTAAGAAAATATTTATGATTTTATGGTAAACCACCAGAAGATAAATGACAGACTTCCATCCCTCGCGTGCTCGCTCACGCTTCCGGGGTCTTGAGCCGTCCGGCCGGTTTGGCAGCTTTTTGAAAGGTGGCTGCTCTCGGTTTAGTTTTTGTTGTTGTTGTGGTTGTTGTTGTAATCTTTCAATGTGGCATCACGTGAAGTTTTTATGCACATCCCTGCGCACAGAAGTTCTTTTAAAGCAGGGTTACGTAGTCAAAACAGCCACTGTGCGTGTGTGTGTGTATGTGTTATCTCACAATGCTGAAGCGAAACATTACGAAGGTGTGATGGGCGAGTCGCGAGCGATTTGTTTCTTTTTGAGCGAGTCTTCTAAACGAGTCAGGAGAATCGACTCATGATTCATTAAAGAGCCCAAAGTTTTGACTGCTGTCTGTTTGTTTTTACAATGCAATTATAGAATTAATTCTATATTAGTGACAATAATGCGAATTATAGAATTAAATTTCTAGAATTAAATGCAGACTTTTGCACATAATGGCCTGTTTAAAGGGGTTAAATGAACAATGGAAGTGGAAATAAAGGCATTTGATAGGTGTAACATCTGCCATAAGTACATATTCCGTTACAAATAATATTATATATTACAGAATTATTTTACATATTAATTGTTATTTATTTATTTTATCTGTGTATCACTATGTTGCAAGCTTGCAATAAAGTAATATGTAATAGACTAGTTAAACATCTGAATAAAAATGTCTACTATAAGCCATACATGTAAATGTAACCCAGTTTAATAATATTCTGCTGTGTTTATTTATATTTTTTGCGAATTGTGAAAGCAGTATTAGTATTAGTATTACTGTTATGACATATGAACAATATATTAAAGACAAGTTGTAGGTATGCAATTTCTCGAGACCTATAAAATTTATAAGAATGATATGATCAGTTATTATCAGTTATTATCAGTTTTATATCTATCTATCTATCTATCTATCTATCTATCTATCTATATATATATATATACACACACACACACACACACACACACACACATGCTTTGAGGGTCAAATGTGTAGGGCTCAACATCTTATAAATTACAATCTCGCAATTCCAGGATTTTGGAAAAATTTCTCTGACTGGTGAATGAATTCATTTAAAACCTCCCACAGCTCGATTCATGTAAACGGTTTGGTTCAAAAGAATCGAATCAGTGCTGTGTGAAAGCGACCACAGTGTGTCATGTGACATCTTACTATCAAGCCTGTTTGTCGTAGTTAAGCCTTTTAAAAGCCCTGAAGATTAAACTGAAGCGTTACAATACAATGTTATTAGAACTCTGAATTAGAACTTAAAACTAACACTCTGGAAACTAAATGTTACTACAAGTAAAAATGTTGCAGCAATGCTTTAAGGTTTATAGAAGTGTAGAACAACAGAAAACCTGACAGACTGAACATTCTTACTGCCAAAGTTAGTTGGGTTGTATGTAACCTATTGCTTAGACCAGCAGGTGTTCTCAAACTTTCTGTAAAGACACCCCTTTAACTGTAAAATAAATTCCACCACCCTATCTGAACACATTCCGACTATTCAGATATTTGGCTCATTATATAAAGGTGTACAATAACATCCCTGCTGGAAAAAGAAAATCACAGAAATTCTAATGGTTTCCATTACAAATACCACTACAAGCCATCAGCTAACCATTGCGACCATTACCATTACCATTTTAGGGATTGGATTGTGGCAATATATTGTAGCCACAGAGGCTTTCCACCAACAGAACACATTAGATACAATCTGATATTATTTTTGGCTGAATAGTTTTTGAATTATTGAAGTTTGGATTAAACCCATTCAATTTAAGTGACCAGTCATACAGATTAATAACTATAAAAGCTCAATAAATATAAAAACTTTGCCTTAGACAGCGCAAAAGGACACGCCAAGATCAATGGATACACTGTATGGCGACATTGCTTTTATTAATTTAGACTGGAAAACTCAACAAAACATGAAGAAAAGGCATGTAGGCCATTAAATCATTATACAAAATATTAATGTTAAAGTATGAAAATCATTAAACTAGATGTTTAAAAAAAATAAAGGTCATTTGTAGGCTAATCAAGTCCTGCTGCTAGTTATCATAATCCATCTCATGGTAGAAAACCTCTATGGACTGGGCTCCTGCAGCACGCAACAATCATTTTTACTTTCTTGTGGGCGGGAGCGGGCAGTCAGATATGAAGCTTGTGGGACATCAAAAGGCTCATTAACATGAGATCATATACAGTGTTTGAGTGGTGCTTATGTGGCCCTGCGTGACATTTTATGCTTTCATTCATTCATCATCAGTAACTGGTTTATCCTGGTCAGGGTCATAATGGTATAAGTTACTGACCGACAGCTACATTCAAAATAGTTGTCAAGTAGTTTATATTTTGACAACTAAGTTCGTCAGAAAATTTCACAGGCGAGTTCAAACAATATTAACTGTGGGAGCAGGCAGAATTAGTCAGATTTCTTCAGGAGTAGGCAGGAATGGGATTAAAAACAACAGTCCCACACACACACATGTCACACTCAGCTCATGTTTTTGTTCATCCAATGCTGAACTCTTCCATATCCTCATCCTCATCCTCCTCCTGCCAGTGTTCGGCCTCTCGTGCTGCTCTTTCCCTCTCACTTGCTTGAATGTAGTTGTCTTCAATGAATCCATCATCATCCTCCATGTTCCCATTTACAGTGTCTGAATTTGGGATGTTACCTTGGTTGGAGAATCCCACCTCAAAACCTGCAGGGTCACATTGACTCACTCCGTCCCCCTCAGCGAGCCTCGAGTGCCTGTAGCTGGCCAAATACCGATGGAAGAGTTTACACTTTGCCCCTATGGCAATGAGCACAGAGAGACTGATGGCTGTCACCAGAGCTGCCACAAGATACTTCCAGCTGTCTGAAGACCTTTTTTCATTGGTATCTGTGGACATAGGACAATGAGGAAAAAGTGAAAAAGGAGGTTACTCTAGTTCTTTTCAGAACAATTATGGAAAATTGACTATAATATTCGAATTCGAACCTGTTATGTTGTAGGATGTGTTGGTCTCCAAGATTTCTGCCAGTAGTTTACGTAGGAATAGCCTGTGGGTGACCATGTTGAAGGCTGTGGCAATAGAATGACAAAGATAAAGTCTGAAATTATCTGAAATTGTCAGAAAAGCAGGTTAATAATAAACTGCATCTTGCACAAGATGACAAGCTATAGCAAAAAAAAAAAAAAAAAAAATCACATACCATCACCAGAATGTCTCTCCTTCCTACAAACACTGTCACCAACTTGCACCACCTCTTTGGTTCTGTCACTTGCTTGAAGATTACTGGTGTGATCTACAACCTCAACCCATCCATGATCTTGAAGTACAGTAGACATTGGGGTTTGGAGTTCATTGTTACGCAGAAACAGCTTTTGCAGTCTGGGGAAGCTGAGCAGAGCCCCAGACTCGATTACAGCCAACTTGCATCCACTGAGGTCCAGTGTTTCCAGAGAAGGGAAGTGGTAGAAGTGCTGCTTTACCAGCAGGGGGAGGTAATTCCCTGATAAATTGAGCTTGCTCAAATGGTCAAAGTGCCTCAACTTCTTCAGGGCTTTAGTGCGTATTAAACTTAGGCGGTTGTCCGACAGGTCCAGCTCAGTCACGTTTGGCCATATTTGCTGGGGTACAGACGTGAGGTTACGTCTGCTGCAATCAAGTGTAGCCTGAGAAAGTAACAATGTGACTTAAGATTGGGGTTATAGAGTTGCATATAGGTTGTAACGCAAACCATCTGAGTTGTAATTAGAGGGAAAATCCTCCCTGAATGACTTGTATATCAGTATTTCAACATGTGCAAAATATTTTTTAATGATTAAATTCTGAGTTTACATTTTTGGTTTATACTTCTTTCATCAACAATTTGGTTTATTTTCAGTTTCCTACATTACCCACAAAGCCGTTTGACTACTTGCTGATAGTGGTGTCAGTGGAATTTATCCCTTGCTCCATCTCTGCCTAAAGAGACTGATGCAGCAGAGCTTTATTCCTTTAGTCCTTCAAGCTCTCTCACCTCCTCATCTGTACACTCTGCTCAAACAGAACAGCTTCCAAAGCTTCGGCTTTCATGCTAATACCATCTTGCTTATCATCTCATAGATCACTAAATAGCTGAGCTGAGTCTCTCCCATAACTAAACTGTGTTGTATAGCTGAATTGCATTCTGGGACTTTGAGTTCAGTGTTTGCTGTCTCTACTCCTTCTCTATTAGATTTCTCATTAATATAACATTGAATGTTGCTGGAAAATCTGACTGTTATCACTTATGTTGCAGATCATTGAAAACCACTGTATCTGCACTAGCAATGTCCCCCATGATGTTAGTGCAGCAGGCAACTTCTACCTTCTAATGCAAATAATGAAATTACAGCACCAACCAACCACCAGAACAAACCAACAGAACCACTTGAAGTCAGTTAAATAATGAGACTTGTGTTTGCAAACCAATAACTCCAAAATTTCAAGACATCAATTATTATATTGTTTAAAGTTTGGTCAGACTCTAACAGTTTTACTCATGTCTAATAATTTTAAAAACAGACTGTTATCAGACAGGTCTATTGTTACATTATCATAAATACAGTAAAACTGCACATATTATACTTTTCCTCAGCTGGTGTACACTACAGCTAATGCCTGTTGTTGAAAACAGGAAACACATGAATGCAAACAGGATGTTCCTAATGTGGTCGTGATTTTCATGGCTTGTGAATAAAAGGGGGAGTGGGGAAGCTGTTTCTCACTCACCTTCTCTGTATCGCCCACACAGGGCCCCACAGTTACGAGTGTGTGGCATAAACATGAGACCCAGAGACTGAAGAGTATACACAGAGTATAAGCTACAGAGCACATCCTCTACTGTTTCCTGTCGAAGTAAAATAGCAATATGAGAAGGGGCTGTTTTCATAAATAAGAAACTGTTTTCCTAGACTAATCTGGTGATTCCATGATTGTCCTTTTATCATTTTTCAATAATTAAACTAAGAAAACATGCATTTTACCATTCAAAGCAATGTTTCATCAAATATCACGCAGCAATATAATATTTACAAGGTTTTGCTTCAAGTTGCAAGTAAATGAGTAAAAGGGTTGAGTTTTAGAATAGTAGTAACACAAAATGTGATTAACTAGCATCCATGCTAATAACATGACAACATTAAAAACATTGTAATGATTTACTTTTTTAAATCAAACAATTACATGTCAATTAATAATTAATAATTAATAACTTACTGAACATATAATATATGAAATAGTCTAAACATTTCTTAGGGGTAAGTGTGTTCAGGTAACAGCGTTGACTGACTGTTGTGTTAAATATGCACATAGATTGACACTTTACCTATGTTTAAATTGCAGACATAATTTATTTGTCAGTGTAATATCAGTGGCATTATACAAATGGCATTTTATGCATCATTTTATGGGCCAATTCAAGTCACCTGTATATTATGTGCAGGGCACTATGGGAAAAAAGCATAAAGCTTTTGAGAGTAATGTAGGAGTTCACACCAGTGTATTTTTTTAAAAATGTTTTTTCCCCTCTTTCTTCTCTTAGCCAAGGAGCCATTGTTCACAAACTCTGCTTGTGTTCTTAGGGCCTTTCCTCTCTCTCTTTCTCTCACTATTCAGTGTCAGCATGTTGGCTGTAAACACTTGTCTGGAACTCACATTTATCTTCCTGCCTTAAGGTTGCCTCAACACAACAAATACTCTTGGTCCAAAACACCACCATGTATGAGTGGTTGAGGGTGTGTGTGGGAGTATCTATGCGTTGTTTTGTTTTGTTTTTTTTGCATTTGTGTCTGAGTAGGAAAATCATAAACAGTCAGCACGTCTTTTCGTAATGATCAGGAAGGACGAACACTGGGCATTGACAGTCTGCCTGTGGTCGAATACTAATTGAAAACGCCATTCATAATTACTCTTGCCCTTTCTTAATCATGTAGCTACTTTATCTCAGTATATCATTTACAGAACAAACTGGTAGTGCTTTTTACACGTCTAAGATCAAGCAACATACAGAGATATGACAAAGTCCTTCGCTTGACCTCCTCAACAGCACTCAACAAGTTTATTGCCCTTCCCCCAAGTGAAACTCCTGCTTTCTTTGCGCTAATCATACTCAGTAGTGATTACATTGTCATGGGGACTTTGCATTGTCATTGTCACTTTGTCAATTTGGTGAGATCTCCTCTGTTTTTGAAAACACTGCATAAATCATGCAAGGAGATAGAAACCACTTAAACAATACACGTTTAATCCTATCATCATGTTTACCACAAAGCAACATACAGGTTAAAAATAATCGTGACCCCTACCTTTCACCACCTCTGCTGTCCACAGCCTATAATATCATATGACACGAAATACCACAAATTCTTTCCATAAACCCAGCAGAATAAGGGTAAACTCGCTTCCATATGTCTGTAGTTAAACTCCAGGTTAGAGTCCAGCTTTCCTAGTGCTTGTCTTGTTGTGATCGAAGCTGAAGAGTCATTGGGTTTAACTAAGCATATTGTGTTTATAGTTAACACATTATGAATAACAGCAGCATACACTGAGACACGTGATACCATCACTTCTATCCATTTCCGCAGCCTTATCAAGTCACAGTTGAGCAGGATAATATCAGTGAGAATATGCAATGAGATCCTGCGTCATGTTGTCCGGGTTTTTGAGTCAGAAGCTGCATATCTTCCTTAATCTTTTATAGTACAAACAACTTTTGCATTCATTTAATTCCTATTTTTCAGTTACAATATGAATAGTACTTAATTAATGGAGAAGACAGTATAGTAATATGTAAAGGATACTAAATATTGTATATAACACCATTTGTGTAAATAGTCATGTGACAACTAAATACAGTAAGGTAGCTACCTACCTGAGCGTTGATCCTTCAGTCTCTCTAAATATAACAGAGAGAGAAGTCTTCAATAATCACATTTTAGCACTCCGAAAAATCCATTTAGCCATGTTCCCAAAGGAATAAAATGGAGGTATGTTGTGCAAAGGTTGCTCGAGGTGTGCCTTTAACTTGTCACCTGAGGAAAGTTAATGAGTAACAAGATAAACACATTCAGCTCTACATGGGTTTCCGGCTCCTCACAAGAATCAGTCATATGTTAGACACCACACTGTATTTAACTCTGCAAATGTAATCTAAAGTTCATTAATGTAAACACCCTTCACTTCTTAAGCATTGGATCAACGTGTTTTGCAGTAAGGTGTGATTAAAGACTCTGTGCTACATAAATTTTTCTCAAGGTGTAAGCATGGGTGCTATAATGGTGGTTTATTGCTACAGTAATTTGGTTGACTTGCCCTTTACTCTTCCTGTTATTACATCTGCACTGATGTGGATGAAGCAGTACAAGTTGCGCGACATACAAAATCTGCCAGTGCCAAGGGATTATTGAAATTCACTCTGGTCCAAAATTGCATTAAGTTTGCAATCTCTTCTAACCCCCTCTTAGTGCAATCACAAGGCCAAAGTGGCATTTTCCCGACTGCTATCAGTGCCTTAAAAGTCCTGTAGCATTTCTTAAACCTAAGATTTGTGAATGTACCCTGCTTTAACAATAAATAGGTTAACCTGCTTAAATACTAAGTAAATACAACTCAAGGGTGGCAAAAAACAACAAGACATCATAATTTTAGACATCCATGCCATATTATTTGCTGTTAACAAATGTAGATTATTTTGGATTTGGTATGAAGAAGCAAGGCTTGGGCTGGTTTCTTTTAGCCCAGACTGTTGATTCATTCAGATTCATCAGTGACAGTCATGTCAGGGGATTACACAGAGTGAAACGCCCTCTAGATTTGATCTCCGTAAGCTGATATTTTTCAACCTGCTTCACTGACACAGGGACACCTGACCATTAACAGAATGAGGTGGATTATTTACTCTATCATTTTTTTTACCCCATGCATTTGGTGAAGAAACTAAAAGACTAAGCACACATTTTCCAGAGTACAAATTACACAAAAGGAGAGACGACAGAACCGTAAGTTTAGGAGGTTTCTTTTGTTTAAACTGTTTAGCATGTTTGTTATTTAGAGGAAACATGGCATGAACCCAGCAGAGCATTATGTGATTAGAAATCATGAAAGCAGTTGTCAATCTGCCTTTAGGTGTGTGTGTGTGTGTGTGTGTGCGTGTGTGTGCGTGTGTGTGTGCGTGTGTGTGTGTGTAAAATAGTTTGCCCCACATACTGTATATACAGTATTTATTCCATCACTGATTTATAACATACTATTGTATATATACTAACAAACAATTTGGTTGTAGCTATTAAATGTGAGTCAGACAGAATAACATGAACTTCTTGTAACTGATTAATGTCTAATGTCTGTTTAGATAAAAACTGTTTAGATACAAAACTGGCCAAATTTTACTATAATCACGGAACAAGAAATTAGCTCACGTAAACACTGGCTTGGAGGTTTAAACAAGTGCAAGTCAACAACCACAAGCAGAAAAATGTTGAAAAATTGTTGTATGTTATCTCTGCCAAACAGTTATTTATACCACTTAGATATCAAACTTACTTATAAACCAAATAGATATCTAATTGTTTATTATTATGAAAAGGTCAATCATTTGACAAACCATTTGATTGGATATAGCAAACTATGCCTCTCTGTCAGTGTGCAGAAGTGACCATGTGCACATGAGCACATGAGATGCACGACACAGTGGATATAAAAAGTCTACACACCCCTGTTAATATTGCAGGTTTTTGTAATGAAAAAAAATGAAACCAAGATAAATCATGTCAGGTCTTGCCCACCTTTAATGTGATATAGCAACCAACAAAACTCAAGTGAAAAACAAATACAGTAGAAATGCTTACAATACCCTGGTAAAAGTGTGCACGCTCCTTAACTAATACTTTGTTAAAGCACCTTTTGCTTGTAGTCCAGCACTTAGGCTTGTTAGGTAAGAGTCTACCAACTTAGCACATCTTCGTTTAGCAAATGTTATACCACTCGATCTTGCAAAAATACCCTAGACCTACCAAATTGTGAGGGGATCTCCTGTGCACAGCCCTCTTCAAATCATCCCACGGGTTTGTGATATGATTTAGATCTGGGCTCTGAGTGGGCCATTCCATCTTCTTCTTCTGAAGCCATCCCTTTGTTGACCTGGATTCATATTTTGGGTCATTGTCATGCTTGAGGTTTACATTTTTCTTCATCTTCAGCTCTTTACAGAGGCCTGCAGGTTTTCTGCTAAAATAGATTGGTATTTGGAGCTATCCATGATTCCCTCTATTTTGACAAGAGCCCTAGTCCCAGCTGAAGAGAAGCAGCCCCATAGCATGATGCTGCCATCACCATGCTTCAACATGGTAATGGTGTTCTTTAGGTGATAAGCTGCCTTATTTTTGCAACAAACATATCTTTTAGAATTAGGCCAAAAAGTTCTACCTTGGCCTCATCAAATGCTTTTTTTTAATGAGAAAGGGCTTCTGTCTAGCCACCCTATTGCCTAGACATGTGAAGAATACAAGAGATTGTTCTCACATGCAGGGAGTGACCAGTTCTTGGCAGATATTCCTGCAGCTCCTTTAATGTTACCGCAGGTCTCTTGGCAGCTTTCCTGATATGTTTTCATCTTGTCCTCACATTAGGTCTCTTGGCAGCTTCCCTGATATTTTTGGTCTTGTCCTCACATCAATTTTGGAGGGACGTAATGTTCTTGGTAATGCCCCTGTAATGCTTTTTTATACACTTTGAGGACCATGGCTTCGGTGGTCAGATGAAACCAAGAAGATGTCAAGAAAATTTCACAGAAACAGCTGATCTTAATTTATGGTTACTCACAATTACTTCACTGATGACAGGTGCATGATAATTACTTTTGAACATGATTTTGAATGATAATTATAAAAGGGAATGCACACTTATGCAACCAGATTATTTTTTTCCCCTAAACTATTTCAGTTTGATTTTCACTTGCATTTTGCTGGTTTCCATATCACATAAAAGGTGGAAAAAGTTCTGACATGATTTATGCTGGTTTCATTTTTTTTTACCATCACAAAACCTGCCATTTTAACAGGGCTGTGTTTTTATATTCACAGTACATCTGTTATAACAGGAACTATTTTGGGATTGGGTTTTTAAGAAGACTGGATGCAGCACCACTTCTGCTATAAGTGCTGTTTGGATTGAAGTGTGCTACCTTAACAATATTGAGGAAAAAGAGCAAGGGATCAGAAGGGACCATGAAAACAATAGGGTCATTTCCTGTATGACTCTTAATGTTTTGGCGCCATTATGGTGCCTCCAAGTCACTCTGGAGATATGTCTGTAAAACATTAGCTCTGTTTTGTGTATGTATGTGTATGTGTGTGTGTGTGTGTTTATGAAAAAATGGGATAGGAGGAAGGAGAAAGAAACCCTGGAACATCTGCAGTGGCTTCACTGTTTTAAAGGGAAAAAACAACACGAGGATGAAACAATGGACAATTTGTCTTACGACAGATGCAGATGAACTGGTCAAGGAATTCATGTTTGGCACCTACACTGGTGTTATTGCGGTCAGTACAAGAGCATCTGCAGCCTTCCTTATCACACATACACACACACACGCGCGCATATACACACACACACACACACACACTTTTGGCTCTTTAGGTTTTTGATCTAAATTAATCTTCATGTGGATAAAAAAAGCCCCAAACCCATATGAACCAGATGATCTGCTGGCTGTCAGCATTGTTGTTTTTTAAAAAAAATACTTGAGTAAAATTAACAAAGGCGTCTGAGGAAATTTATTTTGCATTTAAAAAAATGTAATGACATGCATGTTAAAGTTGACAGGAACCAGTGATGTAGGTTTCGTTTTAACTTTAGAGGAAACACACCATCACAGGTCACTATGCACACACACACACGCACACAAACATTTGCACATGCATTCACACCTAGGGGCAATTTGGCATAGTCAAACCACCTACCAGCATGGTTCAGAGACCCAGAGAAGGCCCATGTGGACATGGAGAGAAAATGAGCTGTTTGTACGAACAGTAACCTGAGCTCAGGATCGAACCAGGGACCCTGGGGCTGTGAGGAGGTTAGATCTCCTACATTACATTTTAGATTTTATAAATATATATATATATATATATATATATATATATATATAAATATTTATATTCTTCTATAAAGAATATGATCAGTGAAATGAAGTACATGTTAACTGTCTGATTCATGTTCAGTAGCCACATTTACAGTAGTAGCCACAGATGTTATGGTCTTCAGAGACTGAGCTGAACATTATGACCATGCCATGACATGCACAAATATAAGCAAGTGTGAAAAAAAAAGTATGCAGAAGAGATTCTTGGAAAAAACAACCAGCAAATTTCCTGCAACACAGTTCACCTAAGAGAACTGATCAAGGGTAGGTCATGCCAAATGCTGATTTGAAATGCTGAGTTTTTTTCATTTTTACTTTTTTTTTGTTGGTTAATGCTCTTTATAGTTTTTTTTTTTTTTTACAACATACTCTATATTTATGTATTTATAAACATTTCATTATTTGAAACCATCATTTTATATATATATATATATATATATATATATAAATATATATATATATATATATATATATATATATATATATATATATATATATTGTTTTAAACATATCCAAGGCTTTTTCACAGTACTGTATTCCCACAGCACTTTCTTACATGTGTATGCTTCCTTAGGTGGTCTTCTTTTACTGACTATTTTTGTTTTTTTGGGTCCCTTCACGCGTTCAAAAAAAACCTCTCATTTCCTTTTGCAATGTGAAATGCCAAGTCTGGTTCCCGAGCAAAAGAGAAGTGATTTGTCCAAATGATATGTTAATCAGTGATTTTATCAGCAGAATGTTTGGCTTGGCCATGCTGAGTGTGTGAACACACAGGCACAAAACCAACAAAAAACCTAAAACTGTGTGTGTTCAAACTCTAGGAAGTTG
Organism: Pangasius sanitwongsei; assembly: GCA_037576675.1. Classification (NCBI taxonomy): domain Eukaryota; kingdom Metazoa; phylum Chordata; class Actinopteri; order Siluriformes; family Pangasiidae; genus Pangasius; species Pangasius sanitwongsei. Next base: position 22,623,537 of record CM075004.1, on the reverse strand, counting down.
AAGAGATGCTAGTAAACACAATTCTACATAGTCTTAGTACATCACTTTTTGTTAGTAAGCAACAGATTCCATATTATCGTAATGTGTACAGAAAGTAAGTACATTAAAATATTAGGGCTATTGAATGTAATTCAAACATGTAATTTAGACAGGTATGATTGTGCTTTATTTATGCCATACTGCTATCAGGTCATCAGGGTGTCCAAGCAAACTTGACAGCAAAACCCAAAGTTTGTTATTTTGTTGTCTACTAAACAGTTTTTTCCCCTCCCCTGTTCGAATCCTGGTTCAGTAAAGGCTAAGTATCCACCAGCTCAGCTGTGATCCAGCAGAACCTCATGGGAAAGAGAGGTAGCTGGCTGAGCAAACACTCTTAGCAGACAGGAGACCAGCGGCTTTTCCTGTTTCTCCTCGCCTGCTGTTTGATTCCTGATTGGCTTGCTTCCTGGTCACATATCAGGTCCAGCGGCACTGCTTCCTGCACAAAGTCTCCACAGCACTCTCTCTACAGCTGCTTTTCTCCACAGCTCTCATTTTCTAGTGGAGTACATCTATCTTAGTTTATCTCTCCCTCCCATTTTTTGTGTATTTACATTGGCGTGTGCGGGTCTTAATGTTCTTGAAGGCAAAATCTCTCCCTCTGAGGCAAACAAAATTACAAACACCCTGTGCCAATGTGTTTTTGTGTTTAATAGCAGTTCTTGGTCCAGAATGCTCTAAAATGTCTTATTAGCAGTGACAGTGAAATGAAACGTTCTGGGCAGACAATGGTATTTAAGTTAAGAAGCAACAGGAGAGAGGATAATGAACACGTGGGCACAGGAAACAGGAAAGCACCTTCAAGGTTGAAGGCTATTTGTAGCATATTGCATGTACAGTATGCAATTTTTTTTCTTGTTCATCTACATCCACGTAACTGTTACTGTAAAGTCTTTGTCATCACTAATTGGTTTTGTGTCACAAACATTAAGAAAGGCATAACAGGTAGAATTTGTGATAATACATTTGATATTGAGTTGAACATTTTTTCCCTTGTGTTTTTTTTTACTACTGTTCCACAAGATACTTCATAGATCGTAAGGGGAATAATTTTAATAATAGCAATATTAACTGGTGTCATGACATATTAGAAATACCTTCTGCTTTGGAAATATTCCAACTTCATTTAAAAGGTTTTCAACTGTTATTTTTCATCTACAGAAAATTACTGTAGAAAATGGTCTGAATTCCTGCTGCGCTAAATTGCATTAAATCCAGTAGAACCTTTTAAAATCAGTTTTCAAATCACATAGCTATGGAAATGGGCTACATCTGTAGGGCAGGAATGTCCAGTTCTGAATTTAAGCCATTGCAGTTCTGGTGGTCTTCTGCTGGTTTCTGCCCACTGAACAAAATTACTCCCACAAAAAACATAAGTAACCAATTAACCAGTAAACACCAGCTGGTTTTTTTGTATTGAAATACAGGATTTTCCTTTAGCTGTATTCATTAGATGTATGAGTCAGCTCCCAACATTCACTTAAAAGAGCCCATGTAATGAGATGATTCAAAGAGTTGATGTAAAAAAAAACGGACTCATTCCGGAACGAGTCCTCAGTACTTTTTACCTTGAAAACGCTAAGTCAGCGATGATAAGACGTTATTACTATGGTAAGTTATTATGATTATTTTTAGTCTCCCTCCCTGTTTCTGAAGTACCTAACGATTTGGATATACAATATTTTTCTTAGCTCATGTAGATTAGCTTGTCTCAGTTAGCTGTCTAGTGTCTAGACTTCAAATCCACCATAACCCTGACCTTGTTACTACACTTATTGAAAATGAATCTCAGATTGAACTTTTCAGTTTGTAAGAACGTTTCTGATCATATGTAAAACATAATACAACGAGAAAATATCCTGACACTTTCCTCTTTCCTTTTTTAATGTGCAAATAGCTTTGATATTTAAGGACATATAATCACATTCAGATATTCTAGTTTTCTTTGGGGCTACTTAACATTAATAAGTCTATTCCCAGTAAGTTATCTTTATGTAAGTATGACTATACAGTATGTACAGTCATCTGTATACAGTATCTGTAATAGAGACAATTACCAGTAAAAGTGTCAGGTAATGCTGATAAACAAGTTTCATAATAAAAAACATCGCATCTGCTGAAAGCACTAAAGCACATCAGTTACGTTATGATTAACACTTCTACACATTTTCCAGCATTAAATAGGTAAAGCTGTGGGGGGTATTGATTGAGGAAACTGGGTCAGACATGTATGCCTCAAACAGGTTCATTTATATAACCTGAACTTCCTGCATAAAATAAGTTTCAAGTCAACATGGAGCCTTATAGAATCACATTTATTCCATTGCCTCAGGATACCTAAGATCATTTTTATACAATAGATTAGTCAATAGTTTAGTTAAAGCATTGTCTAACTAGAGACACTGCCCATGTTACTCTGTAACAGGCCCTGGGCCTTCCTGAGCCTCTCAATTCTCCTATAGTCGTCCTCTTACTCAGTGTTTGAATTGAATAATGTTAAACATATAGGAGATTAATTTACTGACCAGCATTCGATAATGAGTAATGAGTAGGTGGATTTACACTTCCTGTGATTTGTTTTGTTTTGAGTGAATGAAATAAACCTAGTTTGAGATCCACACTCACCTGCTACACTCACAACTCATAAATAATTATAGCCACAGTCTCCTGACATTATAGGTTACTTAATGCTTCTAGTAGATACATTTATGCTTAACTTCTGGAAACATGTGGAATCTTTTATGGTGGAAAAGTGCAGAACAGTGAGATTTAGTGGCTCTTGCATCAGGTTCTCTATCAGAAAAACTCTTACGATGGCTTTCAATGCTCGAAAAAGTCTTTCCGTTCTTAGGAAAAGCACTGGATGCATGGCAGCATGCTGCGCTCATGCTGAGAACCCATGCTGCACTCAGAACAGGGATTTCCACCTCATCATGCCCTGAATCAACAATGAAAGTCAGCCATTGTTTAATTTACATAATCTGTTGTAAAAGCAAAATCCATTACTGTAATGATATCCTTCACTTCGGACTGTATAGTGTATGAGGCTTGTGATCAAGAGGTCAAAGTCTTGTTCTAGTAAATACGAACATAGATTTGTTAATATGTCAACAATGTATAGATTTCATTGGTAATGCAGTGCAGCAAAGGATACTCCTGAAATGAACACCACTGTTCTGAGTAAAGAGGGTGTGTTACAGGATCTAGAGCAGGGGAAACAGGATAAATGGTAACTGCCATTCTCACCTCTTTGGTTCTTGATTTACAGCTGATTATAGCAATAGAGGCTCAGTGGTTAATGCATTGGGTTACTGGTCAGAAGGTTGTGAGTTCAAGTCTCAGCACCACCAGGTTGGCACTGTTGGGCTCTTGAGCAAAATTCCTTAACCCACAACGACTTAGTTGTATTAATGTGGCAAGTCCAAATCAATCTCATTATTTGATGTCTGCCTCTGAAGCAGTAGAAATGAACTAGAATCCAACACAAACACTCTGTTTGGTGGGTTTAGGGGATGTTCAAGTAGGGTATGTTTCAAGAATGTTCAGATGGTCCTCTCTCTCAATTCTAAGTTGCTTTGAATAAAGGCATCATCCAAATAAGGAAAAGTGATGATAGGGGTTAGATTCTGTCTATATAATTGATGTATTATTTAAATTTGTGTTTCTTTACTTTTACTCAGCACTAGTCAATGGTTCAGATTAAGTCCTTCCTTAAAAACTGCTCGCTTATATATATATATATATATATATATATATATATATAGTGTTTTAATAATATATTTTTTTAATTGTTGCAGTGTATAATATATAAAACATTGAAAAACAACACGTTTAGACTTGTAATTAAAGCCAAATTTGTAAAGCCATCAAATGTATGGTATGTAGTATGCATGTATGGTTTTTAAAATACTCAACCATACTTTTAAAACATTGCTTTAAAAATATTTCAGCCAGTATATTTGAGTTTTCTGATGGCCTAGATATATAAAAGTAATTTATCCTAATATTCATATTTAGATATTTAATACATTTTATGTATGTATTGAATTCTTCTCAGACAGACATGCATGTACTGCAGTATATACTGAAGCAGTTTTGATAGCACTTACCACTGTAACGGTAAAACTTTGCATTGTAAGTGCTAAAATCTAACACTGTCATTATGTTTATTACAACGTATTTATGTAAACAGCATACAATGTTGTACATTTTCAAAGTAAGACTTGCAGTTATTACAGTATTATCTATTCAATTCTTGCATTGTCAAAAGTGATCTCAAGAGAAATGAGCAAAAATGAACGTTTGTATTTTGTTCCATTTCATACAAACGAAGTTGTAAGAAAAGACAACCCTGACCCTACCCTTAACCTTGTATTTAGTCAGAGGATTTGCTACTAGATGCTGATAGTTTTCGCATGAGTTACTATGTACATTAAACTCTAATGTGCAACATAAGTACTGCAACTCTACCTATTAAATACTACACACTAGCTGCACTTTAAAATAATGTGCGACCACTGAAGGGCAAATGGATGAATAGGACAGGCAGTTGTGTATGCATATTGTTTCAGCAATACTGTTTGCCTTTGGATATGTCTGCCAGAAATGAGGATACTGAAGACTTATGATTCTCTAAGATATGCAAACAATCTCCAAGCACTAAGAATAGATGACTCCTCCACAGTGTCTAAATGACCGGTGGTAGGTTCCACAGTCGACAGTAAGCAGGGCTGTTTGTGAGGCCCCTTTCCATCCTGATGCCTCAAGTCCTCCATGATCACTAGTTTATGCTGAGCTTATCCGGTGTGCAATGACAGTGTTGTAATTTATGCGTTCTAAAAAAGCACTGCCCACTCCCAAATGGCCAGACTTTGCACATTCCAGGGCTCCCATGAGAGAAATTCAGCGGCAAAGCGTCTCAGGGCTCCCAGGTGGACTCGATACTTATATACTGGTTATATCCTCGTATGGTTACACTCTGCATTTGGAAACACACCAGATTATGGATGTTTATGCAAAAAGAGATTTAAGATGATCTGGTGTGCTTTTTAGCGCTCACGGAATGGTGACTGCATGAAATATAGTGCGCCAGTTTGGAAATAGTGTTATCTAAAATGAAAAGCTTGGCATATAAGACAGGAAGATGTAAAGCTAGAATAGGATGCAGGGGCAGGGGCTTAATCTGATAAACAGGCAATCTACCTATATAGAGGTGTGTTGGTGTGAAAAAGATATCATGTGTGACAAAAGGCTGAGAGGAAATTGGGCATGTTTGTGAGTTTTGTAAATACTGTGACAATATTGTCATAGCAACACAGTGATTTTAAAAGCCTCATAATGGCCGGTTGTGAAATATCTGTAATATATTAGAGTGGGTATTTGGGTATGAATAGTCTTGATTTCCAGGTAATAGCACACTTTACAATCAAATCACTACTCCTCTTCTTCTTTAATAGAAGACAGAGGGCATTTCTAATGGAAGTTTGCAGTTTTCTTCTGGGAATCATATAACAGCCCTGACTCTGCATAGTTGGGCATGTTCCATCTGCTTTAGGTTCCTGAGAATAAATCAGCTCCTGTAGTGAAACTGCAGGGGATTCAAACAGAATATGTGACATCTGGAATCAAGACTAGGGGTCCTGATCAACACTCTCTGCACTTTCTCAGCACTTTCAGCATTCATATCTGTTTATTCGAGGCCTAATGTATGCTTAATGTGCATACTGCATATGCTTAATGTGTGTATAACATACATTATGGTTGTATCTGGCCAAAATGACTATCCTTGGATACACATCTGTGTACACTCACAGCAAGGCAAGTGGCTTGGAACAGGGACGGTACGTATTTGCGTGCATAAATGTGTGTGTGTGTGTATGTGTGTGTGTGTGTGTGTGGGGTGTGGACAGCTGGCATTCTTTTGCCCATTCTACTGGAAACTATGCCAACCTGGCCATCACGGCACCTGCCATCCATGGCAACCAGTCATGCCCGGTCGTCAAGCCACCAGTTGCCTGGACAACCTCGGCCCAAAGCCCACCAAACAAAGGGTGAAATTATGATTGAATGATGCTGGAAAAGGGAAATCAGAAAAGAGTAAAAATTAAAGATCCGCGGTTCAAATCTGATCACCTGGCAAATATTTTTTGATTTCTGCAAAATCACTTTTTAAATAGAATATTTTTGCTAAACTCAAAAGCTATTATGCTTATTTTATTCAGGAAACTAAAAAATTATCTATGGGAGAAATGCGTCAGTATCAAAAATAATGTATGGGACATATTATGCAATTGCTTGCTGTGTGATATTATTATCTCTGCCATCCGATGTGAATTTAGTGGCATTATAAATTTATAACAATTCTCATGATGTAATTCACATGCAACTATGTAAGGGGTGGAGTTAGTGTTCATACTTATGGCTTCATTCATATGAAATTGTTCGAAATTGTACAAACTTTTCATCAGAGTTAGTTTTGTCAGTTTTGTGTAATTTCTCTAATTATTTCTAATGAAATTCTAAATAATTATTGCACTGTAGCATGAAGTCTTCTGTACACTCAAGTTACTATAGTTTAATATCCAACATGTAATATCTGTATCACATTACTCATATTTAACTGTTATATACTAGGCACTTATGGTACGGAATACATTTTTAAAAAAATACTACCAATCTACGAAGTATTTTGGGGTTAAAATGAAATGTAACAGATTTTTTTGCAGTGTAAGTATTGAACTGGAAAGGGCTGTGAAACAGAGAAACTCCTTCAGAAGCGGACATCATTTTCCTGCCTGCATGAACACAGCGAGTTCTTCATTAGCAGAGGAAATCATCCCCCCACCCACTCACTCCCCCATCTCTAAATGTCAGAGAGGAGGGAGGTTTGTGTGTGTGTGTGTGTGTGTAAAGATGCCAGATGGATGGTGGCATGAGACACTATTTCATGTTTCACTGTGCCACACGCTGTGTGGAGGAGATGTGTGTGCTCGCCTATATGTGTGTGCGTGTGTGTCAGGAGCGTCTGTGCACAGCGAGAGATTAATTCTGCTAAATTAATTGGGCTGAGATTGAAAATGAGAGAGCGAGCAGGTCGCAGCTGAGTGCGTGAGCCACCCGCCTCGCCCTGCGAGCGCAACACACACATGCTTATTTGCACGACACCCCTGTTTGTTTGCATGTGTGAGTGTGTGCGTGCACACACACACACTCATTGCTAGATGGAATGTATATATGCACAAGCTGCCGCAGTCAGAATTGTATTCAAACTCTTTCTCGCATACACACACACACACAAAAAAAACCCCAAAAAAAAAACAAAACATGGTGTGCAGGGGAGACAATGTGTTGCCTTTGAGAAGGAAGTCTGCTATAAATCTCTCCCCATAGAGGAGAATGTAGCCTACACTGGGAGGAGAGAGAACATTGCAATCTGGAGAGAGGGAAAGAAAAAATTTTTACATTTCCTCAAGTTCTCAAAGTTTTTGTTACATATGTACCCCTTTTATTTATGGCCTTATGCTTTATTTACATCAGCTCACATTGTACATCTAGTGCAAAGCACAAACAGAGACTCGAGCCTCAATGAGAGAAAGAAAAGACAGACATATAAAGGAGAGATACAGAAAAAGAGAGAAAGCGACAGACGCAGCTTCACCAGTCTGACTGCGTATATCTTTACAGAGCTCTGTTGCGCTTGAATGAGCAACTCAATTATCCCCGTTAATACTGCCTCAGTCTCGAACACCGATCCCATTACGTGAGAACACATCGCCTCTAGGCTACACACACACTGCTGTAGTGACAACAGGACATTGCCTACACACACACACAGAGATTCATAATGAAGTGAGGATTTTTATCAAGATGAAAATGAAGCATTTTATATTCTTGAATGTTAAATCTGGGCAAACTAAACACAGAAACCCACTAAATGGTCACAAGCGTATGAAAGTCCAGAAGTCTATCGTAAGACACTGAGACATGTTGGACAAACTGGCAGCATGGGGAAAAATGAAAAAAAAAAAAATAGCATTATTCTATTATGAACCCTTTCTAAGACTGAAACCCTCTGTTTCAGAATCATTAAAGGTTTCACCACAAGTCAGACAAATCAAAGAACACTTAAAGGCTGGATTATACTTGCTTTTAACTATGCGTATGTAAGATGGCTGCCACGTGTATCCTGCAGTCGTTTGTAGTGTTGCTTGTACACGCCCTCAGAAATGAACTGCGTGGTACAGTACCAACATAAATAGTGGAAACAATGTAGACAATGTGTCTGCTACTGACTAAACAAACTAGTGCTGTGTCTCAAATCACATACTGAGCAAGACAGTTACTGACACTTGGTGTTTTTCCGGTTTTTCCTATTATGTTTAGTGTTCGAATTTTAAAAATCTCTCACTTAGTCTTCAAACTTAATGAAAGGTCTGTTTTGAATACAAGTCCACTAAATTAGAAAATACTTTTGAATGTAAGGTCGCACTTTTCAATTTGAGATGCAGCTCATGACACCAATTATGACAGCGTCAGACATTTTTAATATTGCTGTGCATGAAATCTTGAGTCATGAAGTTCTTGTGACCCAGATGGTCAGGGATATTTTGGCTCTGATATGCCATGTAGACACTGTCGCTTTAATCCTCCTGATGTACATAAAGTACACAGGTGTGTATATGAACAATAGCTCTTGTGTTGCTGCTGTTTCTGCACATGTCAAGTACAAACCAACCTTAAGGGTTCTGGAGTGTTGCATGTCAGCATGCATATCATGTTTCCAGCACCCCAGCAAGCTGTTTTTATTTTATACTTATTATATAACAAGTGGGTGCATGAAGGCACAGTGGGTAGCATTGCCGTCTCACAGCTCTAGGGTCCCCAATTCAATACTGAGCTCACGTTACTGCCTCGCAAGCTCTTCCTGTGGGTTTCCTCCAGGTTCTCCGGTTTCCTCCATCCTCCCATAAACAACCCTGACTGACATCCCATGCTGGGTGTATTTCCACTTCACACCCAGTGTTCCTGGGAAAGGTTCTGGATCCGCCGTGTAGCTGACCAGATAAAAAAAAAAAAAAAATAGGAATATGAAAAAATGAATGAATGAATAAGTTATTTATACACTATCCACAAAGGAGAGAGGTAGGTGAGAATGATTCCCCTCTCTGTTCTTATTTATTAAAATAATGATAATATACAGTCCATGTCACTGTCATTCATACCTCTCCTCCTTTCCAGCATTGTCCAAAGGTCCTCAATTCTTCATCAATTCTTCTTCATCTCACCTTTTTTTATTCATTTAATTGAGATAATAACCACACGAAAATATTTCAATTCACTCTTCCTAAGCAAGTACGGTGTAGACCTCTGGCAGAGTCTTAAACAAAATCTAACATAAAGTCTGTCAGTGCAGACAGATTGATGCATCTCTCATCTCCAGCCTGACTACACATAGCTCATCATTATTGTCAACTCCACTGCAGTGCGAGTGAGTGAATGAAAGAGATAGATAGAGAGTGAGAGAGAGAGGGAGACAGAGAGGGAGCATCTGTGTGTTAGAGAATATAAAGAGAGAATATAAAGGTAGAATATATGCCATAAATAGGAGAGCATGAGGGCATTTAGAGAAAACAATGGGCATATGGTCCAAACAAAATGAGGATAATAGAAGGAACGTAAGGGTTAGTAAGGGACATGTGGAATTCATTTGAGAGAACTGACAAGAAAAAGAAATTAAAATTGGTTCTGATTAACAGAGTATTTCAATTTTGTTGTAAAAGGAAAATAAAAAAAAAGGATGACACCTTGCTGATATAGTTAAGCTCATGGTTCTCAAAGCGGGGTCCCCAGAGGTCTGTTTTTTTTTTTTTTTTTTTTAATTTAATTTTTTTTTATTTTGTTACTGTGCTAGAAATCACACTCCATCATGATAAAAAATATATATATTTGAGTTTTTCTAGTTATTAGCCTGTTTCACTAATCTTATTGTATGTTTAATTTAAACCTCAATAACTAAACAAATAGACCTATAAATAATCTAAAAAGACTTGAATTTATATCTTGAATCTAATTAATAACTTGAATCTAATGACAATTTTAATTAAATTGTGCTTTATGAGTGGAAGATTCAGGAATAAAAAAACGTATATGGCTCCAATAAACGGACAAAATATTATTACGCACATTTAAATTTGAATAGTAAAATCATAAAATAGATCTGTAGTCAGAGGGGGTCCATGGAATTGATTTATAGTTAAAGGGTCCTTGGCTGTAAAAAAAAAAAATCCCTGATTTAAACAACTCTCCATATAATCAGCCTTTTATTAGTCTAGCATAGCGGTTATAATTCTGAGTCTATGATCATAACGTAGCTTAAGGATCATCAACTACTTGAAGTCTCAGCTTATTATTCAGTAACTACAACAAAACTAAACAGAAAAGGCACGTGGTTACAAAAGTAACAAAAGAATGTAAGTAACAAAAGGAATGTAAGTCTGGACACGCTGACAGGTCCTGAGATTACACACCAGAGATTCCAGGTTTGTTCCTCGTCAGGCTGTGAGTGCTAAGCACAACATTTAAAAGATGTTCACTACTAAAGTAAATCATGAGACAGGAATGTGATGAGACAGAGTGTGACATTCTAACGCTCAGACATGAAGGTCACCACAGGTGATTGCTTTAAGACTGCATAGAAAGCACAGCCTCCTGTTTAATTTATTTAAAGAGAAAATGCCACAAGTAAATGCTCAGACTTTATTCTTGCACAGAAAACATACAGAGTACCTGCATCACACTGCACTATTGTGTCATTCCTTCACATTTAATCTGTTTTCAACATTGATGTCTACATGAATGTGTCCATAATGTTAGAAAGCCAATGGACACGCAGCCCAGCAAACCCTGGCTTCAACAGGATCCCATGATATGTTTGAGCACACTGTGGTCTAATGCAGTAAAGATCAACATTTTTTATTGAGACAAAAGGCTTTCAAAACGTATTTTTTGGTCCCATCCAGAATCACATGTTCTATGGGAGTTAATGAGTGCATCATGAGTGTTTAGAAAACATTTTTCTCTGTCAGGGTCGGGGTGGACACACTGCATCCCCGTGCTGCCCTTCCAAAAAAAAAAAAATCTCAATGTTTGCTTAAATTGTACATGTTTTTGTCCCACCCAGCACCTCTCATAGGAGCAGGACCTTGTAAAAACTGTCAATTATTGAAATCTGTAATGTGCACAACTAATAGTATTTAAAACTTAAAACATTTGGTTGATATCACCCTTTTTAGCACTCAGTCATGCTATGGTATTACAAAAACTAATTATAAACACACTATTTAGCTATTATCTGCTTTGTCGACATTAACAATTCCTATGAATATTGTAAATAATTTATAAATATAGAGTACTCAGTTTGTTTGATTTTGCTTCTGTTTGCTACATTAATAATAATTTGGCTGCTAGCTAGCATTTTGCGAAAGTCAGAATTACTTCTTTTGTAAACATGGCATGCACAACTGATGCGGATGATTTAATTTTTGAATTTTTTTTTATGACGAGAGGTCCAGTTAAATAAGATTAGTGAATAGATCTAAGTGCTAAATAATTTTATTGCCATTTGCCATAATAGCCACTGGTATGCATTCCTATTGCTGACACTTGTTTGGAAAACATAAAAAAACATTAGGGACACCAAAGTGTCAAAGGACCACGGCAGAGGTGAGGTAACTTCCTGCTTCCTGGTTTATTTCACCTGCTGTATAGGAACATGGATGTCAGGTGCACTAGGCATTTGATTAATCTGTTTTTTTTTTTTTTGTTTTGGTGGGTGTGTTTGTGTATTGCATAGGTTTCAATGACATTAAGCAAGTACAAGAAACATTTTGCAACATTTCACATTGTTTTAGGGGATGACCTTAAAAAATCAGTACTCATCTTTGAAATTGTTGGCTATTCTTTTCTGCCAAACTGCCAAACTGCTTAAATATTAACTGTTTAGGTTATTGATGCCATCTGATCATTTTTTGTTTTCGATTTGGGATCTTGCGCTGTGGATCTTGCTGAATTTCTGTTATTATAGGTAGCCTTTCTTTATTTGGAGAAGGCATTGTTTTAGGTTGATAACAATTTACGAATTGGCTAGCAGATTTATGTTTACATTAGCTAGAACTTATTTACATTTCCTGAGAGTTAGTGTTACACACTAATTCCCTATACCATGTGTACATGCCTTGGATGTTCCATTCTGCCAACGTCTATAAATATTTGGATTTTAAATGCCATTGCTTTTTGTCTGAATCCAAATACGTGTGTGTTTGTGTCCAACTGACAGAAAGCGAGGGAAAGAAAGAGAACACAAACTTTAAGAGACAAACTATATGGAAGGAAAACAAAAGATCACAATTAGACAGGAGGTGAATGATGGTCTGTGGGTCCATGGAGGAAAAACCACAGCAGCAGAAGAAATTCGGTGAGATGGCCTCACGCTCTTCCACATCTGTCTGTCAGAAGTTAGTCGATGACTCAGGGCTCAGACAATACTCTTGAGCGATGTCAGGAGTCCTGTTTTATTGGAACAAGGAAACAAAACTGTGATCTGTTCTTAGAAATCAGCACTCATAAATTCACTAAATGGCAACATGCACAATTCTTTACTCCATGCAATATTACTGATGCTTACGTTTAACGACAAAATTTGCATGTGAAGTATACTGACCCAAGAGAAACAGATGAAAAAAAATGTAAAGTTACATCTGAAATCAAGCTATTACACCTCGTTAAATCTTCTACCATTAGCCTTAAAATACACTTACACTCCCCTGGGTGCAGCTTCCTGGCTGGGTCGTGTCACAAGACTCCATTCTTGAACTGTAATGTCTGCGTCTTGTCTGTGCGTTTCCTTCTGCCGAGGAAGGAGACACTCTGGTTGAATGGCCCAGACTGTCAAATCAAAAAGGAAGAGATAAAGAGGTATAGACAGTCCCCAATATTTGGTCCATACAGAGCCTCCAAGCCCTCTGTTAATGACTCCAGCAGTAAACAGGAAGCTATAGACAGAGTGCACCTCATCGATTCTGCTGCCTCAAGATCCGAAGTGGTGCGTCTTAAGAGGAATTTATTTGAGTGTGCATGTGTAGAATATGGGTAGGATAGACAGTTTATTGTTGCATTATGCGGCTGAGGTTGCAGGAGCCATTCCTAAGTGTGCTCGGAGCCAGACAAAGTTAATCAAGACTCTTTGGAATAGAGCTGCTGGCTGCAGAACTTCATATATATGGCAGCCAAAAGGAAGCATAAGCTGCGTGAGCTGCTTGAGTATATAACTGTAAGATTTGTTTTGTCTAATGATGCTGAATCCTAAAGGGAGTCATTCTGGTGGATGCAAGTGCATTAGAGTCTAGGCTAAGAGTCATTCAGGAACCAGTGTTATTTGGAAGCAAGCAAAATGTGGAAAAACAACTGAACAGAAAGTAGCGAGGAGAGGAAGAGAGAAAAAGAAAGGGGAAAGATACAGACAGCAGGGGGGAAGTGCACTATTTTGGAGACCCCAGGAATGCACATACTCTCCACACATGGACTGTGCTCAAGGTGAGAGCCGGAAGTGTAGAGCTCTTGATGTGTCCCTGCAGCCTGCCCTCTCTGTCCTTCAAATAACAAACCAGCACACTCTCTAAGGATGGCCGAGGCCGTTGGCTGAATGGTCGGTTCACACGCTACGATGACGAGAACCAAAAACAACATCCGTGTCAGATTTATGATCTGGGAATGGCCAGAGCCCCTGCCATGCAGCCACAGGTGAGAGCAGGAGAACAACAGCAGGGATTCAGGGCCAATCTGCACTGAGCATGCCCAGTTGCTCAGGAAATATGCATCTGGGAAACAGAAAGCGACCTGGAAGACTGTGTGGGAAGTGACCTGCTGACGTGAAGGATGACCCCTGGCGCAGGCCCCATGTCAGGCATTGAAGAAACACGGGAGTGGAGAGGAACTGGATGGGAGTAGCAGGGTGAGAAGACTAAAGTGCCGCCACACCCTGGAGGTTTCTGCAGACGCTGATGCAAAATTCTTGCCCAATATCCTTTCTTTCCATCAGAGCAATCTGTTTGAATGTAACACAGTGATGGGTGGAGTGAATGAAGAAAACAGCAGGGCCTTGTGGAGGGAAATCTTGCCTGTGCATGTGGGAAAAAAAACGTGTGTACGTTAGATATGTTTTAGAGACTTAAATGGCCATCTGTACACAGTGTATGTGTGTATATGCGTGTGTGAGTGTGTACATATGCAAGAAGGGAAGACATTTTGTCTCCAGCTGCCCTCAACTTCCCGTCCTGTCCAAGGAGCTTCTCTGCTTCCTCTGAGTACACAGAGCTGGTGTTTCCTCATGGATACTCACATAGAGACACACTAAAAACCAACATACACTTAAATAACGTTCTAAATGACAGAAGATGAAGCTGTACAAAAAAGTGTAATAGCATATATAATAAAGCCTTTTAAGGTTATTTAACATCCTTCACCATCACTGACCAACTTATATGCACTTGATCTCTTTTATTTTAGAAGGCCACGTGCTAAACTGAATCATTAGGCATGTGCATGAGAACATTAGCATCCTATTTCTGTTTAATTGTATAGCCTGTGGTCACTGCTACCCTGCTGGCTAGCTGAGGACAAAGCAGCTTAGCTCAAGCATGGCGAAGTGCTTATCTAGGATGCACCTCCTGATAACCCTCATTAATTCTTATCAACTTTTACAAGGTTGCTTAAATATTTTTCCATCAACTTTTAAGCAGTTTACTTGTTAATAAAAGTCAGGTTAAAACTCATAATCTTTTAGAGATTCAGTGAAGGAAAGGTTATGTCTGGCACAGAAGAATTCTTTGGCTTTAATACCTTATCCAATAGTGCAGTCACAAGGTTTTGAGGAAGAGTAACTAATACTAAGTGATAATAACATGTAATATAATATGCTAATAATTATAATATGATAATATGTTTGTTAAAAATGTGTTTCTATAACTTACTAACATTATACCACAGCACAACTTCTGTTGGACCGAAGGTATTAATTTATTTTCTATATCAGCATGGCTCAGACAATATTTCCTCTGTAAGGTTTATATTAATGTTTATGTAGCATTTATGGAAGGAGTCTCCAGTGTCAGCACTTTGTAACAGTCAGAAGTAAAGCTTTAAGTTGAAGTTTTCCGACATGGGAAAGTTCTGCAATATCTATCTGTCTATCTATCTATCTATCTATCTATCTATCTATCTATATATATATATATATACACACACACACACACACACACACACAGTACTGTGCAAAAGTCTTAGGCACATGCAAATAAATAGTGTAGAGCAAAGATGCCTTCAAAAATAATGAAATTAAATGTTTCTACATTAAAAAATACCATTAAGAGCAGTATACAGTAATAACTGAAACAAAGACAATATTTGGTGTGATGACCTTTTGCTTTAAAAAAATTAGTAGTCACAGGTATAATTTGTGCAGTTTTTAAGGAAATGAGCTGTAAGTGTTACTGAGCATTTTGCTTAAGCAGCCACAGTTGTTCTGGAGACTTTGACTGTCACACCTGCTTCTTATTTTTGCAGCAAAACCCAGCAGCCTTCATTATGTTTTTGTCTGAAAAGTGGTCTCTTACGTAATATGCTGCTTTCTTTACTGACATACAAACATTCTTCTGTAACATTGAATTTTGTGCTGGAAAACTAATGTTTGGAAATTTAAAGTGTTTTTGTACTGACTCGATAATGTAGAAGTCATAAAATAAAAATCTATAACAAAGTTTGTAGTGAAACAATAGGGTGCCTAAGACTTTTATACAGTACTGGATGATTACAGAGAAATGTGAGAAATTATAGAGAAACAAAAACTCCTGAGAACTTGACAGCTCTCTCTTTTGCTTGGATTTAAGAAGGTAAACCTACATAAGATTTGACATACCTGGTCTTTTAGTGTAGATTGTGCAAGAGTCAATCTGAACAACCCTGAAATGTTGTATTTTTAAAAGTTGTGCCTGAGACCAAATATTCAGTGAGACAGCTTTCCCTTAGCCACGACTGAACCTCGCCCTAAGCACTAGTACAGTGTTGAGATCCAGCTTACCAAAAAACACAAACTGTGTCAATATTGACCCTCTTTTAATGTTGCATATCAGAATGGGTGGTGTATTACTTCTGGTGCCACACTACCATGTGGAACATTGTTCATTGCCCACAAGGGACCAATCCAAAATAGCCTTTGATCGGTACAAGAACACCTTTGAAAATATCAGTAGACGTTTAAACTGAGAAGATTCACTGTCTAATTTGCACTGCAGTAATGTTGATCCAGGAGAAAATGTCTATGCATTAGACACTTTCTAATGGGTATAATTAAGATAAACTTGAACTACTGCACTCAATTTCACAACTGATTTTACTGCCACTATTATGGTCCTCCTCAGGTTCGTGTACTTTCTCTGTACATTCTTGAAAATTCATTTATCAGGATACACAAGTACTCATGCTAATTTCATGCAATTGCACAGCATAGTTATCATACAGCTGCTAGTTTTTCATCCTGCATCTGCTTTCTTTATACTCATATGAGTATGAGTTTGAGTATTTTTATGTTTACGTTTATGGATATGTTTACTGTGTTTGATATGATGAATAAAACGATTCCTGATTCCTGAAATGTCATAAACTTACCAGGTTCTCAGTGTTGTATACTGTGTTTAAGAATGATCATGGCTAGGATGATTTATGCACTTTTATTTGTAGATTCTGTATGATTATCCAGGACGGATTTCATAAACAAGTTCTTGAAGAAAGGTATCAGAAGGCTACCCAGGTTTTACCTTCTTTCAAGAAAGACCTAAATCAATATTACATAGTTATGAGAGTGATGGCATGCGCAGCAGTAATGCCCTTGGTGCTTAATTTGTGAGCAGCCAGGTCTGGGAATCGCCATAACTTATAGATTCTGTTCTGTTAATCATAAGTGATGTCATGTTGGTGTGTCATACAGGGGCCTGTATCTGTCACTCACCTAGTTTATGGCTCTTGGGAATTGTTGTATCGATCTGTCACTAATTAGGCCTGGATTAAGAGGTGCACTAGTGTGAAGTAAACATGAGTGGAGAGCTCTATTTCAGAGCACTGCATTGATTTCTGCTAATGCCTCACTGAGGCCATCCACAAAGCGTGCACATAATGATGTGACACAGAGGAGGTCTGGGGTTTGGTAGATATTACACTTAAATGGTGGTCTGAACCACTTATGGCAGTTTCTGTGATGATGCAAGCAAATCCTACTGACTCTGAATCAGTTGTAAAGTCAGTGAGAAGCTGAATGCGCAATATTTTAAATCTCTTTCATATTCAGTTTTACATGTAATAAAGGACAATAATAGTGATGATAATAATATAGTATTAATCTTCCATGGTATTGAGGTAATGCATTAAACTGGAAAGCTTGTAAAAAAAAAATACTCAGGCCTAGAACAAGTATACAAAACTCTCATGCCTAGACAGTCCCCTACACATTTCATTTTTTTCACCTTGAGGTTTGTGCTTGAAATAAACTTAATGTGTGTTAAATATTTAATTTTATGGAGTATTTCCTTTAATACATGCCAATGAGAATAAATTTTCATGAGGGGATACATTTTCATTTCATCTCTGCCTCTAGATTAGATTAGCTGTTTCATTTTGTTATTAAACATTAAATTGCCACGTTATATGAAATGCCACTAGAGAGTCTTTCAGAGAGGTACTTACCAACAAACAGCTCCTGCAAAAGTAGATAGAGTTGACAGAGATGGTGGAAGACAGTTTAGTGAAGTAAAATCCGAATATGTGCTTTGCAAACCTGTAGTTAGTGCATTTCTCCGCTTCAAGCAGCAGCTCAGCAAAAACTCAGTACCTAGTTTATAAGCCTAGGATTTTCCTGCAATGGACATGAAATGCTAGTCTACAATATAGTTTTGTGTTTGATTAAGGAAAAGAACACCATGGGGCATGCTGTTAAAGGAAAATAATCAATGATCGAGTGGTGTGATGTGGCTAGATACAGAATGGAGTGGAGAGTGGAGGGCCATGATCACACTGTAGGTGATTATTTTCCTAAAACAGCATGCCCCAAAATGTTTAATTCCTATTATACCACAGTGATTTGATAACAATAAAATGTGTTTATATTAAAGATTGACACCTCTTAATTTTATCTTTTAATAGTTACATTTGATGTGGAACGACTGAGAAACAATTTAGTTCCTATTATCAGTTACATTATAGCAGCACCAGCTACTGTTTTTTCTCTCTCTTTAACTTGATAAGACAAAAATGCAGCTTTTTACTTAGAACCCACAAAGCCCTCTATCTTGTAGACTTTCCTGTGTTGGAAAACTTAAAGCTTTACCTCTGACTGCTACAAAGGGCTGACACTGGAGATTTCCAAAAATGCTAAATAAACACCAAAAAATTGCTATAAATAAATTCACCAAAAATAAATTCCATTTATGATGAGCATCCTTAGAACTAGTATATTTATATATACCTGTGATTTGCCTTGTATTTATATATATATATATATATATATATATATATATATATATATATATATATATATATATATATATATATATATGGGCTAAGGGCACAATCATAGAATCGCCCATGTGATTAGTTCACTCTGTAGGATATGTGCTGTTTATGATCTTGCAGAATGAACACCAGATCTTACATCCTATAAATCTGAATGCAGTCAAAATCAATGAAGAGGAGAGGAGAAAAGAGGAAAGGAATAAAAGGAAAGGAAGTAATTTAGGCAGTTCTGATAATCATAATCTGAGCCCATTCAATATAAATATATGAAAGACTTTTCATGGAGCACAGACAAACAGTCCATTTAGACAGGCTGGGCTGACAAAACAACAAAAGGCGTAGGAGCTGAGGAAACAGAAGTTACCAGGGCGGTTTTGTGAAAAACTGTTCAAATTCTTTTATCACGGGTTTGACTGCAAACTGCAATTGTGACCAATTAACCAAGGCTATGTGGACTATGAAGTCAAATCCATTTAAATACATTAAATCTAGGTGAATACAGTAAAACAAAGGAAGGTATACAGCTTCATACTGATCAGGTTAAAAAAAAGTGTAGTGCTGTGATGAGCCAGCATACACCTAAGCAGGTATTTGAAATATGGCACTGACTTTCAGGGATGTTTGTTACAATTTCTTTGCATTTAAAACACAGGGGCCTAGTGTGAGATGGATATTGCACATGACTCTGGAACATCTGTTGCTCTCTTCTTGTGCTCTGTGATGTTTCAGAAAAGCTCACTGGTGAGGATTTCACACCTCCTCTCTGATGACCAGTTGATCTGTTTCCATGACAACAGTCAAAAAAGGATGACAGCAGCAGTGTACATTGTGAGGCACGGTGCAGTGTTACAGTGATGGACAAGGAATTAGCCATCTTAGCACCTGAATTTGAAGTCTCCTTATGTCTTAGGTGCGAATCACACAACTTCTCAAGAAATTGCCCAACACGCCTCAGTAGAACTGTTGTAGATCAGTGAGAGGTGAAATATTTTCAGGATTATAGCACGTCTAATTGCCCTGACTTACTACTCATGAGACAATTAAAATAACCCAGATGACTGAAAACCTTCATAAACTCATTTTCATCTTGAATATGCCTGGCTGAGAAATGGGGATATTAGAGCATTTAAAGGCAACAAACATTTGTAGTTTAAAGAAAAAAGACTGGATATAGTACAGAGGTATTGTAAAAACCTGCCTTTAAGGATTGCTAGTAATGTTAAGAGGCACGAGAATTATTTGATAAATTGCAGAAGGCTCAACTGCTAAAAATTAAAATTCTGGTTGAAGACTGTCATAGGAAAAGTTCCAGGGCCATGAAAATGCAAATGAAGGAATAATTTAACCCTGTGGTGTAATTAGTATACAGGATACACAACTAGTGCACAACATTCATATTATAACATATGATAACATTAAAACAACTGATTGTTTTAATCCCCAACAACTGGAACTGATTGTTTTCCTACTCCCAAACATGCTGTGAAAGTGTTTAGATGATAAATGTGTTTAGAGATTGTGGCAGTTAAAAGAATTGCATTGATCTACAACATTTAAAAAGCAATTTACTATCTCATCAAGTCCATGTCATTCCCTGTGGCAACAGTGCCTGGTAAATTAATTCATGTGTAAGACAATACAACCTACAAGTGAGGCATTATACTATGTAAGCATATAGCTGTGCATCGGAGCAGCCTTGTTTAATTGCTCTCTGGTGAACCTGTGATTTGAACCAATACCAGCCCATAGCCTTTCAACAATAGGCCAAAACTAGGTGAATGGTCAATAAAACAAGTCCAATCCCAATCCCAAATCCTGTATTAAACTCCAAAATCACTTTATTAGGAACACCTGTACACCTGCAAATCAGTAATACTGGATAGTTGATGAATGGAAAGAAATTTTTCCAATCTTCAACTGCCCAGTTTCAGTGAGCCTCACTGTTCCTTTAAGCTGCACGACTGTGTGGTCACACACACTTCTGATGATGCTCATGCAGAAGGCTGGCAAAAAAATGTGTTAGTGAATTGGAATTACTGATAGATGATTGCAATGCAGTTTGGACCAGCCGCAGGTACACATGACTCTCATAACAGCATTGTGTTTTTCTTATTTTGAAAGCCCAAAAAGGAATGCACATCAAAACAGAGACAGTCCCTCTGCCAGCCAAATTCAGTCCCAGCCACAGCTAGCTTCATTAGCTATGAGCTTAGCAAGCCATGTTAAGCCAAGCCATGTCAACACCTCTGACGATCACTCGTTCAATCTTGTTAGTGCATCAGTGCAGCTGAGAGATGTCTTCCCAGCTAATGCTAACCAAGCAGTTGCAATCTGTGCAGCTCTGGGGGTATTTCTGGTCAAATGGCAGTAGGGTCTGCCCAATAGCAAGAAAATAAAAATTAGATTTAACATTGGACTCAAATGTGTCAGTGCTTGGTAAAAGTCAGTCATTTTCCCAACATGTATATAGTAGCTATATACTGAAAGTGGAAAGCGCAAACTCCTATGGTCTGAAGATAAGTATCACAGACATTCCATAATATCAAACATAACAGGTATATCTGACATACAAAATAACTCAAATACAAATACTCAATTTGAATGTTTGTTTAATTCTTTATTTGCTTATTTATATATTCTTGTGTTTCGTCTTCCTTGTCTTCGTCTTTATCTTTTTCTTCTCCTTTTTTCCTTCTTCCTTTCTTTCTTTCTTTCTTCTTCTTATTATTAGTAATAATAATAATATGCTAGTTTAAACTTGCTTATTATTATTATTATTATTATTATTATTATTATTATTGGAGCCAACCCCAGGAACACTGCCACAAGAACACTTTTGTTTTTTGTCAAGACAGCGAGCGGAGGCCATCCACGCCGGATCCACACCGTCAAAAATAATATCAACAAATCTTCGACTAAGGCACGTTAAACATGTCAAACATTCAGCTTGTTCAGGGTGTTGAGTGGAGGATATTTAGTCATCCTTCCTCCCTCTTTAGTAACAGCTTTATTTGTGATAAATGTATGTTAGTTAGCACTCTGATGGAGCAGACTGCAGCATTAGAGGTGTGCATCCAGACTCTAGAGAAGGTTAGTGAGAGTGAGAGCAGCACAGTTCCTGTAGGGGAAAGTTTGGATGCCTTAGACTGAGTTAATAATCCCCCAACTCCGGCATTAGAGCCCTCACAGTGGGGCGAATGGGTGACTACTCATAAGCATAATCGCA
Organism: Pangasius sanitwongsei; assembly: GCA_037576675.1. NCBI lineage: Eukaryota > Metazoa > Chordata > Actinopteri > Siluriformes > Pangasiidae > Pangasius > Pangasius sanitwongsei. The sequence goes on along the minus strand of CM075004.1, from coordinate 22,601,657 downwards.
AAGCCAAAGCTAACGCTAAGGCTCACCCATGGGAGCACCACTCCTCTATGCTTCTCATGTGTAACAGGTTTGCAATCCTCAGTGAAGCACCTACTAAGAAACCTGAAAGAGCTCTGGTTATAGGAGACTTGCAGCACGTGAAATTAACTAGGCCTTTATGGGCACCAGCAGCACTAGTTAGGTTTATAGGAGCCAGGTCACTGGACATAGCAGGTAATCTTAGGGTCTTAGGCAAGCACAGGTTCTCAAAGATAGTTAATCATGTAGGAGCTAATAATATATGCCTTCATCAGTCAGAGTTTACTAAGAGTAACACTGTAGAGGTGTGTAAATTAGCGAAGGTGATGTCCGATGCTGTAGCATGCTCTGGCCCCATCCCAAAGCAGCGTGGTGATGTAGCTTACAACTGCTGGATGTCCAGGTGGTGCGCCGAAAACAATGTGGGCTTTATAGATAATCGGAGTAGTTTAGAGGGCAAGGCTGTTAGGGTGGGACGGTATCCCACTCGCTCTCATTTCTTGTAGCATAGCACATAGTCTCAGAACAGGCCTAGTTAATCGGTGACAATCCAGAGCCAAGGCCAGGGAGCAGACAAGCAGGCTAAACTGACCGTCTGCTAGCTGCACTGAGTCGTCACTCAGATTCCAACATATTGAGACTGTGTCTGTTCCATGAGCTAAACAAAAATGTAGAAATACCCAGAACGTTTGTTTTAGTAATCTAATTAACATGAAATTAAATCAAACCGAATGCACAGCCAGCACCATTGATCTGAAGCAAAGACTGATGAATATTAGATCTCTTACGTCTAAAGCGCTTATTGTTAATGAAACTACTACTGATCAGGAGTTTAATGCACTGTGTTTAACAGAAACATGGATTAAACCAAATAATAGCATAGTATATAGCATTAAATGAAGCTAGTCCTCCCAGATGCAGTAACATACATCAGCCCAGTCTAACTGGCAGAGAAGGAGGCGTCGCAGTTATTTATAATGATAATCTAGATGTCACACAAAAACCTAGTCATAAATTCAACGCGTTTGAAGTTCTTTATACTAACATAATATACGTAGCCACTAAAAATAAGTCTACCAAATTGATTCAGCTAATTATTATTTACAGACCTCCAGGGCCATATTCTGAATTCCTTTCTGAATTTGCGGATTTCATCTCTAACCTGGTTGTTTCTTTAGACAAAGCATTAATTGTTGGAGACTTTAATATTCATTTTGATAATCCAGAAGACCCTCTGAGAACAGCGGTTGTGTCCATTCTTGATTCAGTAGGGGATAATCAGAATGTAAGAGGACCCATTCATAGTGGTGGTCACACTCTTCATTTAATACTAACTGAATTAATACTAATATAGTCACATTTCCACAGTCTGAAGCTATCTCAGATCATTACCTCATCTCATTTAAAATGTATCTTAATCATAATATTTGCACTTTGCCATCCTACCATGTCAAACGTACATTCACGTCAGCAACTGCACAGAGTTTTACCAACCATGATTGGATCACCATCTGATCCCGAAGAACTGGACTAGGCAACTGAATGCTTAGAATCAACGTTCCGCTACACGCTAGATAAGTTGGCTCCACTTAAAAGAAAAATAATTAGAGAGAAAAAGCTATCGCCCTGATATAACGATCACACATGCACCTTAAAACAGACCACTCGAAAAAACTAGAATGTAAATTGTGTCAAACTAAATTGGTAGTATTTCAAATAGCATGGAATGTGAGCCATTTGAACTATAGAAAAGCTCTTAGCGCTGCTAGATCAGTGTATCTCTCCACCTTAATTGACGATAACAAAAGTAATCCTAGATTCTTATTTAATACTGTAGCAAAATTGACTAGAAATAAGACCACAGCAGAAACATGCACACAATCATTATATAGCAGTGATGACTTCATGAATTTTTTCAACGGTAAAATTGAAAACATCAGGCACAAAATTCAGGCTATTAATTTAAAACCAGACAGTTTTATAACTAACTCTGTAGATAATAATATAATGATATCAGATCAATGATTAGAATGTTTTGCTCCCCTTAGAGAGACTGAACTAATTTCACTAATTTCATAATCAAAATCATCAACCTGTATACTAGATCCCTTACCTACATGTTTTTTCAAACAGATAATTCCAGACAGTCAAACCTCTTCTAAAGATAAGCAGTTCTTCCCTTAGCACTGGTAATGTACCTAAATCTTTTAAACTAGCAGTTATCAAACCCCTGATTAAAAAAACTAACCTCGACCCCTGTCTAACTATAGGCCAATATCAAACCTCCCTTTTATCTCCAAGATCCTAGAAAAGGTTGTAGCACAACAGCTATGCTCATACCTAAATAGGAATAAAATTCATGAAAGGTATCAGTCAGGATTTAGGTCTCATCATAGCACAGAGACTGCACTGGTTAAAGTGGTAAATGACTTACTTCTGGCCTCTGATCAGGGTTGTGTCTCCTTGCTTGTGTTGCTTGACCTTAGTGCAGCTTTTGATACCACTGATCATGC
>CM075004.1:22582087-22599026 GCA_037576675.1 Pangasius sanitwongsei | reverse complement strand
CTTTACTTTTACTCAGCAATAGTCACTGTTTCAGATTAAGTCCTTCCAAAAAAACTGCTCTCTTATATATATATATATATATATATATATATATATATATATATATATATATATATATACATATATATCAAGATAGACATTAAAAAAACACAGTAGTCATGAAAACCTTGTTTCACTTAAGTTTTACAAGAACAATATCAGGTCCATGCAAACCACAAACTCCACTTCCCAGAACACACCATGGCATCCAAACATGGCTGCCCTGGACTACACTCCCCAGAGCACACTGCCGTTAACCCGTTCCCAATCACCTGACTTCTGAGCACACACACACACACACACACACACACACCTGTTCCCAATCCCACACACACACACTTTAAAAGAGACTCCCATTCATACAGTGTTTGTGAAGTTACACTCAGTTTGTCCCACACATCTGACTTTACCAAGCCTTGTTTTCAGTGCTGGTTACTCTGGTTATCTGATTATTTGCCTGTTTTCCAACTCTCGTGTTTTGCCCTAGCCCAGTATACTCTGCTGATCTCCTGACCTAAGCCTGTTTGCGACCTTGACCTTGCCTGCCATTTTGGATCTGTTTACATTGCTCGCATTAAGGATTCTTGTGACTGCATCTGCATCTCAGTCAACTGCATCTGTAAATTTCAAATATTTAATAGATTTGTCATAAATATTGCTTGTAATGGAGTTAGAGACCATATATACACTGGAACTATGTAATTTCTTCATGTCTGTGGTTTTTTAAACCCCCAGTTATGTCCCGGGCCAATTTGACCTGGCAGAGACCCCCCATAGAACCAAAATGAGGGAGCACAAGGGTTAAGTAAACTTCTTGCTGTACATTCAACTTCACTATTTTTGAATCCAGGTAAAAAAAACATGGGGATTTATAGTTTGTAATAGTCTGTAATTTTTGCATCTTTAACCTGACATTGTGTATATTTATTGTTCAATGATGTGTCATCCATCCTCCTTATAGTCAAACTTTCTCCTAAAAAAACTCCTCTTTTTTTCATAGCAACATCCACTATGCAGTTTGTACTATACCAACCAATGCTCTGTGGAAGTCTAAAGCTTCCATTGATAGTGCATAATATAAACAAAAAAGATATAGATTATTTGTAGACTTTATTTTCACAGTCCACAGTGACAAATTTAAAAACACAGTTTTTGTGTTTTGACCACACTAGTGTTTCCAGTCCATTTCCTAAAAGTTTCCTGTCCAGTCTGATACAAAAGAGCAAGGTGGCCATGCGCATTTCTGCCAATTTCATTTGTTTTGACAACATGAACATAAAGCAAACATGAAATTAAAATGCCTAATACAGAAAACTGCATTGCAGTATGTTCCTCCATCTTGGAATTACAGAGATCATAGAGTCTATCTAGAGCCCAGAGTCTGCTACACTTATGGAGATCATATGTCTTAACCCCTAAATCCCTTATCCACTCTAGAATGTGAAAATGACATTTCAGATTTATCCACTTTGGAGAGCAGATTCAAAAGATGCATTATCTGTGGATGAAAATGCCATTTTCGTGTAGAGGAAAAGGCAAAACAATTATGAAAAGATGCTTTTTCAGATTTACTGATGTTAGTGTAGACTAGGCCTCAGTAATAAGTAAAACTTTGGAACTATAAATCCTTTCCTGCTTGATATTTTAAGCATCAAAAAGAGAACATCGTCAGGAATAAGATGATGTCTGACTTCCTCTGTATGCATCACTTTATTCCACATAATCATTCTCTTCAGGAGGCTTGTCATATTGGTTTCTGCCCATTCGTTTCTAATATGTGATGCATGACAACCATGCTCACATTGTTCTTTGTACTCTTTCTGACTTTCTGTCTCTAGAACTTCATCCTGTTTCCTCTCTGTTCCTCTCTCTCTCCTTTCTTTCAGAGATCCTCCTGTCTCTGGCAATCTGTAAACATTTCAGTAAGTAGAAACTTAAAGACTTTTCCTGTCCACTGCTGCGTTTATTATTACACAGATGTTTGGGTGGGAAAATCATCTGGGCCAGTTGCACTAAATTGACAGATTTGTTCCGGTGTGAAGCTTATAGTGAATCTGGACATGTGTGAGCTTTCACCAAGTGCCATTCAAGTCTGTGCCATGCATGTAAACAGTCTTCAGTATGGCTTGAGGAGATGAGAGATTGTCTTGAGAGCCTTGAAACAAGTTTACCAGCACATTTTTAAATATTTTTCACTGTTATCATTGGAGGATTTCCTGTAAACTCTTCAGAGCACCCATAGACTCCTAGGGTCCTATGCTGGGCTTCCTCAGCAGCAGTGGTGACCCTGGAGCCTGACACTGTGTCTCAGGCTCTGACTCTTTCTCTAACATCCCAAGCTGCATGAGGAGTGTGTTGGTGCGTGTGGAAATCTGCCAGCTCTTACTACAATGGGTGGAAATGGGAATTTAATACAAACTTTCTCACTAAGTTCCACAGCTATTACAAATCACATGGTACACAAACACACATACACACACACACACACTACAGTGTTCAAGAAAATAAAACAAAATAAAATGGAAATAAAAAGTTTCAATTCTGGGTGAAGGCACTGGTTACATTTTGGGGTAGCACTTTATTTGAAGGTGCCTTCAGAAGCATCCATTCATAAGCACTGCACAAATATTTTGTAAAGACAAATTCAAGGATTAATCTAAAGATTATATCAAAAACTTTTGAGCTAACAAACATTTTTATAAAGTACATTGTATTGTCTTTAAATTAAAGAAAGAAGGGAGAAGTGGCGTCATTTTCCATTACGACTCAACTGTTTGAGATTGTTGTTTCTTGGAAGATATTATTTGTCTTTACTAACAGTACATTCATCAAGTATTGTGAAATCTTCTATAAACTCTCATTTAATCATCTTACTTGTATCTACTGTATACATACTGTGTCTACTTCTTATAGGAGCATGGAATTGAATGCTCTTCAAAGTTCGAAACTGTTATAAATGACCATTCTTACTTATGAAGAGCATACAGTATGTCAGCCAAATGAATATCTTAATACCCTCATACAAAAATGATAATCAAATTTCCATTTATGACACTGTTAGGATACACTATGTATTCATCTATCACACTTCTTCACCTGTCATCTGTGTTACTAATAACCTGCGAGAAGAGATTACAGCCAAAATACCTACATGCCCTTGCTAATTTCTTGCCATTTTTAAATTGTAGATAAATTGTAAAATATATCTATACATTTTCCTTTTTTTCACTCAGAAGCTTTATGCTAAACTGTTAATATTCATGTCAGTTCTCATGGGACCGCTTCAGAGATATTGCCATAAGTGTACCTTGCTTTATACTTGCTTAATATCAACTTTGAAATACGTATAGTGCTTTATGTTACAAGTAAATAAATATAATTTCTTCGATAATGTTATTTATACTTATGATCTTATGACCTCACTGTGCAGAGAGTGTGAGCATAAACAGGCCGATGCAGCTTTGTCTGGAAAAAAAAATCAGCCATCATCACATCATAACAACAGCAAGAGATAATTGCAATAATACAGAAAAAAAAGGCTAGAGGACAATGGCCGACAGTCTGAGGAAAGTTATGGAGGCCAAATGTCCTCCCCCTTCCCCCTTTATTATACAGAAACACCCACCCTGTCTCAAAGTACCCAGAGTCTGTATTGACACAGCATCCAGTCCTTTCCCTTATGGCTTCCTGCTGCAAATACTCACTACTCTGTATCAGCTTTTGTATCTCTGTATGCAAACACACATGCACACACACTCACATACAGAAGTCCAAACAGTCCTGTTACAACTACAGTTACATAAAACAACTGCAGCAGGATATTAAAAGGACAAAGACCAGAAAAAAATGTGAAACAACTGTTTTAGTTAGTGGTTTTTATTCAAATCTCAGAGTCTTGTGGATGGTCTTTCACATGGATATCGTAAAGATCTGCACTCCCCAAAAACAGTTTATGTTTATACCTAACCCTTGCTTCAGCGGATAATCTCACCTGGATACTATAGACTTGAACCTATGAACTGCTGCTGTGATCATAAATAATATCCTGTGCTCATCCCAGGAGTCTTAGTCACAATCTGCTCTTAGTGAATATCAGTTCAACACCATTTATTTTGTTTGAATTTATAGTATACTGTTATAGAATTTTAATGCTTTATTATCTCACTATTCCCTGTCATCCAGAAAAGGATGGCTTCCCTTCTGAGTTTGGTTCTTCTTAAGATTTCTTATTCATGTTGTCTCAGGGAGTTTTTCCTTTCCACTGTTACCTCTGATTTGTTCACTGGGCAATAAGTACATCCGGATTTCTGTAATGCTGCTTTGTGACCATGTCTGTTGTTAAAAGCACTACAGAAATACAAATGAAATTGAATTGGAATAAAACTTTGAGACTCTGACACATTTCCTCAACATATTACAACTTTCCTGAGAACATATGATATTTCTGGCTATAAAATAGTGCCATATCTAAAATGTTTAATTAGAAATGATCTTCACTAAAATGCTCTTGGGAATAATAACAACCCATGATAGTACTGTTTTTATACTGTAGCTACACACACAGTAAACAGGAATGACTCCAGAAGGTGATTTGCTATTTGCCACTGTGTCAGGTTCACTGGTCAGATATGCAGTGCTGGAAAAAAAAAAAGCCTAAGGAGGGTCAGATTCCTATCTTTAAATGTCTGCAGCACACCTTCTGCAGCTGCCCTGATAACAAGATGCAATATATTTCTTAATCTTCCCACAGAACATTTTTATCATTCTGCAACTCATATCCAATTGAGTAAGCGTTACTAAAAATATCATTAGAATCAACCCATACCACACTAAATCAAAATGCATAAATGGTATATAACCTCTGTTTTATTAATCATGCTTGAACCTCTGGGTCACTGGAAAACAGGAAAACCCAAGCAATGTAATTCTGACTCAGCTTTGATTATCTAAGGTTGCCAGAAATTGTAAAGATAAACAGAAAATCACTTATTTCACTGCCCACCTGTGCACAAATTAGAGAACTGTGCACTGGAGTAAGACAAATGTTTGAGCAAACGGGTAGCTCAGGCCTTTTCCTCACAATTAAAGTTGATTTGAGTGAGCATTCAGACACAACATGCAGACTCACATTGTTCCTGCTTTTCCTGACTCGGACTGCAACATTGACAGACTGGTCAGAGGCGTCCTGAACCATTTACTTCTGTTCTGTTTCCTTCTGGGGAATATATAGTAAAGCTGAATATACAGTACATGAGAAAAGCTGGTGTTAGTGTCAGATTTTCAGGGTTTTCAGTGTCAGAAACTGAAAGCTCAGCTGAAAGCTCAGCACCTGTGCACTAAGCTGTGTCAGCATTAAAGAGACTGCATATGAGCAGGCAGTAAGCACACAAATTACAAAAACAAACTATCATGTGCCCCTGATACAAGCAAATTATCTTATTATTGTGTTATATTGATATATTATAAAGAATTTAGCAAACAAAAATACTTGTTTACACCTTCATATTTGCACATGCTTCAAACAATAGGAACAGTAACTGTTAGACAACACTTTCATTATAATCCCTTCATTATGATAACTTTCACTGAAACAACATTAATAGATATTAACAAATCATTAGTTACATGATAATTAATGTTTATAAATGGTGGTTTATGTTAATGTGCCTATATATTATTGACTAATAATTTAATAATCATGACCAAATCATTACTTATTCATAATTTAAGCATTAATGAATGTTTATAAATAAATGATGTAGTTGCTCATTTGTACATGCACTATTATTGAATCATTTATAAAAATCACTTCCAAATTTGAAAATTAACAGATCAACTGATTCTTCATAAATAAAGTGATTTTTAAACATGTATTAAGGCTTTTTAGCTTATTTAGTAATGAGGGAATATATTGTAAACGTACAGGTAAAACATTAACGGTGTAATCATAAATACAAAGATGAGCCACTACAATATAAATGAGCTGCCATTTATAAACATTTTCAAGTCGGGAACACGACAACATAACACAAATTACGTCCTTCTGATATTTGTCAAAGAAAAGAATCCTGCCACCCTTTTGGTTTTGAACGTCATTTCAAAATCTTGATGTCACAACCTGTAAGCTTTGAATCAATATGTAATAATAATAATAATAATAATAATAATAATAAAGTTAAGTCAAAGTCAAATGGCTTTATTGTCATTTCAACCATATACAGCTAGTTAGTACACAGTGAAACGAAACAACGTTCCTCTAGGACCAAGGTGCTACATAAAACAAAACACAGAACTACAGTAGACATTACATATATATACATAAAGTACACAGTGCAAACGTGCAGGTGGCACAAGACAGTACAAAAACGATCAAAACAAGACACTGGGCACTGTGAGTTACTGTGCAGCGCCAACTAGCACACAGTGCTAATAAAAAAGTGAATCTTATGACAGTAGTGCAAAAGATTGACAAAATAAGTTGCTGAATGTAAACATAAGGAGTAGCAGCCAGGTGGATATACAAATATACAGTATATAATAAATATTTATAGCAGCAAAAATTGAAAACAGGTGTGTGCAAAAATTGCAAAGAGGATGGGGTGATGCTCAGTTGAGTGTGTGTGTGTTTTCAGTCCAGTCCCTGAGTGTTGAGGAGACTGATGGCTTGGGAGAAGACACTGTTGCACAGTCTGGCCGTGAGGGCCCGAATGCTTCGGTACCGTTCGCCAGAGGGCAGGAGGGTGAAGAGTGTGTGAGAGGGGTGTGTGGGGTCATCCACAATGCTGGTGGCTTTGCGGATGCAGCGTGTGGTGTAAATGTCTGTGATGGAGGGAAGAGAGACCCCAATGATTTCCAATATCTTTTGAAGCAACACAACCTGAACACCTAAATTATCCTGTATAAATGACAGCGAAGAAGATTCTTTCCTACCTGACCATTGCTCTGAGTTCTTCTGACAAACCCTCATTTGGTATGTGTGTGCAATAATTTTGTAATAACGTTCAATAAAAGTTCCAGTGATGTCTATCAGATTCTCTCTTTTGTGTATTGATGAGGTTTAGGACTTTCTTCATGGAAACCTTCCACAAATCGTACCTAGTCAGCAATTATCTATAGTTGCTTTAGTGAGTTACTTCAAAGTGTCTGACTTCATATTAAGGCCCCGCATTTTAAGTATTTTTAAAATATGATAAAGGATTTATTAGGTTTCCAGAGATTCAGAAGGTGCAGATTGAATGTGTTAATTATAAGAATTATACTTAAAATCATAAGAAATATATGAACAAGAACAAATTATTTTTAAATATTAAACCATAAACCAGTTTTCTTCATGCTGCTTTAATTTAAAACATCTTATAGTCACCTAGAAGTGACAAAAGAAATAATATTGGCCTGCTAATTCATTTATAGTTTAGAATTGCTTGCTAATATTTATTGTTATTGGAATGCAGTTGAATGTCTGATTACCAATTTCTAATTTCTCTCTCTCTCTCTCTCTCTCTCTCACACACACACACACACACTCTCTCTCTCTCCCTCACTCTCTCTCTCTCCGCCTTTTCCTTCCTTTCCCACCCTGAGTCGAGTAGAGTGGAGTGGTCAGTGAGCTGAAAGAAGAGATTCGAGATTTGGTGTGTGAAATGTGGACATTCAATCAGAAAGGACAGTTCTTGTGACAGAGAATTTTACTTCAACTTCCTTTACTTCAAGTTCCACACTCCCCTTGGAAATGTGTAATACTGTACACTGCCACCTGCGAAACTGGGAAACCCCACTGGAATGTGTTTATTTCTGATGCCTAAAACACTTGGATAATTTTTCTTGGATTTCCAAATAGAAAAGCAGGATTTAAGTAATGATTTACTTCATCTGCCTATTGTGTTTCATCAGCACATCAGGTAGGTTGATCAAAACGACAAAAATTTTCACCCACTACACATTTTATAATTTACACCTTTATTAACTATGTAAATATTAAATTCTAAAAGTTAATATTTATAATGGTCTTGTTTGACATGCCATGCCAACATTGCAAGACTATTGGCAATATTGTTAAAAACGTGGCTGGGCTAGAGTAATAATTTGCCAAATAGCCTGAGCTCTCTCTGAAAGGCTTCTAACATGCACCAGAAACACACTTTCTACAATAACCCTAAGAATTTCTGTTTATCTGGAGCTGGAGTATACTAAACCAAAAGTGGTGTTATATGCTTCTTTAGAAACATATTTTACATGGTTCAGTAAAATATATCTTAGCTTTTAGTCTTAGTCTCTGTGCCCTTAAGAACAAGGTGATTCCTTATTATTCAGTTTAGTAATTTAGCTCAGTTTAAATTTGTTCAGTTTAAATAGTTGTTTAAAGTTTGGTTTATCATTTTTAAAAATATTATTTATAATTTGTTCTTTATTTAAACATGTTTTATTTAAATTTTAGTTTTAAGTTTTAGTTTTAGTATGAAGAGTATGAAGTTAGTATGAAGTTTTTAGAATTTTTACTATATTTTCTAAATATGCTATTTAAAGATTTCACACTACTTCTGTTAGTTTTAATTACATTTATTTATTTATTTATTTATTTATTTATTTATTTATTTATTTATTTATTCATGCTTCACTTCACTTCACTAGTTGTTTTGGTGATGTTTCAATTCACTAACTCTGCTGTGCATGGATGCCTATGGCTCATCTTTGTTTCCTGGTATTGTTCTTGCCATACAGACAGGGAATGTGGTGGAATGGCAGGATGTAGATGAGCACAACTGTGAACAGAGTTCAGATCATTTGAAATCATGTGGAATTTTTTTTATAATTAAATCTGTTCTAGTCTTTATAAATAATTACGTAACTGTGCCCTTCCTGCTGACGTGCCTTATTCACTGACACGTGCAAAGTCACACCTAATTTTTGGATAATCTGAGAGCCATTAGTATATACATTTCCAATTAAATGTTCTATAGATTATCTACTAAAATCATTAACCAACTGGACTATCCAAATACAGTGAAGGAAAAAGGGCCAAGCTGCAACAACCATAAACTAACTTTTGACATGTTGTTGAGAATCTGTTGTTAGGCTGGGTGATCAGGTTGTTGTCTGGATTCAAGACCCTTACAGAAAAATCACATACATTTCACTCATTTCATGTGAAGAGCAAGTGAAAGTGCATATCCATATGTTGTACCCTGAAAGTGCATGTTACATAATGTGAACAATATGTGATCACGTGTGAGGAAAAACAGCATTCATGTCAGAACATCACATCTAAAAACCATATGCCCTACATGTGAAAACAAACAAATCATATAAAAAAAATTCATGTGAAAATGAGAACATACGTGCTACATGTGAAAAGTCCATTATATGTGAAAATTCACATGTGAAGTTTGTGTGACTGTAATGAAGTTTTACAATAAGGTAAACTTTTTATAATAAAGATATAAAGACTGTCTTCTGCAGTAGATATTTAGTCCACAGATGTTCAGAAGTAAATATGTATATACTATAATGTGTGTATACCCTCTCCAGATGCAGTCATGGATCTCACCATGAGGTCAAATGGGCACAGTTCTTCACAGCACTTTGCCGTCTCCTGCGTCACAGGGGAGCGCAACACTGATGGATTAGAACTTAGCATCAAAAAAGACAACAGCATCATGCGTATGACAAACATGCCTCGTTTCAATGTGCAACAGCCTCACTCTAGAGAAGTGCTGGCTTCTGGTTTTAGTGGCATGGAGCACAAGGGCATCTTTTACTGCCATTTGAAACAGGGCTCAAATCACCAGACCACTGTCACTCTCATCAGCAACTACAATAACGGTAAGTGTCTTCACAGGTTTGTAAGTATTTTTGGAAGCCTGGTAAGATAAGAGGTTATATATGCTGATATTGGTTATTTTCTCTAAGGTCACCTGAGACCACAGAGGCTCTCTCTTGTGACTAATAAAGGAGACATGGTACATCTGGCAATGGAAGTCGTGGGCAAGGAGGAAAGAGATGTCACATGGAAATTTAATGGTAAGAGATTCACAATTGCAGATGTTTGCAGTTCTTGATGCAATGTAAGCTATCCTTCACATTGCAGGTTAAGATGCATTCTACAATTTTAATATCTATCACATTCTTCAATATTCAGTAGGATGACCAGAATTCAGCGGTGTTAAATGTAATTACTCCCTGCAAAAATAGTGAAAAATATCTTGTTGTTGTAACATATAATAACGTATAATACATATATTTATATTTATTTATATTTATATTATTATATTTATATTTATATGTAACAACAACACTACATGGGTCACCTCAGGGTTCTGTGGTTTCCTACTACCTCCAAAAAGGATGCTGGTAGGTGGATTGGCTATGTTAAATTGCCCCTAGGTCTGAATTAGTGTGTGAATGTGTGCATGATGTCCTGAGATAGAGTGCCATCCCAACCGGGTGTATTCCTGCCTCACACTGTGTTTTCCACAATAGCCTGCAAGCCTGACCAGGATAAAGTGGTTATGAATGAATGAATGAATGAATGAATTACTGTGTTTTCCAGGGAATTATTACTACATGACCAACTGGGGAGATGTTGAAAATCGGACAGCAGTTCTCACCATAAATGATGTTAAGCCAAGCAATGCAGGGATATACAGTGCAAGCTACGTAGGAGACAGTCCCATCTATGGAGCCTGGATGCATCTAATTGTTCGAGGTATTGTAATCATATCTTAGTATTTGGTGTTTAATCCAAAGTGTACATGTACATTCAAAATTTGTACATGTGTTTGTTATTCCTTACATAATTTTGGCATTTTTGTTTATCTAGATTGTCCAAAGAACAAATGGGGCACATCCTGTGACAAAGAATGTCCTGAGTGTCTTAATGGTGGTGTGTGTCATGACAAAGATGGAGACTGTGTTTGTCCTCCAGGCTTCATGGGGACACGCTGTGAGACAGGTATTGTGGTATTAGAGATGCAGAAATCAGCTCACTTGCTCAGGGTATAAGCCAATGATCAGTTATTTACTCTACAGCTATTCAGCTAATTAATTGGGAAGATAGCCTCTGACGGGTTTGACAGGTCAGTGTATTAAATGCCTTTTGTGTTGATATGGCTTGTAGCTTGTCGAGAAGGTATGTATGGACGAAACTGCCAGGAATCCTGTAAGGCAGAAAATGGATGCCAGGGTCAGACCTTCTGCCTTGTGGAGCCGTATGGCTGCTCCTGTGCAAGTGGCTGGCATGGACATCACTGCAACAAACGTAGGTTTGACAGGTTAATACATTTAGTAATCACTATTGGTGGAATTTTAGCACTAGTCACTCAGTGAGTGAGGTTCTGGGTTTGATGGAAATCTAGAGAATTCAAATCCCAGGACTACCAGAAAGCAACCGTTAGGCTTAGTCACAGCTGTTAATGCTCCAAAGATGCCATATAATGGATAACTCTGAGCTGAAAGACCAGTTCCTTTCCAAAGTTGGGATACAGACAAAACAATTTCCTTACTGGGAAATGAAATAATAACAATACTAAAAAAGACGAAGATGATAAATATTATGTTTGGGATATGGCTGAAATTGGAGCTCTGTAAGACAATCCTTTTGCTAGAGTCTCTCAAAAACAACTCTATTACTCCATAACCTTACTGGCAGGCTTACCCCCTTTGAGATGCTGACTAATACTCTAGAAGAGTAGTAATATAACAAATAAAAACATTAGTAATGGTGATAAACTAACATAGTATAACTGGTAAAACGTTGTCCTGTGGAATAAACATCAGCCTTAAAGTTGCAGTACTTAAATAGCTCAAAAATAATCACTACTCAATATATTGTATGTACAATAACCATGAACACTAGAAATAATCTTTAATAGTAGAAAAGGAGTAATGTTTTCAGGTAAAAGCTTATTTACTAAAGCTCTAAAAGTTTTTTTTTAAATCTCTTCCTCAGAATAAACTTAAACCAAATTTAATTTCAGACAAAAAGTTATAAACATGAAACTTCATGAACAGTACGTTGACATAAATAGATAGTGAATGGTTCTTGCTAATCTTGATCTTGTTCTTTAGCCTGTCCTGAGGGAATGTATGGAGCTGACTGTCGTCTGAGCTGCAATTGTAAAAACAAGGGTAAATGTAGTCGCTTCAGTGGCTGCCAGTGTCCTACTGGTTGGAGAGGACAACACTGTGAGAAACTAGGTTAGCCTTCACTGTGTTTTCATCCTATTGACCTCCACCTGTACAATGGAATTTACTCTTTCTTTATGTAACAATACATCTGTTTTAATATTTTCCCACAGATCATGCTCCACAAATCCTTGACATGGCTAGGAACCTGGAGTGGAACCTGAACTCCAGCCCAAAAATCTTATGCTCTGCCACAGGCAATCCTCTTCCCAGCCATAACAGCTTTGAGCTACGCAAGCTGGACAGCACAGTTCTTATGGTTAAAAACATATTACCTTGATAGTAATGTTGGCTTGTAGTAAAGCATCATTCCTGTTGTACTATGAATGCTGATTCATGTGATATATTAAAGTAAATTGATTTAACCATCTTATTTAAGAAGATATGGATATTCTATACTCCAGTTTGAATACTATGTATAATGTTTGTTTAAACAGAATCCAAAAACTCTCTCTTTTATTGGTTCAGCAGGCCTCCCACATCACAATGGATTCAAATAAGAGCACAGCTCAGTTTGAGATTCCACACTTGACTGCTGAGCATGGGGGGCTCTGGGAATGTCGGGTCTCGACTAAGGGTGGGCAAGACTTCTGTAAGTTCAACCTGACTGTTAAAGGTGAGGCGCACTTATATAAGGTTCTGGTTATCAAACAAATCATGACCTTGGTACTATTAAGGTACAGGACATCAAAGTTTTGAGACTCCCGATTGCAAAACTGTAAATTACTGTGATTTACATTTACAGCTCAGCAAGACTTAGACTTTAACATGATTTCAGATGAACATTATTAAAAGTAAGAAGCATTTAGAAGTCGATTTTTTAACTACATGGGCCAAAAACAAGTAGAACCTTATTATTCTGTAAGCTCTAATATCGTTTATTTTCTAAAGAGCTGTCTATTTTTTAGTAAGCAATCTCTAAATCTTAATAAATAACTAATAAATGGTATAAACACACACACACAGAGAAAGAGAGCAAAATTCGTTGTGCTCTCTGGGTGGGAGGGATGGCATACTCTCTCTCTCTCCTCATTGAAGTTTATATGGTTAACTCATTTTTTGAACAAAATGTCATAAAACCTTATAATACTGAGATTGCTGACTGATGGAATGACTCCTATTTTCATAAATCTTTAACAAGAGCCCCCCTATCCGACCACTCCTGCAAAACTGATTGAGAAGAGCAGCAAACAGCTAGTTGTAAAGCCTATGGAGAGCTACAGAGGAGATGGGCCCATTTTGTCTATAAAGATCCTCTATAAGCCCACGGAGTCAGAACACCCCTGGTCTTCCATTATAGGTGGGAAATGGTCATTCTGTTACTCACTTTTATAGAAATCAATTAGTTACTCCACATGCTAAAAGATACTAAAGGCCTTTTCTTGTTTTTCTTTTATTTTCAGTGTATGGCGAGGAGCCTATTACACTAATGAACTTGAAGCCCACGACTAAATATCAGGTTCGGGTGCAGCTTACTCGGCCAGGAGATGGAGGAGAGGGGCCTTTGGGTCCAGAAGTTACAATGGAGACTGACTGTCCAGGTGAATTCATTATGACACCATGACAAAAACATGTGGAAGCAATCAAATATAAGCTGAGAAGAGTATACAGGAAAGTCTCAGGATAATAAAGTAATGTATGAATAGACAGTGCCATAGCTTCTATTGGTGCCCTCTAGTTCCTTAAAAGGGAGAGTTTGAAATTTCGGTGCTTGTGACTAACAGGAACCAAGGTCTGAAGTCAAGGTCTTGACCTTTTGTGAGTCAGATCTCTGTTGGCTAGAATTATTTTGGGGTTAGTCTGCTGTGGATTTTGAATGGGTTCCAGAGTCTGGGCTGTTGTGTGAGGTGCAGCAGACAGGTTCTGACTGTGTATTCTGTGTCATTTGAGATCACAGCCAGGCTGGAGATTGATTTCAGCTCTCAGGAGGGGCAGAACGCCACAGTGAATTAGTGCCTGTCAGGTGGTCCAAATGAGGCCAGTGGCTTTTTAGCACAGCTCTACGGACCAAACAATTAGAAGCTGATCAGCTGTGGTAGCCTTGGGCCTGCCTCAAAGCCATATCCCATGCGCCTCAACAGCCAGGGTAAAGCAATTCTTTTTAGTCACTAAGTGGCACTCATAAATAGTGGATAGTGATATATGTTCTAATGGGTTAGATGTCTTGTAGAATGATTATACTAACTAGGATATGGGATGTTTCATGTTTCAGAGGAAAACGATTATAGTAGAGTTACCAAGAATTGTAAGTTTGTGTTTGTAGCCTTGATATGAGCACCTTCTCTGTGCTCCATAATCCTTCCTTTAAATAGTTGTAGTTCCCCTATTTTAAGTTGAACTCAAAATAGGGGAAAATATAGGATGTTTTTATTTCGCAAAATATCCACAAAAAAGGTTGAAAGTCTGCCCTATTCTAGTGGAATACTCAAATTGTGAGCTATACAGTATGTTGACATGCTAGCCTAACTTGCATTCTTTTTCTCACCTATTCAAGGTCCCTCTTCCCCAAGGAATGTCCAGGCTAACCCCTTGTCCATCAGCACAGTTCAGGTTCGCTGGGAGCCCCCTGAGGAGCCAAATGGAGACATTGTGAAATACGTCATTGAATACCAGCCAGTGGGCCAGGACAGCCTACACCCATGGGTGGACACTGATGATGGGAACAAGACCACCAAGGATGTGACAGCATTAAATGGCAGTACCTTATACCAGTTTCGAGTGCGGGCTTTCTCAAAGGTGCCCGGGGAGTGGAGCAAGTTTGTGCAAGCCAGAACCCAAGGAGATGGTATGATAGTAGAGGAAATAAATGGAAGCCAGGACACACTTTTGTGTAGAATAACTCATGCATTTAATGCATGTAGGAAGAGCATATGTTATACTGTGATATGTTTATTTAGCACAGAATATTGTTATTGCTTTATGTGCAGTAGTTGATGTTCAACGATAATGTGTCCATCAGGCCCTGCCAGATTCATTCCAACCACTCAGGGGGTTGGAAGGCCTAGGAAGGAGGAGCATCAGCTGCTCTGGGCTGTGATTGGCTCAGTGGCAATCACCTGTGTCACCATCCTGCTAGCACTACTGGTCCTCTTCTACATACGAAAATCCATTGTCAAACGCAGACGCACATTCACCTACCAGTCCGGATCTGTGAGTGTACATATTTCTTTAAAACTGTAAAGCTAACTTCAGACCAACCTTTAGACATTTTAGCAATTTTTATACATTCTATCTGATTTGTGGCTATATTGAATTTTAGAATAGTTTGTCTAATAATATTTCTCAACCCTGTTACACCCCAACCCCTACCCAAACACACTTATACACGCAAAGGGAGAAGAGACCATCCTGCAGTTCAACTCGGGGACTCTCACACTGACTCGAAGACCAAAGCCTAACCCGGAACCCCTAACCTACCCAATTCTGGAATGGGAAGACATCAAGTTTGAGGATGTCATTGGTGAAGGGAATTTTGGTCAAGTCATTAAAGCCATGATCAAAAAGGATGGAACCAAAATGAGCGCTGCAGTCAAAATGCTTAAAGGTGAGGCTCACATTTCAAACTACCAGGCACTGCAAAATGCATAGAGACATGATAAACATACAGTAGCAGCACTGTTCTCACACACCTGTTTTATAGTGATATGTTTGTTTGTGCAGAGTTTGCCTCAGAAAATGACCACCGGGACTTTGCTGGGGAACTGGAGGTGCTGTGCAAGCTGGGCCAGCATCCCAACATTATTAACCTTCTAGGAGCTTGTGAAAACAAAGGTGAGTGTGCCACCTATTGGTCATGCAGGCTGCTCATATACTGTATACTAAGCAGCTGCTGAAGCTCTGATTAGGCTATGTCTAGTTAACCTGGAGAATTCAGGCTAAATTAATGCCAGCACTTTTAAAGGCAAAGATATAGTAGTTTATGTATGCTGATGATAAGTTTCTCAGGCTCTCACTTTCAGTCTTACCAATCAATGGCAGGACTATATGAAAGGAAATATGAAGTTGTTTTTGTTGACTTGACAAGTGAACAACAATGAATTGAGCAGAATGAATTTTAAAGCTGAAATACTGAAGAATTTTAAAGCTGAAATACTTTACAATAATTACTAGAGTGTTTTATATCATATAATATATCAATAATATATAATCAATAGACAAAATGATTGTAGTAAGAGCCTGTTGTGGGTTTTTTTTTTACAATCTCTGAACATTGACTGATAATTCCATAATTTTGGGACACTGAAAAACAATTTCTTTTTGACTTGACTTGATTTGACTTGATTTTTGATACCACATACAGACGTGCATTCTGTGACCTTATTGAATGAAGAGGATTATAGGACAAAACTATGTCAATTTAAACAATGTCAAAATTAGGGTGGTAAACCATGTACTGTTTTAACAACAACAATTTGCAGTTGATGCAAAATTTAACGGAAAACCAGTGCAAGGTTGATAAAATAGTAAAATATGGTCTAATATGATCTATCTTCTTAGTTTTAGTCAGAACTCTTGCTGCTGAATTTTGTATAAGTTTACTCAATACAAGGAGCAAATGACGATAGTCCATAATAAGGTAACAATGTTGCTGTAATAGATGATGTAATAGATGAATATATATATATATATATATATATATACACACACACACACACATCTGTGTATATATATATATATATATATATATATATATATAAATATATATATATATATATATATC
>CM075004.1:22567542-22581987 GCA_037576675.1 Pangasius sanitwongsei | reverse complement strand
AACTTTTGATCAGCTGATGAACAGCCTGTTTGAGTTTAAATGCAGTTTTCAATAAATTGCCAATCTCTGTTTTTTTTTTTTGTCTCTTGCTCCTTTTTCTTCTTTTGACATTTTGAAACTAAAATGAGAAACTATAGAAATAATAAGGAAATCTTTTTTCTGATTTTATTTTCCTATGGTATTTCAGCATAGGAAGGTCTTAGTCTTTTTGCTAAATAGTACGCAAGATTACAGTACAACAGCTAGCAAATGAGTGAAGTCCAGCATAGAAATCGATTAATATTAATATTAATAGACAGGTCTGCATTTTACAGACATGTCATTTTGTTGTTTTGAATGACAGAAGAATATTATCTTATAATCTGCCTCAGTGATTGTAAAAATGAAAAAAAAAAAACAAGAAAGTAGCTTTTCAGGACAAAATCTGTGCATTTTTTTTTTACTTTTTTTATTCATGTTGCTATTTTTCTTGTTTTTGTTTGTCACTCTTGATCCACAGGTTACCTATACATTGCTATTGAGTATGCTCCCTATGGGAATCTCCTGGACTTCCTGAGGAAGAGCCGTGTTCTGGAGACGGATCCGGCTTTTGCTAAAGAACATGGCACTGCCTCCACACTCACTTCACAGCAGCTCCTGCAGTTCGCCGCAGATGTGGCAACAGGCATGCATTACCTTAGTGACAAGCAGGTAAGCAGATAACAACTATACACATATACTGTTCATACTAGTGAAAGTGTACATTTTGAATTTTAATCTTTGCAATTAACAGTTTTGCAGTGGTCTTTTACAAGCTAATAATGTCCTGTAGCACTGACACTGTAATTTTTCTAATCTGTAATGATCTCATAATAGTGTAAATATTGTCAAATAATATTGTTATCAATTAGTAACACCATTTTTTACATTTATTTATTATGTGCTGCCAGTTTATTCACAGAGATCTGGCAGCCAGAAATGTACTGGTTGGAGAAAACCTGGTGGCAAAAATTGCTGATTTTGGACTCTCACGTGGAGAGGAGGTGTATGTCAAAAAGACCATGGTAAATAATTTTTTGAATTGTGCAAGTGAATAAGAAATTCTGAAATGTGAAAATATGAGAGATGGAATGCACTATCAACAGCCCAAAATACAGACAGGTCCACTACAAAGTAAGTGTTATTTATGCTGTGAATACCAGATTTGCATTTTATCACACTTTAAATAGTGCTAATAGCACTTGTCGGAGATGCCAACTGCTACACTTTAATTGTAGCATTTATAGATTTTTGACTGCTTGCTACAGCAATACAGAAGACACCTGCAAACTAGTCTTTTCTGCTTGAACTTCAACTAAAATTTCCTATTTACAGTATAGGTTATTCAACTAATAACCTATTTACAGTATACTGTAAATGATAAAAATGCAGCTGTTACAAAATTAATATTAGCATGTCTGGTCTGCAGTCTGCATCTTAGTTTTTTAAGATGCGTGCCAAGCAACAGTAGGAAAAATGACCACAATCCGGCCTTATTGTATTCTCTTAAATTTTATTTGATGATGAGGAAAAAAGTAATTCAGTGAAGGGGAAATGACAGAGAGTGTGAAAAATACTCTATAAGTGCTTCTGGTTGTGGTTGCTTCCATTCTATGCTGACTTTATTTGCAAATTTGCAAACCTTGGACTTGTGAGCCAAGAGAATACAATAAAGCAGGATTGTGGTCATTTTTCCTACTGTTGCTTGGCACGCATCTTAAAAAATAAGAAAATATTGTAAATATTGAGCCATCCTGCCCTCCCTCATACTCTAGGGATTTTGTGTTAAAATCCTTCTCTCTCTCTCTCTCTCTCTCTCTCTCTCTCTCTCTCTCTCTCTGCCTGCTATGATTTTCTTGTTTGCAATGTTGGCATATCTGACGTATTAACACTGTCATACACCACACATGCCTACATGCACTGGATTTACATGTTAGCTCTGTATATAATCTAAAATAACATAGACAATCGAATGGCAGGAAAAAAACATCATCGGTTTCTCCTGACTAACCTTAAATCTTGCATACTTTCTCTTCATGGGCAATATAAAAGATCAAATGTTTACATCACACATTAGGTTTTTGAATAATTTCAAACATAAAACGGAACACTGAGCTAAAAAAATAACTCAAATCACAATCACAAATCAACTCATTTTCCCTCAGGGGAGACTTCCTGTACGATGGATGGCTATTGAATCCCTCAATTACAGTGTCTACACCACAAAGAGTGATGTGTAAGTATCTTTTACAAATGTGTGTGCCTATAACAGTTCGCCCTGAGTTAATCTTTCCAGTACTTTTTAAAACTAATTTTAAAAAATACCCGTTCCCTGCGAGTATTTTGTGTGGTTAAGCCCATAAAAAGAGTGTATTGAAAA
The DNA here is from genome assembly GCA_037576675.1 of Pangasius sanitwongsei. Lineage (NCBI taxonomy): Eukaryota > Metazoa > Chordata > Actinopteri > Siluriformes > Pangasiidae > Pangasius > Pangasius sanitwongsei. The sequence continues at coordinate 22,579,589 of CM075004.1, read as the reverse complement.
TAAAATTTCAAGGAATACTATATGATATTATTCTCCAATTGGTCTAGCTGTTTTCTCAGTTCTTATTTTAAGTATCCTTGTTAAGAACACTGTATCAGTTAATACAGAGTGTACTGTGTCACGTCATGCTGTGGTTTCAGTGCAAAACAACAAATCATTCTGCGATCATCCTGTCTGTGTCCCTCTCCCATTGGTCACTGGGCAACTGATAAATATGAAGGGAGGAACTGATAACAAGGCAGGAAACTCCAAAGCAGCTAGTTCTTCTAGGCCACAACGACTGTGTTAAAACCATACTGTTAGCCACCAAGGAACTTGCTGTACTGACAAGATGGAAAACAAAGAAAGTACTGGTTGTTTTCTAAACTTAATATGTTGAAGTTAGTAATGTAATGGTTGCAAAAGAATGTCATTTGCAGGACACATGCAGGGCTGCCAGCAGATATAACCTTCTAAATCAGGGGTATTCAACTAAAATTTATGAGAAACCAGTTTCATAAAATTCCTTCCATTACAAAGGTCCAAATAAGTGACAACATGACAGAATTGGGTCAATTGGGTTACCTTTAAATGCTTAACTATTGTGATTAGCTTATGGCTATAGATAAGACAATTTGAAGTGGTTATGTTTCGTTTTATAGTGGAGTTTCATATTACTCAGATTGACTAAAACAGATGAGACATGTTTTGAATTTGATGATGAGAGAGTAAACACATTCTCTTTTCAACGCTGACTTTTTTTTTTTTTTAAAAGCCATGCTGTCAGTTCACTACTCAGTCCAGAGAAGGTGCATTAAAAGCAAAATCTATGAAAGTCTGTGAAAATTCTTCCCAATGAGCTACATTCAGCCAAATGATTTACATAAATGCAACAGAAGCCGAACAGAACTACAGCCAGTTTTGCTTCATATGTTTATCAGCTCTGTTACAGTATTTTTTCAAGTACTCAGTTCAGCCTGCTGAAATACGCATCAGCATCGGGACCACAGTCCACCAGTTGACAGCCCCTGCTCCAAAATGTACTTTTCTCACAAGGCATAACAAACACTTGAGTATGAAATCTTAGTCTAGGATGATGCAGAATAAGATGCTTTTGAGTGTTTACTATGTCTTGTAAGTAAGGCTAAAGCAGAAAGACACTTTTAACTTTTCAGTAATTAAAATTCCCAGGTCTATACATGAAAGACACGATGTGTCTGATCTGTTGATGTTGATCCTGTCTCTCTTCTACACTTTCTCTGTTTCTTTCAGTTGGTCTTTTGGGGTGCTCCTGTGGGAGATTGTAAGTTTAGGTAAGTTTGAATCGAGTTTGTACAATCACTACAGCCTCCACAAAAATTTCAAGCATGCAATCAGCAACAGACACAAACTATCTGTAGACTCCAGCAGCAAAATCAATCACAGAGTAACAGGCAGAAACACACTTAATTTTCATGATTTGCAGAAAATGTATTATTCACCCCAATCCAACCAGGCAAGTGCTGTTGTTGGATAAATAGATGGTAAATCTTTTTTTCTGCCACATTAAGCAAATTAAAATAGGTACACATATGTTCAGATATTGCTATAGATTTCTCAAAAAAGTCTCAAATAAAATGCCATTTTTTTCCATTTGTATAAGAGGAAAAGATGGCTATATGAATTACTAAAAGCAATAGGAACAATAATGCATAATGCATAGGAAACAATACTAATATTAAGCAAATGCTAGGCTTTAAAGGTTACTAATAAAACTAAGAAAGAAGCATACCACGTCAAAGCTTGAAATTAACATTAACTTTGGGAAAGTAAAAGTTTAGAAGTGAACAGAGTGCAACCCTCAACATGTGCACCTGATTCTTGATTAACCATATCAGATGTTAAAGTTTGTAAATAATGAAAACTGTTAACGACTGTCATTTTCCAATAACAGTACATCCAGAAGTGTTTTCTTTGTATACCACAGCAATTTCCAAACAATTTTTCACAATTTTTAATTTACTAAAGAATGACATTTGTCATGGACAAAATGTTATACATTTTATCCATTTATAGTTACATTTATCTTACAATATAACAGCTATCTTTCCTTCACAAGCCTCTCTATTGTTCTCTCTCTTGAAGTTATGTAAGACAGTGTAGTAAGACCAATCAAAACTAGCTTTTTTTGGTAGTGAGAAATCGGAAACCAAAAAATTCCTCTGTCCTGAAGACTTTCTCTTAGCAGAAAACTTAAAGTTACAGCTTTAGCTGTAAACTGTTACAAAGTGCTGACGCTCGAGACTCCTTCCAAAAATGCTGAAATAAACATCTCACAGAATGTGCCATATCAATGACTTCACTTTTTTTTTTTTTTTAATCTGTTGATATAGATTGTCCGGCATGTAAACCCCTCTATTGTTGTTTCAGTAGAAATGATAACAGATTAGAACAAGTGCAGTAAAATATACTAGTATATTTGTCTTGCAGCCAGCACTACTGTGAGAGCTGCTGTTATAGAAAATTGGTCACTTTCTGACCAATCAAAATTCAATATTCAAAAATGCTTTGGTATAAGTTAAAATAATTGGTAAATGGTAGTGACCTCTGACATTTGGACCATAGGTTTTGTTGGCATACATGACCTAAGCAATGTACTAAACTGTTTTACAACAGGAGGAACTCCTTACTGTGGGATGACCTGTGCTGAGCTCTACGAGAAGCTTCCTCAGGGCTACAGGATGGAGAAGCCCAGAAACTGTGATGATGAAGTGTAAGGATTAAGCTCTTAAAGTGTGCTTGTTTCTTGCACAAAGAATGGCATTAGAGGCCAAGTTGGCCAAATTTTTTTCATTAGTAATGGAAACTACTGAGACATAACCAGCTATTCCTTGCTGTGATATGTAACATTCTTTCCAGGTATGAGTTGATGAGACAGTGTTGGAGGGACAGACCTTACGAAAGGCCGCCATTTTCTCAAATATCTGTTCAGCTGAACAGGATGCAGGAGGCAAGGAAGGTAAGAACCCGTAATGTAGTTCTCAGTGTTTGGGAAGCTACTTCATCAAGCTACTAATGACTTAAAATAGCTAAACTACAGCCACACTGCCTATTTGATAAAGTAGCTAGCTACACTACAAGAAACTAAGAAAGCTAAGAAAACGTAGCTAACTACATTGCAGCTACTTTGTCAAACTGAAGATAATTAACTGTGACATTTTCTAGCTACTTAACTGGACAAAATAAAAAATTACATGGGTTTGTATGGGACATGCCATAGCATAGATTTTGCTTTTCTGTTTGTAAATGGCACTTAGAAAGAAGCAGTTAAAATTACTTAACTGTAAAACAAAAATCATAAAAATAAAAAAAAAGCAACAGATATAGAGAAGGCTCACTAAATTACTCTTGGTTCAATTTGATTTAGGAATATCTAGCAAGCTATTTCATTTTAAAAGGCATATGGTAATCCATATAGCACTGAATTAAATAGCTGCATTGTGGCATTTGCGGCAATATAAATAATATGCTTATCATCATTGCTTGTAATTTTAAACTAGTTGATGCTAGCTACTAGGTTAAGACATGCCTGAGGTCAGCTGTCATGCTCCATCGAGACAGTTAGCTATTTTGATAAATCATTGCTTAATCACATTAATGTAACAGTAAATACTCAACACCTAATGCTTTCACTCTATCAACAATAACTAAAACAGATCATATGCTACCCACTTTTCATGCCACTTAAAGTCAACAGGACTTTCATTTCCGGTTTGCATAGGTTACAAACAAAAGTAAATCCTTTGCAATGCAAAACTCTCACCCTCATACACATGAATAAATATGGCCATGGATGTTCGATAGGCTTGTTTTCATCACTGGAAGAATCCATTCTCTGTAACTATGTAGCTGTATTTTGAAATAGCTCAGCTACTGCCATGCTACTAAAAATGTAGTTAAGTTAGTAACTTTGTCACATGTAGCCAGCTAACACTGGTAGATGGATACATGCAGTCCAACTAGTGCCAGTTAACTCTCCATCCATCTGTACATCGCATCACCCAACATGTAACTCCTCTATGTTTTTCGTACAGGCCTACGTAAACATGGCTCTGTTTGAGAACTTCACCTACGCTGGAATAGACGCCACCGCTGAAGAGGCCTGACTACTCGCCCCCCCAGATTCCGGCAGGTTCCACAGTCAGAGGGAGTCTCAGCACAGCAGGGCGATACGTTACTGCCAACCCCCTGTTGTTCGATTCCATCGCTCAAAGAAGAGACACTTGCCCGTGACTATGGGCTGTAGAGGAAAGACTGTGAAAGGACACTTGTAGAGTCCCTACTCCCATCCGTTAAACTGTGGATGATCTCAGATTATTGTTATACACTGGTCAGCTTGATGATATATCAGTGTTTGAATGCTCAAAAAAGGGCATATAAAAGAGATCACATTTGTGCTGTACCTGTACCTGCTGGGATCTGTGGGGATTTTGACATCTCTATGAATATATTGTTCGCTATTATGCGTTGCCTTGTAACGTTGTTGCAATGAAAAAACATATCAATGCAGTTCATACAGATGGACATCGTTCTATGTAGCACTAAATATAATGACAGAAAACCAAGTGTACCATAGACATTTCAGCACTACATGTATACTGTATATTTGACCTTGGCTGATCTTATATGTTTGTAAAGGCAGTGTTCATAAGGCTACATAACACCCTTAAAAGCTCTTCCTGATAGCTCACATAACAAACATAAATTAAAGGCTTATTCTGACGTGTCAGCTCCCACAAAAACTGCTTTTATCAAATATAATTTCAACTTAATAAAACACCTGAGTTAACTTACAGATTGTAGATGACATACGGTTATGTTAACACTTAATGTATAACACTTTCCAGGCTGGGTTACTTTAGAGTGTTTGACAACTGACTTTGTATCTCTGTAAACTTCGGGTATGTCCGAGTCACATAATGGTGATGATACTACATGACAAACATCAAAAGCAAACTTGCAAATTTAGGACCAGAGAAATAATACATAACTCTGACATTACAGTGTCATAACATTGCCATAAGGATTCATAAAAATCTTATAAACAGCAATATGAAACTCACTTTAAAAGCCAGACGAAGCATTTAGAGTGTAATTCAATTCAGTTTTGTTTGTATATCACAGTAGATATTAGCACAAAGCAGCTTTATGGTGTAGTATTGTCAGTGCTAAAACTTTCACTATGTAGCAGTGTTATACAGCAGGTTCTCACGTCAGTGTTATTCCCAGCATTGTTAGAAGTGCTCATGTTTATTAATTTTTCCAATTTAGCAGGCTATGCCTCTCTGTGTCAACAGAAGCTGTGCCATTGTGCCAATTTTCGATTTAGGTAGTTTTATGACAGCTTCTTCTGTTGTTGTAAGCCTTTATAAATGTTTAAATTCATTATAGAAAAGCTTATGTAGGTGTTGTGTAGTTGTTTGAATAGTAAAGTCATGCTGTTTGCTTAGAAAACACCTTATCAAATAGCTTTTCTATGCATTTATTAGCAGCGATACCAGTTACATAAATTTGTGTATCTGTCTACATATATTACATGTACAGTTTAAAAAAGAACTGGAAATTCCATAAATGTCATTTAATTTTATAAATAAAGCATTTATACAGAAAGGACTTGTTACACAAATACGTTATGTCTGATAATTTGATGATTTAGTTACAGCAAGGAACAAAGACCATATTTTCTCCCCCATACACATCCCCCCACCTGCCCACCCATCTCTCACTCTCTCTCACTCTCTCTCACTCTCTCTCTCTCCTTCTCTCTCCTTCTCTCTCTGTCTGTCACTAGAGGTATTGAGGTTGGGCCTTGCGCCTTCTGCAGCTCAGTGATCTGTCAGATGGTTTCCTCTTTAAGCGAGCCACAGGCACTGGACTTGTCACGTTGAGGACACTCAGCTTCCTTCCCACTAGCACAATCTCTCACAAACTTGTATGCATACATTAGAGGTGTCAACAAGTCATCATTCATCAGTCAAACAGTTCATTCTACTCATGTCTTTTTAATCATTGCTATTCTTACGTAAGAGATTTTTGGTTATTGATATGCCAGCTTAAGAGGTGTTTGGATAGCAATAGTTATCAAGCCACATGACAATAGTTTGATATTTTCTTGCTTTTTCTAAAGAATGTTCAGTTGAGGTGTGACACAATGCCACTATCTGTTTCTGTATTCTATTAAAAAAAATGAATAGTGCACCCTCTGTAAGTATCTGTGTTTATATCTATTTATAACACATCACATGTTCAGTCTGAATAATATATTTGTATTTAGTTACATTTGTATCATAAATGTATATTCTATACAAGGTACTGTTTGTCTTTAGAATGTTCAGTACCCTGTTATTATTACCCAGTATTTTGTAAAAAAAAAAAAAAAAAAAAAAAGATTTTATGTATTTTAAAAAGAAAAGAAAATGAAAAAGCTTACAATAACCTGGTTGCATTAGTGCAAACACCCCTTAACTAATAGTACTTAAAGTACCTTTTGTTTGTAATACAGCACTCAGTCTTTTTGGGAACGACTCTACAGCTTATTTGAAAATTTAATTCCAATCTTGCAAAAATGCTCCAGATCTATTAAATTGTGAGGAAATCTCCTGTGCACAGCCCTCTTTAATTCATTCCACAGGTTTTCAATAGGATGTAGATCTGGGCTCTGACTGCACCATTCTAAAACATTGATCTTCTTCTTCTAAAGCCATTCCTTTGTTGACGTGAACTTGTGTTTTGAGTAGTTATCATGCTGGAAAGGGAAATTGTTCTGTATCTTCAGCTGTCTAACAGAGGCTTGCAGGTTTGTTGCCAAAATAGATTGGTATTTGGAGCTATCAATTGATAGTGAGTGCGTTTTTACAGTTTTATAAACAAAAAATTAACTAAGTGTTGAGGATGCAGAAGATAGGGATAGGTGGAGAGTGATGATTCGCTGTGGCGAGCCCTGAAGGGAAAAGCCGAAAGAAGAAGAAGAAGAAGAAATAAGTAACATTTCAGATACAATAATTTTTTTTTTTTTTTCTGGCTCTGCTAATGGAAATAGACCCCAAAGAAGCCACACTCAGCCCTTCAGCCAGCTGGTTAGGTTAGGTTAGGTTAGGTTCAACTTTATTGCTATTGTTGAGTATGAGTACAGAGACAATGAAATGCAGTTAGCATCCAACCAGTAGTGCAAATAGCAAATAAGTTAAAATGAGGTAACAAGGTTATGGTGCAATAAGTTAACAGTGTGCAGTATATGGTCGTAAACAATATGATGCATACTATTAATGCAAATGGCAATTAAGTTAAATGAAATAAATAAGAATTATGGTGCAGTTAGTTGAGATAAACAGTATACAGGTAGAGGTAAACAGCATGATGCATGCAATATGATGCAGTGGATACATACAGTGGATAAAAAATGCAGAGGTGCAAATAATAGTCTCATTTAAGTAATAATAATAATAATAATAATAATAATAATAATGACAGATAGTGCAGTAAAGTGCAAGTACTTGCAAATAATTGCAGATAACAGTAGTGTCTAATGCTAATGTTTAGTTATTAGGTGGCGGCTGACAGTTAACGCTTGGAAGCTGAGTTTAGCATTAGTACAGCTGAAGGGAAAAAGCTGTTCATGAGTCTTTTTGTGCAATAATAGGCTTTTGTAGCGTTTTCCTGATGGGAAATGTACAAACAGTCCATGGTGGGGATGGGAGGTGTCCTTCATAATACCTCTCACTCTCCTCAAGCAACGCTTTTGATAAATGTCCGAAATGTTGGGCAACTGCGTTCCAATGATGTGTTGGGCAGTTTTCACTACCTGATGTAGTGCCTTCTGCTCACACACTGTGTAGTCGTTGTACCATACTGTGATGCAGTTTGTAAGGATGCTCTCCATGGTACAGAGATAGAGGTTCACCATGATCTGAGGAGCAAGGTGAGCTTTCTTCAGTCTTCTCAAAAAGTACAGGCGCTGTTGCGCCTTTTTGAAGAGAGAGGAGGTGTTGAGGTTCCAGGAAAGGTCAGCGGAGATGTGGACACCCAGAAAGGCTAGCTTGCTGCTCACTGGGCCCACACTGATTTGTATATTAAAAGGTGCACCTGTCATGGTTCACGGGTTCACCGGCCTCTTCTGGCCGTTTTGTGTACTACCGCTAATTAGTTCATTAGTTTCAGCTGCCACTCATTTACTGCTCTATTTAAGCCTCTGTGTTTGTCCTGTCTTTGTCAGTTCGTTGTCATGTCTATGTTGCTCCCGCAGTCGTTCTGTTTCCCGGTTCCCTGTAGTCTGGTGGATTACTGTCCAAGAGACCAGGAGCACCTACCAAGAGCACCTGCCACCACCGCACCCACGTAGCGACCATCTGCTCTTCCTGTCTGTCTAGACGCGCGGCCGTGTTAGACAGGAATCCGCTGACGTCTGAGGCACTCGCTGAATCCATAGTTAGGGTCAGTTCGTTCTGTCAGGGAATACAAGACGGAAGCAAGTGCGAGTTCAAAGCATCCTTTAATGAGCGGAAGAAAGAACAAACAGACAGTATTGTGGGTGACAAAAACGTGGGTGCAGGTGCTCTTGGTAGCGCTAGGCTGCAACGGGGAATAAATAGTCCAATGATCCAGGTAGACGACAGTAATCCACCAGAGTACAGGGAACCGGGAAACAGAACGACTGCGGGAGCAACATAGACATGACAAACAATGAACTGACAAAGACAGGACAAACACAGGCTTAAATAGAGCAGTAAATGAGTGGCAGCTGAAACTAATGAACTAATTAGCGGTAGTACACAAAACGGCCAGAAGAGGCCGGTGAACCCGTGAACCGTGACAGCACCTGGATGCTGGATTTTACGCTTTTAGAATACTAGACATGAAACTATACATTCTAATATATGTCAGTTTTCATCCTCCACGTGAAGATTTGTGAGAAGTTTGTGACTACTGGTCTGTGAATGTGTGATTGTGTGTGTGTGAGAGAGAGAGAGAGAGAGAGAGAGAGAGAGTGTGTATGAAGAGTGTTTATGTGACTTCCTACTGTGCCAAGGCCCAACACATTAGACCCGCCCACCACCCAAATTTGCTTCTTTACTTGTTCTGCACAAATACACACATGTACCAAGAGGATTAACTCTCACGGTTCTGAATAGTCATGGCTTAAAATAGTGGCTGCACAGACAATGGATCTACAAAATACCTGGTCAATATTGTTCTTCTGTCTAATTGTGCAGGTGAATTGTGACCCTCATCTGTCAAAACAAGGTAGGGAGAAAAACAGAACAGCATTTTTTTCTTCTTGTATTAATTTAAAACAGGAAGTGTCCGCTTATTTTAAGGTATAGCTTTAATACATTGTCCTGTGTTAATAATGCGAACATACTATCAAATTACTGATTTAAAATGTACAACTGTCGAGATAGACTTGTGTACTTAAACAAGTTGATATGTTTAATCCAGTGCATACTTTCTCAGTAGTTACATTACAGGTGCACTTTTTCATCCAATTTGATTACTTACTGATGAATATTTGATCTTTCGATGTTCACATGTATTATTTAACATGATACCGCGGTGCTGTTAAATTTATTAATCAGATTGGTCAGAAGGTGTTGGTTAGTAGTGCCAGGTGCAAGACAAATCACAGGTTTATATTCATGGATTTGTATATTGGATGCTCCACATTATCTAAGCCTAAAACCACATTTAAGGAACACATTGCTATTTAACAATAAATGTATAATCATTGGTATGGGGAAGCTTTCCGTGCAAAGATGTTTATTTAGCATTTTTTTAAAGGAGTCTCCAGTGGCTTTGTAACAGATATAAGAGTAAAGTTTTCCAACATGGGAAAGTCTTCTGGAAAGTTTCTAGCTGCTGTAGCATAAGTGATAACAGAAACTTTTTTTGCAGATGTTCTTCATCATTAAATGTAGTCATAAAGTATAAGAAAGTTTCATATGTCATTCTTTCATTAATAAAAAAAAAAAAAAAGTAATCGCTGACAAATTGCTGGGGTATAAGAGGAATAGGTACTTTAGGATGTGCTGTTAGAGGAAAATAATCCTTAGGATGCTAACGGCATATCCTGTTCTGCTTTGTTCCTTACTTATATCACTGCATTCATCATGTTTCTGTTTTCAGATCTGGCGCTGCTGGCTGCTGAGCCATATCCAGCGTGTTTCACTAGAAATCTTTCAGACTTCACCTGCTTCTGGGAGGCACCTGTGGGAAAATCCTATGACTTCCTTTATGAAATAGATGATGAGTGAGCAATAATAATATGTGGGAATTTTTAAAATCATTTGTATTGTTAATGAAAACCTCAACTCAGGAAAGGCTGTTAATTAGCTGACATGACACTAATACGTGCAGTAGGACAGGGGGTACTCCAGGACCAGGACTGGGAACCTTTGCTTTAATTAATACACTGTCTGTGATTAACTGCAGAAATTCAAAAGTGAGGCTGCAATGTGGGTTATATTTACACTCAGAGACCTGAGCCCTTTTGGCTATCAAGATTTAGTAACATACTGCAATTTAATTTATACAGTTATTATTATTATTATTATTATTAGTAGTAGTAGTAGTAGACAATAACATAATAAAACAAATAATATACAACAAATTAAGTTAACACATGTATTAATTGATGTTTGTGTAAATGTATCTGTTTAACATTTATATAGACATCAGTTAATACGTGTTAGTTTGTTTTGTAGTATTTGTTTTATTATGCTATTGTTTACTACTACTACTAATAATAAAATAATAATACTAATTATTATTATTATTATTATTATTATTATTTTATGTTGTTTTTATATAGTATTTTTGTGGATATGTCCTTATGAGTAATTGTTATTCAGTCACAGTTCAGCGAGCAGATGTAACACAAGTCAGCAGGAGACTGCAGAAGGAAAACTCCTCCATGTCTGCTTCTTCCCACCCAGTGATATCTTTCTATTCGCCTACATACGCGTCAGAGTGGTGGATAAAGACACCAACACAGCTGTCTACACCCGCACCCTTAGTGTAGAGGACAACTGTAAGTATAATGTGCACATTAGGCAGAGTGTCTGTGAATGAGTTATTAATAAGCGTTTCCTCTCTACAGTCCTGTTTTATCCTCCGTCAAATGTATCTCTTCACCCTACTGGAAAGGCAGGGCAAATTCTTGTTAAGTGGCCAGCACTATCAGAATTTAAAGATCAGATGCAGTATGAGCTACGTTACACCTCCAAGGAATTACAGGATACAGTTGTACTGGTGAGTTGCAAACAGTCTCAAATTCATAAACATATTTCTTCTATAAAAATGTTTTGTAGTGATGATTATTATTATTATTATTATTATCTTTTTGTAGAAGAAAGGCTCCAGATGTGAGCATACGTTGCTCTCCCTGGTCCCAGGACAGCCATGCACAGTGCAGATCAGGGTTAAGGCCAGTTTTGCTGATACTGGAGGCCACTGGAGTGACTGGTCAACTCCAGTTACAGTCATGGTGCCTCAGACAGCAGGTGATTTCTCACAGACGCTGTTCAACTTTTTTTCAAAAAATATAAAACTAGATTTTTGACGAGATTTCCATGACTCTTTAATGATACAGCTAATGAGCTAGGTAACACAACATTATATGTTTTTATATGTATTGAACAATGTATCAAATATTAGGCAATTGGTAAATAAACAGGTGCTAATTTACATTTTACAAAAATCCATGGATTTCCCTCTAAATAATTTTTGTTTATTTTTCATAAAGACATATCCAGACTTTCAAATGTTTCAAATTTATATTTATGGGGTGCCATTTTTAAACTTCTAAAAGCACTACAGGACAATTTCCTTTAATTAAAAAATCCTATTAAATATATAAATCCAGAGTTGCATATATACACTCAGGTCCGTAAGTATTTGGACAATGACAGAGTTTTTGTGATTTTGCCTTTATACACCACCACAATGGATTTGAAAAAACAATCAAGATGTGATCAAAGTGTAGACTTTCAGCTTTATTTTAAGAGGTTCTACAAAAATATGGCATTTACCATTTA
>CM075004.1:22533156-22567442 GCA_037576675.1 Pangasius sanitwongsei | reverse complement strand
CAAATACCTTTGAGCCCCTGAAAATGGAGGTACTTTGCTGAAAATGTCTGTAATTCCTAAATGGTAAATGCCATATTTTTGTGGAACCTCTTAAAATAAAGCTAAAAGGCTACACTTCGATCACATCTTGATTGTTTTATTTCAAATCCATTGCAGTGGTGTATAAAGTCAAAATCACAAAAACTCTGTCATTGTCCAAATACTTACGGACCTAACTGTGTGTGTGTATATATATATATATATATATATATATTTGTGATAAATAATACATTGTTCTTTTAAAATAAATATTTAGCAACATAGTAAGTATGTTTCAGGCTATGATAAATATTTAGATTAAATCTAAAAACAGTTTTGAAATATATTGTTATGCTAAATGTTATTTGTATTAATTAGTGTATAACGGAAGTAAATACTGTATAAGCAATAAATCTAAATATTTTATTAAAGTAAATAAATAAGGCTTGAATTTGAAATATACAAGACAAAGATTAATTAAATCTTTTAGTTTGGACACCATATTTTAGCATTTATTTATAAGTGATATATTTATAAATGATATTATATGTGATATTTGGTGGTGCATTTATTAAGTTTCGTCACTGTAAACAAATAAACCCCTAGTTATCTGGAGAGATTTACAAATCTATGCACATGCTATATATTTAGTTTAAATGACAAATGCATGATTATGAACAAATATATAAATGAAAACTTATTTGTATATGAAAGATGTATGATACAGTATTTCATGCTAAATTAAATATTTAGTTTATATCTTATATCAGGCATGTTAAATATTTAATAACATTTGACATATTTAAACACATTTAAATATTTCAGCTGAACATCTGACACAAATATTTGACTTATATAATCTTCCTCCTCTATCAATCACAGCGACACTAGTCGATCATGGGGGACTGTGATGTCCCCCTTCTGTGTTTATGCAGAAGGGGGTAGATTGCACTTTTCTCTGAATGTGTTATGCCACCCCCTGATGTTACATGAGCAGCAGTTTGAAAAGATGTGGTTGGCTTCATGTGCCTTGGAGGAGCCCTTCCTGGTTGGTAGCTGTTGTGTGACGGGGAGAGCTGCCTGATGGGTGGGAATTGGCCATGACTACATTAAAGAGAAAACTGGAGAAAAATCCAAAAAAGAAATCTGATAAACTGTCACAAACATGCCTATTCATTCAGTGCAGCACATTAATTAATTATCTGCAGCTTTAAAAGCTAAACTCCCCTTTTTCTGTTGTAGCTGACATTGAATTAAAGTGTCACACTTCTGATCTGCACCAAGTCGAGTGTCAGTGGAACGAGGAGCGATATGGTTATGCAAACCTACATTACCGACAAACCGACAGGTAACACTTTGTCTTTTCATGGAATATACACTGTAGTCTCTGTTATTCATAATGAAAGAAATCTCTGGTTAAGTATGATGAGTCATTTGTTTCAGGAATATTTGGGGGAACTGGAAGACCTGTAAAAAGAGTAATTCTTCTGCAAGTCAGTGTGTTCTCTATGGGGAGGAATACACCATGTTTCAGGTTTACCTTACGACTACATTCGGGCTCCTTAGCCGAACCTTTTACATGGACGTGTTCAGGATGAACAATAGCAGTAAGCTAATTTCACACACTGTCACTTTCTTAATATGCACATTTGTGTTTCAAGGGACAGTCCTAGTACAGAATATTCATTACTGATTCTAACAGTTGATATTTATTAAAGAATGGCACGTAATACTTTTATCAGTTTAGAGCTACATTTAATGTTGTGGAATATCCACAAAACAAGGTAATTCCTGTTATTCCATTCAATTTGATTTTACTAAAATATAGCGCTTTTAACAATGGACATTGTCACAAAGCAGCTTTATAGAAATATATAAATTCAGGATATAAATTTTAAGTTTATAAATTTATCCCTAATAAGCAAGCCAGAGGCGACGGTGGCAAGGAAAAAAACTCCCTGACAATATGAGGAAGAAACCTTGAGAGGAACTAAAGAGGAACTGAAAAGGAAACTCATCCTCATCTGGGTTCAATGGATAGTGCAATTCTAAATAATTCCTTTCTATAACTGTGTACTACATGGTTTAAAAAGTGCAACTGTGTAAGGAAATTCATTATAGTATCATTTACATTATAGCCACTATAAACTGTTGTTCCCTCAGCATCCTTCCTAAGCAGCTTTCCTAAGTCACTATACTGACTATATGTATCAATCTTTTAGTAAAGCTGTTTATAAATGTTTGCATATGCCAAACTGAACAAAAACATTTCAAACAGACAATTTACAAACGTTTTGGTAAGGCTGATTTTCTACATACTAGCATGCGCATGTTGATGAATACCAATCACCTGTAAATTAAGTAAATGGCAGACATAGAAGTGAAACTTATTTTTCACTCACCTCTATTCCAATACAATATCTATTATTTAACAGTATAACAACTGCCAAAATCTGGAGAAAAAAACTTTCTGTTGTACCCAGGTGATGGTGGACACCAAGCACGTCACAATGAGAAACCACTTTTTTTTTTTTTATTCAAAGCAAAGTCTCTCGGCAGCTGTTGGCCAGAATGCAACAATCTGCCCTCCTTGATGCCATGTTGGAAAAGCAGGAAGGCATGTGATTGACATAGCCCAATGAGAGCACACTAGAGAATATAAGGCACATTGCTGCTTGAGACGTACCACATCGGTCGCTTATCAGTCACTTAGTGCTGGCTCTAAAAAAAAGTGTTGGACAGCATTAAAAGAAGATGCCACAGCAAATGGGGACTTACACACTGCAGCCTGTCCTCCTTTTATGCAGCTGCATTTCTTCTTACTTGAATGACGGGTCTTATTTGACTTAATTTACAGATTTATTTGCTTACTTCTATTTATTTCATATTTAATATTCTTTAGTTAATACCTAGTTTAAATTGAAACGTCTGGTTTTAACAAAATGTTCATTAAATTTCTGTGCATAATTGAAATACATAAGCTATTTAAACTTGACAGCATAATGTGTATATAAAAGTGCAGTAACTCATTTCAATTTATATGATTTGAAACCGAACAATCGAAATGAAAATTTTTTTTCTGAAATTACAGGATTTTCATGAATACTAAATATCCTATGAAGAATTTATAAATAAAAACATCCCATATCCATATTGATAAATGAAGCCCAATGTCACCCTTTTACATTCAGTTGGCAGCCCCCCTACTTAAAGCATCTTTCCGTGCACCTGATGAGAATCGAGCATTCAACAGTGATGTGGTATAAATACAGTTAAACCACTTTTCTCAAAAGGAAATAATTTATGTATTTAGAAATGTTTTATTTATTATAATATCCTTACTTTGCACCAAGTCATTTTTTCCATGATTAGTCAAAACAGAGCCTCCAGGAGGGCTTGAGGGAGAGATCATTGGAGAAAGGCTTTGTCTGAAATGGATCTCTCCTCTTCCACAAATATCTGAGCATTTAATGTATCAGGTTCGCTACCAGCTACAAGGAGAGAACAAGTGGAAGGTAAGGAACAAGCACACACACAAGCAATAAAACTGTTGAACAAAGTATATCTAAACAAGAAAGGATTATGATTAGATAGAAGAAACTTCCATCTTATACATTAACTCTGGTTGTAAATAAAACTCATTACTGTGCCAGCTTTTTACAGTGCAAAATCCTAGTACCAGCACCTGTCTGGATGTGCAAGCAAGTGGCCAGTACACCGTCCAAACAAAAGCTATCCCCAATGGATTATTGTACAGCGGGGTCTGGAGTGCTTGGTCTAAACCTCTCACAAAACAACTGACTTCAAACGCAGGTACTCAAGCTTTCACATACACAATCCAAGAAACACAAGAATTTTGCTTAATAAGATGTTCACCAATATTTCTACCCCAATACAGGGTTGCTGTTTATTGCGTGTGTACCTTTTGGCTTGCTCATCATTTCTGTTGTATTGTTCTCCTTCTTCTCCAGATATACTAGGTCAGTTTAAACAACAAACATATTAACACTATACAAAATTCTAAAGAGGCAAACATGTATTTAGTGTGTGATTCATGTTATGTTTATAATCTTTGTTCTTTAGTAAGCTCAAGCAGGTTCTGTGGCCACCAGTCCCAAACCTGAATGATATGCTGGAACATTTCCTGAAAGATATCAATGGACAACACTGGGTAAATTACATCTTGGCATACTAATAATACAATTCTACAAGCAGACCATACTAGCTGGCTTGTAGGGTGTCACATATTATTAACCCATAGCTAATAAGTGCACATAATGTAGCCAAATAACTACTTTATTCACTATTTATATGCACTTTTTTGCTATAAATGTCTAATATGTGACCCATGGTCCTGGTGTTATGAATTCCATATTTATTTTATTCACCAGAAGTAATAATGCTGTGCCAATACCCTAGGAGCCCAACATCAGCATCAAGCAGTGTGATGATGACACCCCTGCTTCTGTGGTGGAGATCATGTCTGAAAAGGAGGCTCAAGTCATGAAGAAACCTTCCTGGCCATCTAACTGCCCATATTTCCCACAGTACCAGTTGGCTGTGGATAGCAATGAGGAGCACGCAGTGCAGGGCCTAGAGATGACCCGAGAGTATGTAATCTTAAAGTCCAGCCCTGTCAATGACATCTCAAGCCTGACTGGGAATGATTATGTGTATGGACTGAATGCCTCATCGGATCATCTTGAGGAAAGTGTCTGCTGTTATTCTTCTCTCTGTTCAGACACTTTTTCAGCCTCCACCACCAACATCGTCAACCATTCCTATTTGCAGGCTGAGTTTGGGAGCCTCCACACCATAACTGGCCACTACACCAATCTGGAAATTGTAGCAACGTCTAAAGAAGAGTGAAAAGGAAGGAGTAGATTCATCTTCGAGTAGGCATAGTGCAGTAAAAGCAGGGCAGAACCTTCTAGAGTTTAACCTACATGCAGTAGGTAAACCCTGTCAAGTTTGAAAGCATTGAAGTAAAACAGAAAGCAAGGTCAGAACTCTGAGATCATGTGCATCTCTGAGGGTAGTGTAAATATGCTTTTTGCTTCCTATCTGAAGGACAGAGCTTATACAGTACGAAAAAAAAAATCTGAAGACATTATTCTCAAAGTGAAAGTCAGGCCAATTAGAGGAAGAAAAAAAGAAAGCACTGCCACCATGTTTCAACAAAACCAAATTCAAGAAATTTCAAAATTACTCAACAATAGTTTCTGGCATTAATAACCTCTTATTTCTCACTGTCATAACTGACATTTTATAAGATAGATGAAAAGCTTCAACTCTCATTCCAATTGAGCTCATCATATTCTCAGGCATATAAATGTAGATGGAACATAAAAAAAAATACCTTGATGCATAAGAAGTTAAAACCTGCCATACTTTTCTGACTCAAATATTGGAAAAAGAATTCATCTTTGAGGTAAACTTTTATTGCATTTTTGACAGTTGTATAATTTTATTAGAGGAGAAAAAATTAGTTCACCGTATTGCAAACTATTACATTTATTCAGTGTGCAATCACTAAAATGAGCTTGAAATACATAATTATAAAAAAAAAAGCCATTTTATAATAACATACAGTATAGCAAAATAATTTGCAGATGTGTTATGTATATTTAGCAATCTTGTGTTATTTTAAATTAGATTAATATCTGCTTTATTTTCTCAATCTATTTTCAAAAAATGTTTTCATTTCCAATTTTTTATATACCTTCCATATTTTAATTAAAACATTCTACCTAAACTGCAACTTCTTGTACTTATAATCCTAAAAGGGGGCTAACCATCAAATACTGTTATGCCTTTTTGGAGCATATATGCAAAATTTTAAAAGGATTTAAGTATCACTGTGTCGTGCACCATAGCATATTAACAACATTGCATTTTTGCTGTACAAATTAGACTAAACTTATACAACACAAAGCAGCAGTAAGTGACTTGAAGCTGTAGTTATACTAATATCTCTCATCCAATAATGAGCATTTTTGTCATTAGAAAGTTGTTTTTTGTTGGCAGTTATTTACTTAAGCTTTGGTTTGACCACTTCTTCATGAACAGAACATCCTGAGTCAATGGTTTTAGTTTCTTACAAAGTTCCCCACAAGCCACATTCACACTCAAGCTAAAATAAATGTATACTTGTGTAATCTAGTTACTGCGGAAACAACTAAGCAGATCACCAAAAAAAAAAAAAAAAAAAAACCCACACAGACTCAAGTAATTATTTTTGACAGCTTTATTTAGAGTTCAAGTATATTAAAACTAAAACCATAAAGATCATAAAATATTATTTGGCTCATACAAACTTCATCCCACACACACATTGAGACAGACCTTACTGGATGATAAGCAGTGAACACAATAGGGGGAGGCTTGCTCTCCAATGTTAAAAATGAAATATTTCTTTATTTGTAATCAGTCTATTTTGTGCTCAACACCAATGAATTAGTAAAATTACCTAATTGAGAAGCCCACTTTGATATATATATATATATATATAAAAAACAAATGTGATTTTACATACAAAGCAGTAAGTGCTCAGTGCCCCTAGCAATAATATGCCAGAGTCTGAGTCTAATAGATACACATTTCTTGTGAGGGATCTTGTATCACTTGTGCACTGAAAGAAACTGCACTACTTCTGTTAACTTCTAAAGAGATCAGCCAGTCTGATACTTCTAATCAAGCAGTACCAGGTAGTATCAGCTGGTCCAGGGGCATAAATCCAATCAAGTATGTCCTCCATTTCAGCTTTACTGAGGTTTTAATGTAAAGTTTCTCTGAGTTAGATAGCATTACACCCACACACAGTCTCAGTCTGCCTTCAGGGCATACAGCACATCATCCTGGCTGAGATTGAGGCGAACACGGAGGAGAAGATCCAGACGGCTGGGCTCAAGCAGGAGCAGACGACAAGCTCCTAACCTCTGACACACAGCCAGGCTCTCAGACACACTCACAGGCTGCAGGCCTTCTACCCGACACAGAGCCTGGTGCTGTACAAACACCTGAGAAATAGGAAGAGAAACAGTTCTTACTTAGCACCAACTGACCATATTCACAGGTCAACCACATTGCTTGTTACATCAGGCTCAGGGTGCGAGAAAGATGTGAAAAAGTTGTTGGGACCCACTTCCCCAGAAATAACTATACCACAGAGCTGCTGTTTCAGAAAGTTGATTAACTTTCTATAACAGCAGCTCTCACAGTGGTATAACGGGCACTCTACATAAATGGATTTAAAAAAAAAAAAGTGTAGTTTTCTGTGAGGAGATTTTTAGCATTTTGGAAGGAGCCTCCGTTGTCTGTGTTTTTAAACAGTTCAGCAGTAAAGCTATAACCAAGTTTTTAACACAGGAAGATCTTCAGGACAGCTCTTTAGCGTTTTGTGGTTGCAATTTTCTGTCTTATTAAATCAAGGAGAAAAAAAAAAAAAAAAAAAGGTTGGTGGGGGAATGTCTGTCTACAAAGTGTGATGTGTCGTTCTTTAATAAATAAAAACTCTTGCAGTATAAGAGGAATAATACACTTCGGGATATGCTGTTATAGGAAAAGAATCAACTTCACCCCGTCATGCATTATTTCTTACTTAACACATTGTTAAAGACAAAAAGGATACAGTACATCCCACACTTTAAATGACTGTAGTTGGTTTTGTATTAGACATTTGACTTTCCTCACTCTTGGGTGTCTCATGAACATCCAAAATACATCCAGTGCTGTACTTTGCGCTCCATTTTCTCTATACTCAATATAAAAAAATATATATATATATTTCAAAATATACTCCATTAATTCTCACTGAGAGTACCGTTTTAGAATTACCGCTGCATGCTGTAAGATTAATTCCCCACAAATCTGGCTAATAAGTCTCATTTTATCCAGATGAGTGGAAAAATAATCTTACAAAAACATCTAGCCCTTTTTATGGTTTCTTAATGATCCGTTCGTGATGAAAGCACCTGTAATGTGTTTCTAAAACATTAACTTCACTGAAACTTAACTGAGCATGTTCTGAAAGTGTGTTGAGTTTGGTCTTAGTCAATAGACAATGCAAGGATGATTATTTGGGCACGTTCGGAATGAATGTTATGTGCACAGTGAATATGACGTTCATCATAACCTTACAGCCACACATCAAATCAGACACTACCTGCTGAAAGGTGGCCTCTTCAAGACCCAGCCTGCGAAACTCTGCAATCACAGCCCTCAGGAAGAGCTGCTCCTGCAGAGAGGTACACCTGAAATAAACAGGACCAGGATTAAGTACCAGGAGCAGGACTGCATGATACAAATATAACCATGATTGAAAATCATGCTTAATTATTCAGATTATTCCGTCAAATGAGGAACAAAAAAAGTGCTATAAACAGCACCTTTTTTTGCATTGTACATAAATGTACACATAAATCTTTGAATAATTATAAGCTTGCTTCTTAGGCACATCTAATCACAATTAAACCCAATAAGATTTAAAAAAAAATATATATATATATTATAATAAAACAGACAACTATAATATAATAACTTAAGCCAAACTCTATTCAGGAAACAAACACCACACTTTGCATAAATCCACACCCAGGAATTATAAGTTCACACCCTCACAAACACACCTTATAGCTGTGATGTAGGAGGAAGAGAACATTTCATCTAAGGCTTCCATCACATGACTCATTCCAACCAATCCGATGGCACCCTGATCAGAGTGCTCACAGATCTCAGTGGCACGTCTGCAGATATCTAGACAGCGACGCGCATCACCTGACAGAGCTGCAACCTGGGGTGCAACGTGACAATCACGATCGGGGAAGCAATCAGACAGGAAAGAGTACATTTAAGAGCAGTTTTGATGGGGAGTACTCGATTTATTCAACGCGGTCTTCCTGCAATGTTACGTCTATGGCAGGATCCTACATGGTGCTTTATTGGGCATATAGTGCATTACATACGGTCTAGAGGAGCATTATGTTATACACCAAGTCCGTTAAGGATGAGTGTGGCTACTGGAATTCACTCCAGCCTCGGAGATGATTGAAGCCCAAGATCAGGTTTTCAAGAAATCAAGAAGATTTTCTTTTCATCTACTTCATTTTTGATGACAACTTTTACTCAGGATGTAATTCTTTTCCCAAAGTAATAGTTTCTAGAATAAGGTTTTTTTTTTTTTTTTTGGATAATCTACCACATCTGCTTCAATTTTCTAAACTGCAGTAGTGGTCTTTTTGTGCCTGTCAAATCTGCCTGTGATTATCTTTGGTGCATCTCCGAGGGTTTTTTGGAAAGGCACTATACATTTTCAACCTCATTACCTTTCTGGAGACCAGCTGAAGAGCATCTTCCTCAAAAGCTTTTACTCGGTTCAGTCGAGATGTGATAATTTGCTGCAGCTGCTTAAAAGTGTACGGTTGGAAGGACATGCGCGTCAGCCCCTGCAAAGCCAAACACACATATTGGTCATTTTTCTTAAACATAATTCCATGTCATACTACTAATATTCCATGTCAAAACTCATAAGACACACTGCAGTCATTGTAAAATCTTGCTGATGAGAGTCTCACCAGGCGACTGGCTACACGGTTGATCATGATCCTCTCAGGCAGGTCCATAGTGTTAGCGATAGTCAGGACCACCAGGCGCGCATGCTGTCTCGTTGGCCAGTCAAATAAATTATACATGACATTCTGCTTCCTGGTCCATAAAAGGTCCAGCTGAAAAATGTTCATAACTTTATTAATCATGTGTTATCTACATAATGTGTATCTACACTATACATCTAATGCATATGTTTATTCATTTAAAACAGTACTTTTTTCAGTACTTTTGCCAAGAGAGTGCCGTGTATGCATTTAATTAGTGATGTCATAAAATAGGCAAATATGCAAATTAGCTAATTTGTGTAGTACAGTGTGCACTGTACTTGAGTGCCTAGTTGTCTGAAACAAAATACAATTCTGATTTTTGTTTGTGTTATATTTTTAAAATGTTTGGCTACTAGGTGCAAATTGAGACCAATTGAAATTGAGACAAATAATGACCGGTCATACAAATGCTAAAATTCAGTTAGCTAGGTAGCTAAGTAATTGGTATAACAAGGGCATGTGAAGGCATTTTTAAACTGGTATATCACACAAATTCATAGGATGAGGTGTAGATGTTCTTAGACCATTGGCAATACTTTCTTGAGCTCACTCTCTCTTTTTGTAAACAATTTCTTAGCCATTTTAGCAATGTTGAGCCACTATATTTGTCAGAACATAATAGGAGTGAGAATTAACAAAGCAAACCTGAACTGAACATTTATGCTGCATTTAAATTCAGATCAAACCTTTAGTTAATTACTAGAATTACTAGTTTTTTTAAACATCCCACAGATGCCCTGTAATGGTTCTGGGAACTCACCTCGTCCACCAGCAGCACTGTGGTCTCCTTCTTCGGCGCTGGTGTACTGAAGCGTTTCTCCAGCAGGGCAGCAGCATGGTCCGCTGTCGCTTTCTGATCAGTCAGTTTCTATAATACACCACACCATAATATAAAAAAAAAAATGAGTATGACTACAAGCAGATGGAGAAAAAAAGGGGGTTGATGGAGGAAATACAGCCATAGTACACACCTGCAGAATCTGGACATAAGCCTGGTGCGGGTCGGTCATCTTCATGCCATTGATCTCTATGAAGCGGAACGGCGGGATCTCGTCCTGCTCTGCTGCCTGCTGCAGAGACCTGATCACCTCATGCACTGTGGCCGTCTTCCCCGTGCCAGGAACGCCTGAGATATACATACACCTGTAGAACATCAAACGCACGGCATGCAATTAGATACCACTTTTTATGCAAATGAGCAGGACTGAGTTGGGAAATGTTGTGCACTACACAGCTGGACACACCCTCCAGTGCCGTCCATGATCTTGCTCTCCACGAAATTGTAGATGTCTTGGAACTCCTGCTCTCGACATGGCAGAGACTCGGGGACTGAAGATACATGCAACCTATTGGGGAAAGAAAATGATTTAAAGACATGGGGTACAAACAAGTGAAAACATATATACTTCTGGAAGCAATTTCAAAGTGCTGAGTAAAATATTTTGAGTTCTACAATGATATATATGTATCTGTATCTGCTGCTATGTCACAATGAACATGACCAGAATGCAATCAGATTGCACTGAAGCAGCAATGATGTGGAATAGCAGAAAGACTCTCTATTAGCATAGGAAATCTAGTCTATATTTTATTTGCACACCAAGGTTAGAGATTTCATGTAGCTACAGAATTTAATAATAAATAAAAGGAAAAGTATAGACCAATATCCTTGCCATATGCATGTGGAACTCACACAAATCACTCAAGCATGGAGAGCACGGAGCAAGCATTAAATATATGGTTTGATAATTATATCTATACACCACGGGAAACACTGCTTCGTAAAATACCCTCCAGAAAGAGTTATGACACCGTCTTACCTTGCCCTTGCTTCCTCCAATACATTCCCAGGCTTCCTGGCTGGCAGATTTCTGCTAGGAATGCTGGGAGTGGCATGTCGAGGCGTACGGGGAGTGGAAGGAGCAGACTACATGGGGGGGTGGGGGGGGGGGGGATGGACGAATGGAGAATACATACACTGCTCAGAGAATAAGCAGACGTTTGTAGCACTTCATGATATGATGTGAACCTTTTGCTCTTCTCACTATTAACATATTAATAGTAATATATAGGTATATATTTATTTTATTTTATTCTTTCTTTCTTTCTTGGGAGCAATTGTAACATGGCAAAGCAATTTCCCCCTGGGACTAATAAAGTTCTTTAAATCTTGAATCTTGACTATCCTAATCTACACTATGAGACTACATGTGGGACATGAAAGAAAGAGCAAGAAAGTGAGCGAGTGCAAAACTGTGCACGAAAATATAAAACAGTGATAAAACAAACAGACTGGTGAGAAGAGTCCTTCAAAAGCTGTTGCCATGATCAAATTTCAGGAGTGTAGCTGATCACAGTCTGGCTGATGGAGAAGAAATGAAGAAGCTGTGGAACCTAACACACTAAAGGGTTTGTTGCCACAAATTACATTTCTTTAAATTTAGACTTTAATTTATAGATATTCTTCTTAAGTTTGACTGCCCCTGTGCATTAACACCAACTTCTTTCTAAACGCTGGAATGTGCAAAATGTCCTCCTATTTTAAGGAACATATATAAAAATGTTTAATCTGATTATTTAATCAGATTATTATCCAGTTTAGACTCTGAGCTAGTGATTGAGATTGGGCCGTTGAGCAAAGCCCTTAAACCTAAAATATATGAATTTAATCCTCTCTTATCTGTAAATAGGCCTAGTATGAAGATAAATATGAATTCTTTAGTCACACTACTGCATGTCACTGCTTTGTGTTGCTGTACCTTCTTGCTCGGGGTTTTGCGAGGAGTTCTTGCAGAAGCGCGGGTCCTTTCAGTTGACGGCGTTCTCGGACCTGCCGAGCGCCTACTCCTCTTCACCACGAGCTCGTCTTCACTGTCCATCTTCGTCTCCTCTTCCTCTTCACTGCTGCTCTCCAGATCAATCTTAGAGGGCATGAAACAGCCGTCGTCATCAGCGTCTTCTCCATCAGACTGCAGGTCATCACGGCTAGTCAGCATGTTCCTACAACACAAGGCAATACAACACACCAATATAACCATGAGAGAAATAAGAGGGAAGAGCGCACAATATCCCAGCCTGAGAACTCACAGCTGCTTTCGTATGCGAGAGGACACAAGCCGGGCGGATTTCCTCTTGGAGCGTGGAGTGGCAGTAGTCTGTGGAGGCGAATCTTCGTGCTCTTCTTCAGCCCTGAGAGCAGAATGATCACAAACACAGGCAGTGTTTACATGCAGAGATTTTCCTCAGTGCATACAGACACAAACTTGGCACCCTGGCAACACCCTTATTACAGTACGTGCACTTTACCCTTTAATTCAGTCATTTAGTGTCAGTGTTACCAGAAAGTTTATCCGATTTGGCCAAAAGATGTTTATTCTGTTTTGAACATAAAGACGTCCCGTTTACTCTGACTGAGCCACAAAGAAACCTCTCATAGAATTTATAGCTGTGTGTGTGTGTGCGCGCACGTGTTAGGTTACACATATGTGAATTCATTGTCACAAATAAAACAAGTGGGCAATAGGATAGTATTAATATTTTTTAAAAAATGAATTAAATCGTCTCAGTTCAAGAGTTCATCTCTTCCTTTCTTAATGTGATACAAAGGCTAAAAGGTAGATGGCAAGATTCAAACAAATTTTTCTTTGTTAATTTTGCATTACATTTTGGACTGTTGTTTTGTCACAGCATACACACACACACACTACAAAAACCATGGAAGATGCTTGTACTGAACTGCACATACAAAAATATAAATGGAGAACACAACTGAGTGCAAATGTTTTGGCCCAACAGTAAATATAACTCTATATACTTACAGCACAGCAAGAGCAGGCTCTCGGACCGTAGCTGACTCTCTCCTCCTGGATGGAGTTCTTGCGCTGCCAACAGACAAGTCACACAAGAGTTACTACTGTCGTCACTTTTCAAGACGCTTGTCCATGTTCCTCCCACTGTAGACATGTTCGGTGAAAGATTTCCAACAGATGCACACAGAGCTCGAGATCGGTGCGTCCTCTATGTGGTGCAAAATGATTATATTACGTCCATAGACAACCAATCATATTCCAAAAAACATAGATGCCAAGGTGTGGTGTGTTTTCCAGCATCCAAAATCAAACAAAGATTTTGGACCTTCACCAAGTGCTTTGCAGTGATGTAGTACTTTGAGGAAGAGCCATGGTCAAAGTAAAACTGCTAGTGCACGTCATCAGAAATCAGATCAGTGGGAACAAAGAAGGGGAAAAAAAAAAAAAAAAAAAACAACCAATTCAAAGGTGTTGAAATCAGGTTTTGTGACTTGGCAAATCATTCCCTTAACCCTGCCACCAACAGTGTTACCAAGAGTGCACTGTGTGTCTGCTCACGTTACTATAAAGCAGGGGAGTCAAACTTACTTGTGACCCCTCAGACCAGCTCTCCTGGGAGTGGCCTCTCTCCTGCGAGGAGTCCTGCCTTTACTGATGATTGGCTCGGACTCAAACACATTGTCTTCCAGAGGCTCGACCCCGAGCAAGTCCCTGAGAGAGCAGCAGCAAGCTTTGTAGAAGGCTTTTCTTTATATTAATCATTAATTAGAGCAACAGTTCCGAATTAAATATATAACTTGGTCTTCTGCAGAATGCAGAAGTGAACTAGAATGAATTATACCATGGTCTGTCTGAATACTGGATTCTGATTGGCTGGAAGGTGTGCATTCAAAATCGGTGAATGCACAGGTAGTTCCAGTCAGTTTAATCACTCTTCTAAATTAATGTGCTACCTATAAACAATTATAAAATCATAGTAACATACAGTTACAGTTACATACAGGAGTTAAAGTCACAGCTTCATTATTAGTAGAGACACGGCACAGGCGCAGGTAATTCACACACGCACTCTCGCGCTAATAACTATTTATCATAATTTATTCAAATAAACGTAATCTTATCGCAGCTCTGACAACAGAGACAAATATTGCACTTTTAATTCATTAAAGTTTCTGTATTAACAACTTCCACAAGGACTTGTATGGTGGACGCTCCATGTAAACGGATTAAAAAAACGTGTAATTGTTGATCTGGTGACATTTTTTGTGAGGAGACATTTATAAAGAACATTCTGGAAGGAATCTGCAGTGTCCGCTACTTTATGATGGTCAGGAGTAAAGTTGTACACACGTTTTCTGCTACAGGAAAGACTTTGGGTGTCTTTGACAAGCTGTTGTTTTGGGTTTTTTTTTGTCTTATTAACCTCAGAGAGAGACCAGAAGGGGAAAAAAAACAAAAAAAAGAGAGGCTGCTGAGCGAATGACTTTTAGAGAATAGCTGCTATAACATAAGTGATATCGGGAACTAACTTGTTTCACAAAAGGTCCACAACATTAAACATAACTATAAATGGATTAAAAATACATGGCTTTCTTTAAAAAAAATGCAAATTGTAATATTTGTATAAGAGGAATGAAACACTAAGTGGTAAAAGAAACTGTGCTTTGCGGCAGACCGCACCACACCACCACGTTGTTGATTATGCTCCTATAACAGCACGTCCCCATGTGCCTTTTTAACAGAACAGAAGACAGAAGACATGCACGTCCGCTAACGTCATATCTCTAAGCTGACCTGGTGGAGGTGGTATCACCAGCAGAGTGATTGGGTTTATTGGGGCTTTGCAGAGGCTGGATGGACAGATTCTCCTCCTCAGATTTGTTAGAGACTTGGAGTGGGGTCAGACGGATGGAGATGGAGATGCGACGAGGTGGAGAAGCATTTAGTTTGCTGCCCAGCACTTCCTCTGTCTCCATGTCATCATCCAGTACCTCCCCAAGAACATCGTCACGAGTCAGTTTCTTTGTCGGACCTAAAGGGGACAAAAAATAAATAAATAAATCTGACATCATTGTGTGTGTCATTTATTTTGCTGGACATAGATGCTGAACTAACCAGATAGACACGTTCTGAGTTTATAATATTAGTATATGAAAAGGTTGATGCCTTATTGGGTAAAACCTTGCTTCAGAATTGAATTATTAGCATCAATTAATGATTTCTTTCAAAATGTTGGCACAGTGCTAAATGATGCATGTATACCTGCACTTTTACATTTACTTCAACAGTAATCAACTGCACATGAAATATATACGCCATCTGCAATAAAGCAAATTTTGTGATTGTATATAAAGTGAATTACAGTCGACTACATGGGGGCGGATCTGTATCCCTCCGGAGACTTCCACTAGCTCAAGCCAAGAGTAAACATAAAGCTAACTAACATGATGGCCCATGAGTACAGAACACATTAACAAACAAAAAGCAAAACAGCAAAACCAAATACACAACAACACATACGAAAACACAACAGCAAATTCGGAAAAATAGACAGCATTAACTCAGTGGAAAGATCTTTATTGAACATCACATGCTCGCTGCTGATTGGCTACAGCGCCTGTCAGTCGGCGAGACCGTGGAAAATGGAGAGCTGAAGGAAGTTTACAGCAAGAGGAAATATGAGCCTGAATAAATAGATTTATTCTAGCTCATTTTTATCAAAGACATTCATATTATGTTATTTTAGATATGCGGTCAACGTTGCGCTGCATTAATATGAGTGTGAGAATGCTGAAAAGCTGCGTAAAGGAAGTCGCTTTCACTAGGCTAACTAGATAATAAACCGAAAAAGTGCAGTTCTTGAGCATTGTGATAGCCGTAAGCTGTGTCCAATCAGCAACGAGCATGGTGATGTTCAATAACGACTCTCACATTCTGTTCTTCCGTTAATTTTGATGGGTTTCTGAATTTGGTGTTATGTTTTTTTTTTGTTTTGCATTTTTAGTTTGTTACTGTGTTTTTCACTTACAGGTCACCATACAATAAGCTGTTCCCATCTAAACTTGTACAAAAAGCAGAATAAAATGTCAACATGAAATAAAAGAGGCAACAAGTTCAGTCAAAGCATTTGAAAGCACGGACTAGGAAACTCCACCAGCACTCACTGCACAGGTCGAGCTTCTTGCGGATGTTCGGGTTGGAGGAGACTCTGCCTCTCCTCTTCACGTTCAGTAGTTTAGCGGCGGACAGTTTGGAGGCGGAGTGAGCCGACTCGGCCTCGGTGGAACCCATCTTGCCGGTGCTCATGCTGCCGCGCGTGTTCACGCCGGACATAGCCCGCTTCATCACGCTGGGGTCCGGGGTGGGGAGGGCACGGAGTCGTGGTGCATGCTGGGCCGGGGGTGGAGATTTAGGGCTTTGAGGGGGCTTAATCAACTCAGGATCCATGACTTGAAATTTCTTAGTGTCCCACGTAAGTTTAACAAACAGAGTGTCTCTGCTCTTGTCATCAGGGAAAGGAGCCTCAGCAGGAATGTGTTTAACCTACATGAGAAAGGGAAACACAAACCAAAGAGCATGCACATCACTATTTACAACACTGTTCTGTACTTTCAGTACAGATTAAAACCCTACACTATTCAGATTATTAACCAAAAACCTTCTGCAAACATTTTCTGCCACATCATAGACTTTTTACTATCTCCTGCCTGAGCTAATTCATTTTTAAATAAATACACATATACACACCTGAACTGTTCCTAGGATGGTCTGAGCGTCCACCTCATTTTCACAAGAGCGATCCTGGTAGTAAAAGATTTCTTGTGGATGAGGGTCCCGGCCCAGTAACTTCCTTTTGTTCTGGGGTATTTCACACATCCGCACAAACCACTGCACCACCGCCCTCTTCTGCTTACCCGTATCTAACGGACATTCAGAGGTTATTAAGACCAGGAAGACCAGTTATTAAGACCAGGAAGAAGCTCTGAGCTGTTGCACAAAGGCTATGTTCACATTACTAGGCTGAAGTGACACAAATCTGATTTTTAATGACTGTGTAGATGCAAAAATCCGATCCTGTCAAATCAGACCTGAGCCACTACGTTCGCATTACAAGCTTCTTTGCACAATTCAGATTTTTTTTGCTCATATTCACTCTGTCCATTTTGATACAACATACACACACGGCCCATACATGTCTATCTTTAATGAGAATCTACTCGTCCGCCAAAATATCCACCACGCGCATATTAATTTCCTGAGCAATAAACATTGCTTGGTTTTGGTAGGCTCCTTATAGTTTTGCTTGAATTGATTCCCCAAATTTGAAATAACCAATCACCAATTTTCTCATCTTTTGACTAAATATAGTCATCGCTGTTGCTTGTCTCCATTGGTGTTCTGTTGAACTGCAGACATGACAGTGATGCGCAAATTAAAGTTGGCACCAGGCCAAAAGAATTCCGCACAGACACTTTTCGGATATGTATCCAATCTAGGCACACATATGAAAGTGTCTGATATGAAAAGATTTTTTTCTGTCCATATGATCATGAAGAAATAAGATTAAGGCTGTAGTCAAGACGGTCATCGCCAAGTCCAAGACCGGGACTAGCAGAGATGGAGTCAAGAGTCAAGAACAAGTCAAGATCACGTCTAAATGAAAGCGGGACAGAGTCAAGATCATGACCCAAAAAAACCCCATCAAATCATTTTCAAAGGTCAAGCCTTTACTTCATCTAGATGGCTTCAGAAATAGTAATTACTTCTTGTTCAACATTGTGCATGTGCATTGTGCTGCCCAAGTCTAAGTCCAAATACCAACATGTCCGAGATATGTCCAAGTCAACAGAGGAATAAGTCTCGAGACCAGACTTGAGTCCTAAATCAGATCTGTGTCACAGTAAGGCAGAAAATCAGATCGTGTCCCTTCAACCTGGTAATGTGAGCACAGCCTAGAAGATGAGAAGAACATCAATGTGACAGCGTATAAGGAGACAGCACGTCTTACCATCACAGAAAAGCTTGAGGAGCTGTGCGACATACGGGTTGTCATCGTCATCTCCCTCAATCAGAATGCACTGACCCACTGACACCACTGCATCGTCCGGCCTTCCTTCCACAGACACGGTCAAAGACCTGAGGAGCATTTCATACATCTTAAAAACTGCCATGATTTAAAACCTAAACAGCTTCACACCAAGAGCTGAGTTACACAGCTGCTTTTGATTCCCAGCTGAGGTCCAGCTCTCAGAAATAGGAATGATGAGGTCTGAATCCCAAGCTCATTGTGTGATCCAGCACTACACTTACTCATGATAGAGTCTCTTCAGCTTTCTGTCTTCACTGATCGGATTTCCGGGCCATGTGTAAGTTCTTCGCACTCGCAGTCTTGTGAAGTAGCGACTCATTTTCCTGAAATGATACAGAAGAGGTACTGGGCTGCATTACAGTCATACACACATTACCTGCTGATCAAAGTACTGAACCAAAGTACAGAGGCTGAGCCTCAAATGATTCGTCCTGAGTCAAAGTATAATGCACCATATAAAGTGTACAAGCCATTATTTCACAGCTGATGCAGTGCACTCATAGGGATCAGGGAGCCATTTGGGATTCGGCCTTTCATCACATCTCTGCCACATCTCCACACTGATCTCCTTACCTTTAAAACTCCTTTAAATTATATTAATGCGTGTTAATCCGGTTGCTCGTGTGTACATTGACTGTGTAGGAATAATACAACTCGCTGTAAACTCGATATAAAAGTTTTAAAACCTAAATCTACAAGTAACACCACTATAATCTGCACAAAACCTCCGCTACAGTCACAACTTTTTCGCGCGTAAATGACGTTTTGTTACTGTCGACGCCTACTTGACCAGCGGAAGTGGTTAATATCGCACCCGGAAGCTGTTAGTCATTGGCGGTATAGACATATAAAATTTTATAAAATTTTATATGTCTATGATTGGCGGAACCTCAACCAAAACCCTGTTTCCTGTATGAGTGCACTAAGTAAGGTGCACTAACTAAGGTGTTACATTTTACATCTTAAATAGTGCGCTACACTTCACACCCGGAAGCATTTAGTCATTGGCGGACTCTCAAACAAAACTCTGTATTAGTGCACTACGTAGGAAATGGCTCATACACCCTTAGTGCCCTATATGTTCAGTAATTAGCTATTTGCAACGCAACTATTCACACTAAGAAGCGTTTAATTATTGGCAGGATGTCAAACAAAGCTCTGTTTGCTATACAAGTGCACTATGTAGGATTGAAAGTAATAGATTCTGCGGCCTTAAGTAGCGCTCTATGAGTGTAATAGGGAGCTATTTGCAACGCAACCACTCGCACCCGGAAGCATTAAGTCATTGGCGTCATCGCAAATAAAATTGTATATAAGTGTGTTATGTAGTGTGTAAAAAAAATTCCTTCTACATCCTTAGTGTTGAATAATGAGGCGTTTGCGACAAAAAAAATATCAACACCCGGAAGCTTTAATTATTAACGAAATTTTAAACAAATATCAAAAACTTTTTCTTCTATACGAGTGCAGTACGTAGGGTGGGAAGTAACGTATTCTACATCCTAACTAGTGCACTTAATCTTCAATAGGGAGCTATTTGCAACGCAGCCATTCGCACCTGGAAGCTTTTAGCCATTGGTTGAATCTCAAACAACGCCCTGTTTTTTATATGCGTGCACTCCGTAGGGTGTGATGTAATGGATTCTACAGCCTAAGTAGTGTACTATGTGTTCCATAGAGCGGTATTTGCGACGCAGCCGTTCACTGGGTTTCCGCTGGAGTGCATGAGCGCGTTTGAGTTGTGTGTAGTAGCTGTGTTGTTGTGTAGGCCATGGCGAACAGAACAGTTAAAGATGCGAACAGCATACACGGAACTAATCCGCAATATCTTGTGGAGAAAATTATTCGGACGCGAATCTACGAGTCTAAATACTGGAAAGAAGAATGTTTCGGGCTCACAGGTGTGATAAAGAGGCTAAACTGGTGCTAATGGGGTTAGCCGGCTTGTAGCATTAGCTAGATAGCAGAACAGTATAAGAATATTATTATCAGCCTTTTTTCTGATCCTGGAGAATAACAAGTGCTGCCTGCTTACATTTAGAGTATTTTTTTAATTAAACCTACAATATCTCTTTCATATAGCTTTCTAATAGCTTGCATCATTTATTAAATTAAACCCGAGATTTTTTCTGTAATTTAACTGAAAGTTTAAGAGAGTTTATTACACAAGTCCAGTGTAAGTTTGCAGTAAAGCTGCATTTTTATTCACATGCTTTAGTTCATTTATTGGGATTTGCCTCACTGAGGTGTCTAATGACTCCAAACTGTCCATTTAAACCAGTTTACTTGACTGTAAAGTCTAATTTAAGGCACGAAAAGTCTCTCATGCAGGTTGCTGGGAGCAGCTGGCACAAGACCTTCAGTAGGAAATAAAACTTTTTTTTTTGTTGTTGTTGCTGAGCTGGAGTAAAGGATACAAACAATAACCAAAAAGTGCTTAGTGATCGGATTCTCAAGTATCTATCATCATTTTAATACATATCCATCATGATAGATGGATGGATAGATAGATAGATAGATTGCAGAAGTACAATAAAAATAAATTGCAAGGACACAGACAATGCACAGAGAAGACAGATTACACTATCCGTACTGCAGTCAACTAAGCAAATAAGAATAAAATAAGATCAGCTTATCAAGCGATATCTTCATTTAGACACAAAGACACAGCCGAAGAAAAATAACTGCACGAGATTTACAGAAATTCAAAACAAATGATCGGAGACTTGAAAAAAATCCTTAGAGGGAAGTGGATTTTAAAAAAGTCCACAGCTATATCATGTTAAGAAATATCATTCTCATTCATGATTTGATTGATTTTTTTTTTTTTTTTTTTTTTTTGCTAGCGTTGAAAAAAAAGTCTGTTAAAATATTAGTCTTATTGAGGAATTGAGGGTCGTACCAGAAGTCAAAGAGAGCAGACATCAGCAGATATCTGTTTTGATTCGAATGTATTTTTAGAATGTCAAAAAGACGCTTGCTGCTGGAGAAATAGCACCATATTTCTGTAGACAGCAAGCAGAAAATAATGACTGTTTTTTTTTTTTTGTTTGTTTCTGAGTTGAACAAAAGGATAAAAAGGGGGGAAAACAATGAAAACCTTCATTTAGATGTGGGAAAAAATATGGATGCAAGGACATGACCAAAACAAAATGGAATAAATGTCTGCATTTATGTCACATTCAATAATCATTTGACTCATTATTGTTACAAGCCCTTTTGTTAAGTAAAAAATATCAGTCTTTCTCCAAAATACATCCAGGGACGTAACACTACCGATATCTTAGCGTACACGTTTCAACCACTTATGTTACTTTTTTAATAGAACGTCTGCAAAACTTGCATTAAATGGCTTATGTGAGGGTGTGCAAACTTTTGCACTCACCTGTACAATTATGTGAATACTTAGTTTTCTGTGTGTTTTTCTCTTTTCTTTCTTCCCCCCAAATGGTCACCGCTTTCGCCGCCTAAA
The DNA here is from genome assembly GCA_037576675.1 of Pangasius sanitwongsei. Taxonomy (NCBI): domain Eukaryota; kingdom Metazoa; phylum Chordata; class Actinopteri; order Siluriformes; family Pangasiidae; genus Pangasius; species Pangasius sanitwongsei. The sequence goes on along the minus strand of CM075004.1, from coordinate 22,545,401 downwards.
GCCGAGCTGGTTGTGGACAAGGCGATGGAGCTGAAATACATCGGCGGCGTGTACGGAGGCAACATCAAACCCACGCCATTCTTATGTCTCACCCTGAAGATGCTCCAGATTCAGCCGGAAAAAGACATCATTGTAGAATTCATCAAGAACGAAGATTTCAAGTATGGAGAGCAATTTTATTTGGTGCAGTTGATCTGACGTTGCTGTTTGGGTTCTGTACAGAGGTTTGCTTTGGCATTGGGCTTCATGATGATATCATGATAATCCAGAATTACCGTGTGTTAATTCCTACTGGATTATGATTGACGAGTTGACAAGCAAACCTAAAAAAAAATATACTCATTACAAACTCAGACATATTCTAAGGTAAAACCAAAATGGTGTAAGCTTTTAATCTTCTGTTATGTATATGATATGACTGTATTTAAAGCACACGCCTGTTCCACTGATTCACCACAGCAGTATCAGACGTGTCATCTGAGCAGATGAATCAAAACCTTGACCACTTAAACAAACGACAATTATTCATAAAATAACAGATTTATATGTATGTATTGCAGGGGTTCCCGGGTCTGTCCATCCCAGTCCGTCACCTTTCCAAGTCGAACTGTAAAATGTTTGTTGATTTTATGCACAGTGACGTTAAACACACTGATGAGCTCTGTCTCTCTTAAAACTTTTAGAGCTGCGTCATGATTATTGTCCTGGGCTGTGTCTCAAATCAAAAACTCTGACCTTTCACTCACTCGTATTTACAAATGTAGAAAATCCAGAAGGCTGGTACACGAAACATAGTTTTCGTGAGTCTGAAGGCTACAGAAGAGCTATTATTTTAGTAATTATTATTATTATTTTTATTTAAACACTATCTGTAACAGGAAAACAGGTTAGTGTTAGTACTCAGTAACAGTCCAGAGTAGTAGTCAAGTATGCGATGTCAGACACAACGCTAGTTTATTTAGCGGCGGTAGATAGACTGGGAAATTTGTGCAATATTTTTATTACTACACTATGCTAGTGCTGTGAAAAGACCTAAAATATTTACTCAAATATATATTTAAATGCGGTTTGTCTGAATGTTTTAATATATTAGCACACACAATCCATCTTTGATATTTTTAACATGAATTTGTAAAATGAATGAATGAAACAGAAGAGGAGGTTGTGAGTTTCTCTCTCCGCCCCATTAGTGAATCAGGCGACTCCATGTTTGGGAAGCCCTGATGTATTGGGAAGCCGAATGCAAGAGCTGAAATCGATCATGCGGAAACAATTTTACTGGCAGGTTGTTTTTTTGTTTTTTTTTGTAGAAAGAATGTCATTACGCCTTTTGGACACTCTGTCTTGCTTTCTGTCCAGATATGTCCGCCTGCTCGGAGCCATGTATATGCGCCTGACGGGCACCTCGGTGGACTGCTATAAGTATCTGGAACCGTTGTACAATGACTACAGAAAGATTAAAAGCCAGAACAGAAACGGAGGTAAGCAACACGTGGTCCAGGGGCGGACGAATCACAAATCACTAATCCATTTTGGTTGCCTGGAAACCCATGGGACTAGGTTTAATTTGTGGTAGCTAATGGAATGTAATAAACTACGCTAGTTAGCTTCTTAAGTGCATCAGTGGAGACACAGACAACTGTATAGATCACAGCATACGGGAATGCCATGGTCTTTAGCTCTGTGCAGACTGGATTAAATGTACTTGGGGCCCTAGGGTAAAATTTCATGTTTTACAGGTGCTCTTCTGTGCTCTTCTCTTTTATTTCCTTCCGGTTTGGCCATTTCTCCCTTCTCCACTGAGAAAGTTTTAGGCCAAATCACCTACTGTTTTTCACCAAACTCAGCACTCGTCTGATAATTTTAGTCTCAACCGGATTAACATTAATGATTTTCTCTGCAGACGTCTCCTCACATTGAAACAAAGATGTTTGCCTGCTGCTGCTTGCTGTATTCATTCTCATAGCACGCATATCAGAGACCCTCCCCCAGATATTAAACGCTTGACAAATCACAAAATGAATGAAGAATGCTTTAGAAGAGGCACTCAGCTATATACTGGGTCTGGGTGGTAGAACATACCTGAGAAACCAGCGTCTGTTGTCTACGCCAGTGCCTCTTCGAACGCTTGGACGCCATGTTGTGAATGAAAAACAGGAATGAAACGGGATCACATGACCACGCGACGAAAACATCCGGGTTCAAAGAAAATACAACCCGGTGGAAACTCACTCCTCCTGTGGTCATTTTATTGCTTTCCGCATGCGAGAGTTTTATCACTGAGTAGACTTGTAAAAAAAAAAAATGTATTGCTGATGTCCCCATGATAAACTATTCCAAACCGAATAGGGCTTTTTAAAAAAGGTTTGAAGCTAGCACATTGTGTTTGCTCCCTGGACCAGCATTTCGTCTAAGAGCTGTGGTGTTGTCTCTTCCAATCAAATGAAAAAGATATCCGAGTCTGGATAACATCCTGATTGTCACTCAGTGTGTTAAACCATGCGGTGGCTGTGTTAATACGAGTGACAATCGAGATGTTATCCAGACTCGAATATCTTGTTCATTTGATTTGATTTGGGGGGACCAGGGCAGCAAGTCTAATGAGCCTAATTATACACTGGGCAGCTATGAATAAAAAATCCTAATAGTACAGACACATAATCTATTTGTCCTTAGCACCTGAGCCAGTGATTTGTCCACCCCTGTAGTGGTCTCTGACCCTGTGTTTCCTCAGAGTTTGAACTGATGCACGTGGACGAGTTCATAGATGAGCTACTTCATGCCGAGCGTGTGTGTGACATCATCCTCCCGAGACTTCAGGTTTGTTGTCGAAATTCTTTATGTGAATACAAAATTACATATTAAGCTAAGCATGTGTGCTCTAGCATGAGCACGTGCAAATGGATGTGGTGTTTGTAGAAGAGGCAGGTTCTTGAGGAGGCTGAGCTGCTCGATCCACGTATCAGTGCCCTGGAAGAAGACCTGGATGAGGTGGAGTCCAGTGAAGAAGAAGAGGAGGAGGAGGAGGAGAAGGTAGTGATGTGGTGGCTAATAAATTTATGATGCACTTTTCTTAAAGGAGGCCTGGTTTTTGTTCAGTAGTTTTACATCACGGATAATTGGATGTTCCATGAAAATTAAAATACAGCCATTGATGTCACAGTGTCTAAAAACTGTTAGCTACGAACACATTAAAAAATGGTGAAAGATTTTGTGTTTGGATCAGACATATACGTCCACGTTAAAAAGAAAATGCACAAATTACTTGGAATTTGTAAATGTGTAAAAATAGTGTTTTTTAAAATAGTGTAATTTAAAAAAAAAAAACAAAAAAAAAACATCGTTATTTGTTTTTTAATTTCGTTTTTTTTAGTTTTAGTGTTTAAAAAAATGCAATGCATATATTAAAAAAAAAAGAATGCACAAATTAATTGGAAATTGATGACCTAAATTTTTTTTTTCTGCAAATATTTTTTTAAAAATATTTATTTTTAATTACAAAGGAACGTTTAAATCAAATTGCAGTGCATATATTAAAAAATGCACTGACTTGAAAATTGGACGTGTCTGATTGGATGCTTCATTCATTAACAGTGATCTGTGTTAAAACTAATATGAAAATTAAAGAGACCCTTGGCAAAAGCAAGATGTAAAATAGTTTCCAAATATTTATGTAACGTCTTTCTCTCTTTTGATTGTGTTTAGCCGGAGCGAGTGCAGGCGCCAGAGCCACACAGACGGAGTTACAGAGATTTAGATAGACCACGCAGGTCTCCATCTCCTCGCTACAGAAGAAGCCGCTCGCCTAGAAGGTCAGTAATTGACATATAAGATGAAATCACCTATATAGTGAATAAAATTCAGGAAGTTGCGCTAAAGTTTTATGAGCATTCTTGGATAAATGTGTGAACTTCACAGTGAGAACTGCATGTGCATGCTCTATAAGTACTGCTAAATGTTTCCATTCTGCACTAACTAGACTATTTGTGCATAATGAGAGAAACCGTAATGTATGTATTGATGGAGTGCATCACATGTCTGAACAGCCTGATTGATTTCTAATTATCCTTTTCTTTTTACATTCACAGACGAAGCAGATCACCGAAGAGACGAAGGTATGCGTCAGCAGAAACGTTATCAGTCTCTGTTTTTATACACCTTTTCCCCATTCTTCATAAACACAGTGAGGATGTGAGCGAGTCATGGAGTACCAGTCAAAAGTTTGAACACTCCTGATTGACTATGATTTTTATATGAACTTAACACTTTTTATTGAGAGGTTTTGTTGATTTGGAGCTTAGGAAAAGCTGTTTGAAGGCTGTTCCATAGTGTGCTAAGAGTGCACAGAGTAATACATTTTACAGAATACATTTTTCTTTCATAATGTGATGCGTTTTGAAGTGCAACAGACGGGTAAAATGTGACATTAATGGGTAATATATGGTCAGTCTTAGCTGTTGAGAGCAGATGAAAGGTCATTGCAAGTGATTGATGGTGACGAATCGTAAGAATATAAATCAACAAGGCTAAAATAAAGGCTAATTTTGATTTCGGTAACTGCATTATTCTCTGTGTGATATATAATCATTTGGATGACATTAGTATTATTGTAAAAGGGGAAACAGTGGCAGAAAAAAAACCTGAGGAAACCTTGGGGGCAACCCATCCTCTTCTAGGTAACACCAGATAGTGGGATTATACATCATTACAGTATACACGTGTAGAGAGACAGAGACAGAGTAAAGACCAACAGTCCAAATGTGTTTAAAGGATGGTCAATATGTGGATATTGTGAATAAGTGAATCCTTATGATTAGGCACAAATCTACAGTATTGAGGTGAGAATATCTACTGAACCAAGAGTGAGAGTTGAGCATGTTGACATGTTTACCTTCTCCTGTAGTCCTTCTCCCAGACGGGAGCGAGAGCGCGATCGCCACCGCAGTAAGAGTCCACGCAGACACCGCAGCAGATCCAGAGACAGGAGGCACCGCTCCAGATCTCCAGGTACGCTACGTCTCACTACAGTCTGCTCAGAGACTCCTCTCTCAGAGCTTATAATACCAGCATCTCAAAATGAACACAGGTCCTATCTGTCTGTAGATTCTTCTAGTGTTTGAATGGAAAATTTGAATGCTTAATGTTTATTTTACACCACCGTCTTTCCTCATTTTTATGAAAGTGCTACTTATTCTAGAGAGCACAGTGTATTTAGTGGCATGTAAATAACACTTACTACATAAACTCAATTTCCTTAACTCAAAAAGTGGTAATTTAATAGTTTTGCCATCGCTTGAGAATTCATCTACATTTGCTTTTTTTTGTTGCCGCAGGTCATCACAGAAGCCACAGGCACCGCAGTCACTCAAAATCACCAGAGAGGTAACTGCACTATTAGACATGAGCTCAGTATTCACTCGCAGTAAGATACATTAGTGTGGCACAGTTTTTCAAATTGTGAGCTTTTCTTTATATGTTTAACATGGCATGGCTTTGTCTTTTCTATGCAGTCGCTCGAAGAAGAGTCACAAGTCGAAGAGGAAATGAATGTCATGGGAGTTGTAGGTTTTTTTTTTTGTTTGTTTTTTTTAAAAATAAAATTCACTTTTATTATTGCTTCAGTCAGTAATGTAAAAATTCATGTTGTGAATTTTCTTATTAGCTCGTTAAATCCACAAATGTCTTTGATGCTATCTGACCTTTTACTTTTTTTTACTTGTATCCTCCTCAGTTGTCAACTGTCCAATGTTTATCAGGTTTATCTGATAATTTGGCAATTATGAATCAGCTTATATAAGCCATTGTTCATGTTGTTTATCAATTACTTCATGTTAGGTTAATGTAGCAAAAACAATGTTTTAAAAAAATTTTTGAATTAAATCTTGTTTTTTTTAAGGTACCACTTGTAATTTATAATGCCCTCTGCTGCCTGCAAGGTGAATTGCAGTTGAACAGATTAAAAACCCTCACATGCCCCCACAATTGACCCTGTCTCCTATCTTGAAACTACAAATGGACCCAAACCATGCCAGCAAAATGCATCTACATCATCACTGTTTTTTGCTTTAGTAATTAAATTGCCTTTTCAGGACAAGCAGCTCTGTTCTGGCTGGGTGTGGCGCTCATTTCCAGGCCAGAGACTGTAAACAGAAGCCTGAAGGAGCTAGCCAGAGCCACTGTATGGCAATATTTTAAAATCTCACTTTTTAGTTAATATATCAGTGTGTGTATATATATATATATATAACAGCTACAGGCCTAGAAGCTTTTCAGAAACTGAGGTATTAAACCCCTATCTGTGCACAGCAGTCATTCTGCTCACTGAATCTTAAAGGTAAATGCTTCTAAGCCAAAAGAAACATCAGTCTTTTTTTCTAGAGGCACATACAACTGATATGAAATGGAAAATACAAAAATAAGAGTAATACATGCAACATTTATATTCTGGGGAAGATACAATACATATGTTTTGAAACTTAAAGAGAGTTGAATTTTTTTTGAAAAATGACAGAAGATACTCTCATGGGAATTTACATTCATCAGTGTAGGGTTTATCCATGCAAGTATAAGATTGACCTATAGACAATTATCTTGGTGATTCTCAAAAAGAAAAATATGTTTTGTCCCTGGTTCGATCTTGAGCTGGGGTGACTGTGTGGCATTTAAATGCGCTCCCTTTGTGTGTGGGATTCCTCAGGGTTCTCTGGTTTCCTCTCCCCTCCCAAAAACATGCCAGTAAGTGGATTTGTTGAATCTGAATGTGCATGGTGCCCAGTGATAGACTGGCGTCCCATACAGGGTGTATTCCTGCCTCGTGCAGCATGTGTTCCCGGAACGGACATCAGACCAACCCCAACCCTGACAAGCGCATACTTGAGATAAAATTGTGACGAATATGTTTAGTAGTTTAGTACTACTATCATAGTAGTAGCATCATTAGTATTATTAGCAGCATCAGCTTGGCCTGTGTTTCAAGCAGAATTTTTTAAGCAGGGAGGGAAATGATGTTGGAATGAGTCAAAATAAACTAATAACAATAGGTACTGACTACAAAAGGTACATGTACAGGTTTTTATTTGGGTAGATTTTATGAATATGCTGAAGTATCACTTTATTCCAGTATCTGATCATAAAGGTACTCACGATTGCACTCTGAAACTGAGCTCTTACTGATTTAGTATTGTTACAGGATTGCGAAGAAAGAAAAATATTTCACCTATGAGATAGGGGGTAATATAAAGGTATATAATTTAATTTTATTTTAGTCATTTTACATCTAAATAGTTAAATATCTTACAAACACTGAAAGTTCCAAACGCGGGACATTAGACTTTTATTATGGAAACAGTACACGCGGCCGCCATTGTGGCTTTAATAACGCTTGCTGTCTTCATTCTTGCGCATCCAGTGTTCAGCTGCTGACGGCAAGCTTTATAAAATGTAATATAAAACGGTCTGTCTGAACATGGCTGACATATAACCTGGAGGAACGGTAAGCGCTTTCAGTGTAACATGCACACTTAGTAATGTTTACTTAGCTTTTCCTTCCTTGCTAACGGTAGAAAGCTAGCTAACGTTATCTGTACTGTTGCTTATAGAGCGGTTAGCTACACAGATAGAGGGAAAACCTTTGTTTTTGTGCTGTATAGTGATATATTGTATATTGTTGTATAAGTGTGCATTATACATTTTGGGCCTGTTTGTATATTTCAAGTAAAGTTGAGTGAAATGCTGCTAACAGTTCAGGAACGTTAGGAACTCGAGTTATGGCTTTTTAACGCAGCGCTGTTGGATTCTTCATTCTGATTGGTCAGAAGGTGTTGCTTCAGTTTCTATAACAGCAGCTCTAGTTCCGGCTACAAGGCGAATCACAGCTGTGTATTCATCCGCTCGTTCAAATATCGTGGTTGAGTTGCACAGCCTGATTAAAAGTGTGTGTAATCACTGATATGGGGAAGTTTTTTTATGAGGAGATGCTTGTTTAGCATTTTTGGAAGGAGTCTCCAGTGTCCTCGCTTTGTAACAATCAGAAGTAAAGCTGCAGCTTTTAAGTTTTTCTGTCACAGGAATGTCTTCAGGACAGTGATTACTAGCTAGACGTATTTTTTTGTCTTCTCAATTTAAAGAGAGACAATTTATAGCTGCTATAACATAAGTGATAACAGGAACTAACTTCTTGCACAGACATTCCACAACATTAAAGGTAACTATAAATCGATGAAAAGTCTTGTCGTACTTTAATAAATAATCATTTTAATTGTTGGGAAATTGCTGTGGTATAAGAGGAATAAAACACAACACACTACCTGCTGTTATTGGAAAATAATCTTCGGGGTGGTAACAATAATGCCACACTCCTTTCGCGTTTCACCTTTAACACCACTTAATTCAACTTCTCAGATCCATGATTATCAGCTGTGTTAAAGCAGGATGACTACTAAGCCATGCAAGAATGAATTAATATGTACATAAATAATAGTTTCTCTGGTGTCCTTTTTGCCCTCAGTAGCAGCCATAGTGGGCAGTGAGGTACAGGAATAATGGACTCCTGGACCCCGAACCCCCGAGCCAAGCCCTTCATCCCCCGACAGCAGCGCAGCCTCTACCTTACCTGGAAATACAAACTCACCAACAAACGGGCTCTCCGCCGAATTTGCCAGGTAACCTTCTTCTTTATTTCCATCGAGAACATGTATAATGAGTAAAATGAATGCAATTTTTCGCTTTTGCAGTGTGATTTTGGGTGCGTTATTGTGATTTTTTTTTTTTTTTTTTTTGTGTGTGTGTGTGTCCTCAGGGTGGTGCAGTCCTATTCTTGTTCATTACTGTAATTGTGAACATCAAACTTATTCTGGAAACAAGGAGAGCAGCGAGTGAGGAAGATCCTGCTCCAGATTACGGTACTCTTCAGTGTGGAGTACTTTTGGGTCAGACTTGACATTTAAAGGGATACGCCAGGGTCTTTTAACTCCTGTACCACATGCGGTAACCACAGACAATGATTTTGACACGTTTGCTTGTATCGAGATAAAAAGGGAAAAGTCACTGTGCAGTTGTTAAACACAATAAACTTTAACATATGTGTTTAGAAGAAGAAAGGTCTTTGGATGAGACATGAGAAATCTCAGAGCTGTTACTATCTAGTTTTATACCGCACCATTCTGCTGGTCAGAATGTGTTGATTAATTTTTGTATAACAGTAGCTGTGACAGAGGAGACAGAGATAGAGGCTGGTGAGGGAACGACTGTGTATCGCTGCTGTAATGTAAGTGAGAACAGGAACTAACATGTCTTTTGGATGTTATACAACATTAAATTACTATAAACATTAAAACTGTAAATGGTTAAAACCGTGATGTCATTCATTAATATATTAAAAATTGTAATCTTTGGCAAAAGACATTTAAAGAACTTTGTGACATGCTGTTCTAGGAAAATAATCATCTTTAGGGTGGTAGCAGAACTCCTATAACGGCATGCCTCCAAGTGTTCAACTCCTACGTATCGAACTGTACAACAGCAGCATACTAAAGAATTTCCCCTATTGTTTTGTGGTATCCATGCACTATTAAAACGTACACAATTAAACTTGTTACGTCATAAACACACACACACACACACACACACACTGAAAACATAATCCTGTTTCTGAAAGGATGAATTATACACATTTGCATCTTAATAAAATACCACTGACTGATATGAAAGATACGTTCTGCATAAACGTTTTCCCAGCAGAATTCATCATCGCCCATTAGACAGCCATTAAAAATCAGTTCTGAGTAAATAGGTTTTCTGTTCTTTTCTCAGAGCAGGAACTGTGTCCAGTTTCTTACCTGAGATAATCACACACATGCTGCAGATGCAGTCGGTAGAGATTAGGTTGAAAAAGCTCAGAGTTTTTTGTTTAAGGGTGTACAGCGGTTAGTAATCCAATATGATGGTACAGTACTTCTAGTGTGTCTGGCATTAATGGATCATTATTTCCTGGGCTGTGTTCCAATACCACTTATAAAACCCTCTTTCCACTGTCCCCATGGTTAAATTTTCTTGTCCATCTTGAGGGTCATTCTATTGTTTAATCAGGTCAGGTAAAATTTGTCTGTGTATCACTGTAGATTTCAGTGTTTTCGTCAGCTTCATGTGACATGTAGACTGTCCCGATCATCTTTCTAATACAGCCAGAGTTAGTATAGTTCTTATTCTGTCTTTCATTTTATGCTGAACTTATCGTTAATTACCCAGATGATGCCTTGGCCAACATGGAAACGCCTCGAAGACCAGCCAGCGGACGCAAGGTGTTGGACATCGAGGTGTATTCCAGTCGCTCAAAGGTGTATGTGGCAGTGGACGGTACCACAGTGAGTAATTCTTCCCGTTGAGCCCTTTCTGCTCTTTTTTGTCTTGTTTCCTGATAGTTCTTTTCATCCTGAATTTGTTTTTTGCTTGTCAGCTAAGATTCAGTTCACATGCTATTACTCCAATTTCTGTTACATCTACAAGAGCCCACAGTTTGTGACAGTAGTTTAACTGGATCAGTACTTTCTCACAGACATGTCCATTTGACTTCAGATAATCTATTAGCAATGTTTGGGCTTGATGAAATGTTGCCATGACCAACTAATATGTATAAGCATTTATGAGAATAATCTTTTTATTTTGGGCCACTTTCTTCAGGTATTGGAGGACGAGATGCGGGAGCAGGGAAGAGGCATACATGTTATAGTGCTCAATCAGGCTACCGTAAGTAGAGCTAAAGATTTTCTTTAACCTGACAGAAAAGCAGTCCAATAGCTTCTTTTACATTACAATGCGAACTTCTGTTAAGCCTATTATATTATTATATTTCCAAGGCTTAAATGACTCTTACTGCTTGATATACAAATATGGCCGAATAAATACTTGTAATTTTATGTTCGAGTGTCTTTTGAATTATGCATAATTTTCCTAATCTCTCAAAATACGTGTCCTATAATTGATATTCAGTGGAAGTACTGAGTATGTACAGTGACACAATGGAAGGAGCCATTTGAGACATAGTCTATAAACAGGAATAGTTGAAGGAATTGATGGATATAAAATATTAGCTAAATATTAGTGACAAGAGAAGATTACTTTGGGTAAATAATCAACACTAGTCTAAAAGATGTATGTTTGTATTGTATCGACCCCAATCAGTACTCAGTATTGAATTGGTACATCTTTACAGTTACTATATAGTGATTAGGGATAAATTCACAGTGATAAATTCAAATATTTACAATATATTTTTTTGTGAATCCATTTATTTCTGTAAAGCTGCTTTGTGACAATAAAATTGTCATACAAATAAAATTGAATTGAATTGAATTCCTATGTGTCCTGAATATACAATTACTATATATGACCGAAATCATGTAAGGTGATGTTATGAAGTTATCCTGTAATGTCTTGTCTTCCCTGCACAGGGTCATGTAATGGCTAAGCGAGTATTTGACACCTACTCTCCCCATGAAGATGAAGCTATGATCCTCTTTCTCAACATGGTCACTCGTGGCAGAGTCCTAATCTTCACCATCAAGGTCAACCTCAAACATTCAGTTGTTCCTCTTGGATATATAGTACGTGTTTGTAGTGTGATAATAGCTGATTGATGTGTCCTGTGTGCTGTACTCAGGATGAGGGAACCTTCCATTTGAAAGATGCTGCCAAGAACTTGTTGAAGGGACTGGGCAGTCAGGTGGCTGCTACTCTTAGCTGGAGAGACATGTGGACTCTGGTTGTGAAAAAAGGAGGTAGGGTTTGTAACCATTTGTAACACAAAAACACAACACAGTGCTGTGGGTTTTTGTCATTGTTTTATTTAATTCATATATTAATTATGCGTATGGTAGGGTCCAAGTGTCTTGAATCTATTACCAAAGACTTATGTCAACAACCTTTGTGTGTGAAATTACTACAGTTGGCACTGAGGCCTTTAGGAAACAAAATTGACCATATATGAATTTACCAGAGGCTGTTTTGATACAAAAAAAAAATCTTTTCATCTGTTAGAAGATAAAGAAGGTAGCCAGATTTGAATAATATCTTTTTTAAAATTCGACATGAGGACAGAACTCATCTCATACCCAAAACTTTGGACAATGGATTGGTGGCTTTTTGACAGGGATGCTGCATTAGAACCTATGGCTCTTTTGTGTGCACCACTACTGTGAAAAGGACCATGCCGAGCGAGTCAAAATCACACCAACAGTTAACACAGTATG
>CM075004.1:22523156-22528156 GCA_037576675.1 Pangasius sanitwongsei | reverse complement strand
TGTGCTAAATTCATTTTGCTTGCCATGTTTTTGACGTGACTGCACGCCGTGAATCATTTTTGGTATGTGGAATTGACTCCAAAGCTTTAGGCTTGACTCTTAGTTTTCAGCGCTTTGAATCAGGGAATCAACCCTGGGATCAACTCCCAGCATCTTTGAGGTAAACCATAAGCAGGATGGTGTCTTCATGTCTTGGCAAACAACAAATATTAAAAAATAGGCATTTTGCATGTAAATAAAATCGACATTGTAGTGTTATCAAAATTGACCAGTGCTGTTAGGTTAAAGGAACGTTTAACTGCTTACGAGCTAATTGATACTAATCTATAAAGAAATTTTGTTTCATTCTGTTTTAGTATCAAATTTTATCTATTTTGTCATTTAGTTGTTGCAGTCCTAATTCAAATATTGGCATTTTATTGAGTTCAGATTGTTTAAGGTTTTTTTGAAGACTACAAATTCAACTAAAGCCTCAACATGTGTAATTATGCCTATTTTATCATTCTTTTTCTGTGCAGGAAGTATACTTTAAGAAGCATAAGTTTAACACTGTCCCAAATGTTCAGTTGAAAAATGTTGATGGGTATGTATGAGATTCAGCTGTCAACTTTATTACAGTTGGGGTCATAAGTTTACATACACCTTGCAGAATCTGCAAAATGTTAACAATTTAAAAAAAATATATATATGAGAGATCAGAAAAATTTCTTCTTGTTTTTTATTTAGTACTGCCCTGAGTAAGCTATTTGATATAGCAGATGTTTACATATAGTCCACAAGATAAAATAGTAACTGAATTTACACAAATGAACCAGTTCAAAAGTTTACATACACCTGATTCTTAATCCTGTGTGTTCTTACCTGGATGATCAACGACTGTTTTTATGTTTTGTGATAGTTGCTCATGAGTCCCTTGTTTGTCATGAGCAGTTAAACTGCCCACTGTTGTTCAGAAAAATCCTCCAGGTCCTGCACATTCTGTGCTTTTCCAGCATCTTCTGCATATTTGACCCCTTTGCAACAGTGGCTATATGATGTTGAGATCCATCTTTTCACAAAATGAAGACAACTGAGGAACTCGTACACAACTATTACAAAAGGTGCAAACATTCACTGATGCTCAAGAAGGCAACACGATACATTAAGGGGGGTGTAAACTTTTGGACAGGACGATCGCTGTAAATTGTTATTATTTTGTCTTCTGTGAAACGTATAGATGTTAAGTAGCTTCTGAAGGGCAGTACTAAATGAAAAAAATAAGATCTTGAAACAAAATAATAAAACACATTATATAAAGAATCAAGTGTATGTAAACTTCTGAACTGGTTCATTTGTGTAAATTATTTTTATTATTTATTATATTATTTTTTAATTATTTAAGTTATTATTTTGTCTTGTGGACTATATGTAAACATCTGTTATGTGAAATAGCTTATTCAGGGCAGTACCAAAAAATTGCATTTTGTTTTTTATTATGATCCCTCCTTTTTTTATTTATTAATTTTTTTAAATTATGAACATTTTGCACATTCTGCAAGGCGTATGTAAACTTATGACCCCAACTGTACAAACATGGGATAAAAAGACAAACATTTTTTAAAAAATTTTTCATTTACTTGTATTGTTCTGTGTTTGTGTTAATAGCCTGAAGAAAGATGCCTATGAAGTAGAGATCCAGAATCTGTTACGGTAAATCCGATTTCTCTTATTTGGTTATTATAATAAACAACCTTAGGCGAGCATTTTCCCCCCCTGTGTTAAATACTTTATTTTGGAAGACATAAATTTTACTTTTTTTTTTTTTTTTTTTTTTTTATTACAATGTGTAATTTTTTTGTCTTATATTCAATGCACACACTATATGACCTGTTAAAGAGAAACACATGTTGCAGCTGCCGTTATTATTGTAAGAAATCATTCAGTACGGCACCTGAGAGATGTCATATCAGTTTTGTTTAATTGCAGTGAGGCAGAAGTTCTGGATCACAGCAAGAACCCATGTGAAGACTCATTCATCCCAGACACTGAAGGAAAGACCTACCTCATGTTCATCAAAATGGAGCAGGAGACGGACACGAGCACCTGGACTGAACTGGCCAAGGTACAACTGGCATTTATTAACGAAGTGTAAAAGGTCAGCTGATGTTGCAAAAGAAAAACATTACTTTTAGTATTTAACTTAAAGAAAACATTTATGTTTGGTGTTTTAATAGCACACTAAAAGATTTATATTGAAGAATCTTCTGTATGGACTGCTGTGCGAGTGTAAAATAGGAGGAGTTCATCAGGACACTTGATAAAATCCAAGCGCTAAATTGACATGGACAGTGCGATTTTTTTTTGTTCTGTCTTTGTAATTTGTCATTTTGTAGTGTACTTTTTTTTTTTTTTTTTTTTTTTTCCATATGATGCGTCTTTATTGCTGTCTATAATCTTGCAGTACTTTGTATTAGTATTCTGTTTTGTAAATGTTTAGTGCATTTCCCCTTAAATATTTCCCCTTTAATATATTTTCAATGTATATTTTTAAAAGATAGAACTGATCAAAGGAAATCCTGACATTGCATCATGCATACTGACCTCTGGTTGTGGCACAGAGATGTTACCAGAACAAACAAAAGGAATGCAGATTGAGGTTTGTGTTCTCCGTCTGTAGTGCCTGCATGTGTGGGACCTAGACGTGCGAGGCTATCACAGAGGGCTCTGGAGGCTCTTCAGAAAGAAAAACCACGTCCTTGTTGTAGCTGTTCCAATCTCGCCTTACTCGTAAGTCATACATCCCATACCTCTTTTGCAGCTCTGTGTGTCTCTGTAGCTGTCTTTGTAGATCTTACAAACATAACATATCGCTTACAGCACTCGGAAGCCTGCCCATGTTACCCCTATTCACCTGGAGCCGCCACCTAAAGATGAGGCGGCCCCTGTGGAACAGCTCTAGAGCAGCTGCAGTTGAACAGGTCTCATTAAACAAAGGGTCCCACTTGCACTAGGCCTGTGCTGAGAGAACCTTCTGCCTTTAGGCCACAACGTAAGCTGCTACAGCTGCTACAGCTTCTCTACTGGAGAATCCTCTGATACGTGCTGCCTGTGTCGACTAGAAGCTCTTGTGTTATGTGAGTGAGGAAAATGCAACTGGTGAGTAAAGTAGCTCTTCCAGTCTAATGGGAAATGCGTGTGTTACGTCAGCGATGGGGGAAATGGCAGTGTTCTTTCTGAAAGAAGCATTTCATTTGGTGAAGTGATTGGTAAAAAAAAGGGCTGTATTACTTCTTAGAATAGTTATGAACAGGAAAAGTGGACAAGAAGGGAAGAATTTAATCTGATTTTTAAACACTACTGAATGCTTTTGGTTGTACTGTATATACATTTTAACTTAAGTCTATTTATTTTGCCAGTATCAAGCTAGTTAAGGTTGTTGGCAACACTTAAGGGTGGTGTTTATAGGGCTACGTGTAGCCTACACGAGTCCTTCATGATAACTGACCTAAGTGTACATAAATATTCATAAATGCTAATAGGGATAAGCTGTCGTAAAGGCTAATTTTTTCAATCTTGATGTGAAGTTGACATCGTGAAGTCAGGTGACAGTGTTACGACACAATCCAGAATACTGACTTTATAGCTTAGTGTACTTTTTGTTTGTCACAATCTCAAAATGGTGATTGTCGCACATCATATGTAAAAGAAAATGCACGTAATTCTGCCGTAAGTGCAATGATCTTACCATAGGCATTCATAAAACTCTTATAAGCTGAATTATGACATTCAAGCTATGTTACATCATCGCCATTATTTCACTATGACATATCAGAAGTACACTGGGCTACAAAGGCAGTTGTCATGACAACATTCTAATGTCAAGTGTCATTAAGTCAATAAATATGTCACTTGACTCCAAATTGACAAAAGCAGTCTTTATGCTAGCTGATGCCTGTTGAAATAAATATTTATGTAGGGTTGTATCAGTTGTCATGAAGCACCTATGAAGGTGTCATGTAGCCTTATGAACACTGCCCTGAAATAAAAATATGACTTTTCTGTTTTGGTTAGTGAAATCATTACACTTAGTTCTAGCAGTGTTTTGAATAAAAAGTTTTATAGGCATATATTTTTGCAACAAAAAGATCATATTTTTGATCACGCATTTCAGGTGAGAGGTGGTTGTGTGTTTTTATTTATTAATCACCTGAGGCTGATTATTGGTAGAGAGAATGTCTGGTACACATCATTGCCAGAGGTGGAGTTTTCTAGTTCAAGGCTGCATCAAGATGCCTTCATCTAGCAGACTGGAGAATTGGCAGGTCTTTGTATTGATGATGTAGCCAAAGGCGTTTTTCCAGAGTGCAGGAAGTTCATGTATGTTTTGTTTGCTAGAAAACATCACCTCTACCTGATCTTGAATTGAACCTGCTTGTATTAGTCAGAGGTCACTTGAGGTTGTGTAATAGTTTTGATGAGTTCAGCCACAGATGTGTACAACACTATACACTGATAACATTGTTTTATCATTTCAGTCTCAATTCTTTCATAGATTTATCTGTACATTTATTTTTATTATATTAATGTAAATGACATGTCGTACAATGTTTTCAAATCATTTCAGGACTATTTTTTTTTTTAAATTATAAATCATAATGGTACAACTGGAAGTGTTGAATTCATAGTTTGTTCTACCACTTAATATTAGTTTGCAAAAAATGTGCAATAGGTTTGGTTTCCCCGTTTTGGTTCCCCGAAATGGAAATTCATTAGAAGATACCACTAGTCCTCAAGTCCTTTAAACATTTCCCTGTTGATTTTTCTATAGTTCTGAATTTTGTTTTGTATTTTGCTGTTGACTTTTTTTTTTTTTAATAAAATGAAATGTTTGTAAACTTTTGCTTTGTATTATGCCTTACTATTTTTTTTCGGTTAAGGACACTTTGCTTTGTCAGCTTTTATATATATATATATATATATATATTTATATATATATATATATATATATATATATATATATA
>CM075004.1:22492053-22508093 GCA_037576675.1 Pangasius sanitwongsei | reverse complement strand
TATATATATATATACACTGTTTGTCTACTGTTGCTGTCATGTGACCGATAACAGGAGTGAACTTGTTTTGATGTTCCACAAAATTAAAATATAACTATAAACAAATATTTATGTATGATTCTTCTTATGTATGATTGTTGGCAAATTGGTCTGGCATAAAAGGAAAAAAACATGCTGTTAACATGCTGACAGTTCAGGGTCGTGACAGTATTTCCACTTCTCATCAGGACACATCACCCCACCCTGTCATTGATTAGTTTCCTGTAACAGTAGGCCCTGTCGTGTTTTATTCCTAGTAGATAGTTTGTATGTAGTAGATTGGGTGTAGATAAAACCTACAGGTAAATTTGCTGCTGCTTCTGCTATTATAACTTTCAGGCAATACAAGTAGTTTAGCAGTGTGCTTCCTCACCTGTACTGTGCTGTTCTGCGCATTCTCCAAATCACATATGAATGTTGTGTTTCCACAGCAGCTGGGATGGTAAATCTCACCATAGTGCTTAGAATAATAGGAGCCGATGAAGTCGGTGTAGTTATCAAAACCACAACAATGCAGCTATCATGCAACAAAACAGGAGAGATGGCAAGTTATAGATTCAGCATGTGTTGCTCCAAGAAAGGAACAAACGGTTAATTTTAGTGTCGCTTCATGGCTACATGGCTGACTATTGATCCCAAAGCACCACATGTGTTTTCATTACACTTTCATTACAAATTCCCTTTGGCAGTTTATTTAGCAAGCCAATTTCTAACCCACATATTATCTTCACCCACATTACATTAGCCTAAAGGTGGTCTAAAAGGGCTACGGATATATGAATAATAAATTCTAGGTATCCACAATCCTGAGTTCCCACAGCATTGTGCACTGGGTTGTTTAGGGGTGGCTGTGCAATCACGACATCACCATAGTGAGAGATGCTCATCGATTAAACCTTGGTTTACCTCTGTCATGGTCATGTTCCACAAGTTAGTGAAGTGGAAATCTCTTCCATATTGATCCTGCAGAACAGGTCTGCCCCATGATCTGAGGAATTTCCCAATCTGAAAAAAGAGAATTATAGACAAGGCTAGATGTCCATGCACATTTTAATTCTTGCTAACCCATTTTCCTTACTGTCCTTGCATATGGCCATCAGTGAGGCCTGTAAAGGTATTCAGCCAAAACAAATAAAGACTCAAAGCAATAACCCTGGAGATGATGATCTTCTGTAGGTTCTGATCATGGAAAATTTCCATATATATTGATGCATTTGGTTGGGAAGGCTTCAACCAATTATGTTAGGTCAGATTATCATTTCATGCAGCAAACCATCCAAACGGATACACTGATGAGGCAACTATCTGGCAGAAAATGTGGTGCCAATCTCTCCTTCTTTCTTTGTTTCTCCCTCTGCTTTGGTTAAAGTGATGAGAGGGGGAAAAAACCTACATGACATTCTGTGAGAAAGATGGATGGATTGGGGGAGTGAGCGAATGAGGGGGGTCAGCGCGAGCGGTCCTCTGTATGCCTGGGGGGACGTGCAGACAAGCGGCAATTAAAAGACCCCCCTCCATCCCCCAAGAAGAAAGCAGAGGAACACAGATCAGTGGGGTTATTATGCACTAGCTTGGCTAATCCATCACCATCTACAATGGCAGGACAAAGTGCTGTAGGGAAAGTGATCCTGCTAAAAGCCAAGATCACTAGTGCTGTAAAATGGAGAGTGCAACTCATAACTGGCACAGACCTCAGACCTGCTGAGAAAAGCATATTCCACAACAATACAGGCAAAGAAGAATCAATACTCCACTAATATAGCAATATATTAGGCATATATAAACTCGTACAAAGATGCTGTCGTAAAAGTATACTTCATTCATGTGTTTTCTTATACAGAAATACGGTGTGTGTTGGAGATATGATATAAAATGTACATATTCAGGCTTTCAATGTGATATGTTTCTGTTTATTTATTGCTCGATATCACTGAAGCATGCTCCCATAAGGTGAGCAAAACAGTCCCGAATATGCCTTTGCACACTTGTTATCTCTGTCCATACATATTAGGTTTCTGATTTATTCTCGAGCATGAGATTGCAGCAGGGAATAGAAGCAGTAGTGCAATACATTTAAACATGTCAGGACTTATCCCTCTCACCAGTACTGATTATTCAGGTAGATGCGTATACTGTTCAAATTTACATTACAGTGATATTGTAATGCATTCGCATTCCATATTTATCTAAAATGCAGCAGATGCAGCCAGTTACAGACAAGCGTATACATTATTAAAATGACAATTTCTGTTGGCACTGAAATGAATAAATGGACATTTGGGTGTCAATGATGGTGACAAACAGCACATTAAATGAGCTTGTGCATGCCTAATGTTCCCCCAAACAGTTCAGACTGTCCATAATTCAAACATATGTCCTTCTCAGGTCCTTCCTGTTTGCTAATAAATAGCCTTAGCAGAATTGGATAAGCTGATGAGCTGTTGTTCATTCAGATAGTGCTTTCTAAGTGTCAGAAAGTAGAATTATTTGCAACAAAAGCGAGCAAACTTTGTATGAATAATGGACAATTCCCAATGACATTAGAACATAAATAAAACTGAGCATTGCATTTGACCAATAAGATTTGGGAATTTGCCTAAAACATTTTATTTACTTCATTAAAATGCATTATTTTCCTAAATGACTTTCCATAACTCACTGAGAATTATTATAGGTTTCACTAAATGGCCACAGCAATATATGTAAATAGGCTGTTTTGCATATAAATGCTTGAACTTGAGTTGTAGAGGTGAATAAATTGCTGGGAGTGAGAGCGCTGGCACACAGCTTGGAGCAATCACACAATCATTAAGAAGCAGAATGCACTGGAGCCACTGCCAACTCCTCATATTTAATAATGGTCAGAAAAAAAATGATAAAATTATTTCAAAAATGTACATGCAAATAAAATAGGCAGGAACAGGAAAGGTCAGAAGGCACATGAGGAGGCTGGGACCTCAGAGCAAAACTTACATATGAAGAATAGGCCAGGGCAAACAATCCAACTGTCAGCTCCGAGATGAAAATGATGACAATGATGGAAAAGAACTGTATGGGGAAAGTGGAGATTCATAATGAGCATGGCTGTACTACCAAGTAATTAAATGTATCTGAGGTCATATGGCAATGTGCTAATGTACAGGATACTGGAAGGCAGCTTTACATTTTGTGCAAAGTAATTACCAAATGATTAATAATATTTAATTTAATTAAAAATTGTGAAAAAAGTTGATAAAATACTAATCTAAAACTCGTGTCTTTATGTACAATGCTTGATAATGTGATTGGTTTTCATTACCATTATCAGGAGACATTTGCTCTCTTTTTTTGCCCCACAGCAGCCCAGAAATCCCAGCAGGACCATTATAATTCCAACACCAATGAAGAATATGTCCACTTTGATGGTGTACGCTGCATTTATAGAGAACACCCCCAGTACGTTCGACCCCAGTACATCTCCACTTAAACGCATCCAAAACCCCACAGCTATCAAGCCTGATCCTCCCACCTGAAAAAAAACCTAGTATTAAATAATATTGAAAACACTTAAAAGACATTCAGTATTCATAATGCAACATAGTTATTCAACATGCGCAACACTTCATGAAGTATAAATATGACTTTATATTGAACGAGGAACATACTAATGTTGTGCTGTACTAAAGTACTGGCTCTGGTTCCCAAAGTGTTTTATTCCTATTATACCACAGCAATTTTGATTTATTAATGAACAGTTCATGATACTTTTGCATGTTTATAGTTAAATTTAATGCTGTGGAACATCTGTGAAACAAGTTTCTGTATTCATTTACATTCTAGCAGCTATAAACAGTTGTTCCTTGACCAGCCTCTTTTATAGCTCTCTTGAATTTAATAAGACAAAAAAGCACAGGTTGTCATGTTACCTGAAGACTTTCCCGTGGTACTGACTTTTACAAAGTGCTGACACTGGAGACTTCTTCCATAAATATTAAATAAACATCTTATAGAAAACTTTACCATTTCAACAATATACGTTTTTCAACTATAGGTTTTTCTTTGCTAAATAGCACATTTTTAAAATCTGTTTATTGTTAGACTTGGATTATTGTAGAGTGCCTACCATAGAAATGATAATGTACTAAATGAGCACATTAATAGAAATCTTGCAGTTGGTGCTACTGTCCAAGTTGTACTGTTATAGAAATTTAATTAACACCTTCTGAACAATGAGATTTGAGCATTCAGTAGTGGTATAAAATGCATTACAACATTAATGTCTTATCAAAAGATAGTATAATGCATTATATCTGTTATTATGAAGTCATATAGTCATGCCATGTAAATATAATTGCTTTAAATTAAATTTAAATTTAAACAGACTTATGCCAGGTTTATACGATAGAAAATGCTACCCAATGTCTTTCCCCCAGCTGACATTGATCATAGCAGCACTTCCTCTCCATAGGGAATTTACTCTCCACTTTTAAGGGACTCGATATTCTTCTTTGTTAATTTACCAGTGTATAAGATAAAACAGTGATTCGATTACTCAGTTTGGCTATACAACTTGAGAAACCGAGTTCTTCCCTGAGCCACAACTGAAAAACAGTCCCATCTGAGTCTGTTGTAGACATTCTGGTTATTTGGGATTTCATGCCATTACATTTCCAGTACATAATCTTCAGTAACAGCTGTCCCTCTTGTCCTTCACATTTTCACATGGCTTTATTTCATCACCATTTTTTCACAATACCTCAGGCAAGTGTGCAGCAACATGTGGGTCATTAATTAATGGTCATTAATTAATGTTAAAAAGCTCCATAACAAACACAGAAGAGTGTCTCTCTCTATTATGTGCCTGGAGCATCATGTATAATGAGTAACCTTTCTAATAAGGGTCTAACCCAATGACACTATGTGTATCTGTATCTGATTAGTGCTCCCAATATGCGTGTCTTTATCTGTATTTAGAGTGAACCTGAAGTGGCCTAAATTGCCTAAATTGGAAGCTGGAGCCTAATTTAAACCACAGTGACCATGATCAGGCAGTTACTAAGGATGAATGAATGAAGACTGTAAATGTGCTGATAACGTTGACATTAATAAATGTGGTCTTTTTTTGGTCTCACAAGCCTCATACCTCTAGCTCGCCAGCATGAAAATAAATTAAAAAAAAACTGTTGTTCAAGAGTATTGCAGGATACAAGTCTCAACATACACTTCTATTCTCACCCACATGCCCTGAGAAGCTTTCTGGCAAGTATTCTGGTAAAAGAAAAAAGTGCATTTTGAAAAGCCTATCTTTGTATCTGCTTAAAACACATTTTCTGTTCATTCCTGCTTGTTTGGAATAATGTATCAGTATATATTCATTACATCCATCCTTTTACAAATCAAGCTCTAATTCAGCAACTGTATTGCTCTATTGATATCAGTGATTCTCACAAAATGGGGGGGGGGGGGGACTCTTAATAAAAGTGATTTGAAAGGTTAGTATTATTTTGTCTTTTTGTGTAAAACATGTTGAACTCTAGATCAATTTTACTTCATTTTGTTGCAGTAGCATATGGTTTAATGAGAAGGTTGATCTCAGTGTGTGAGTTCAAACATGGCACTGTAACCATGTCTGAAACCTGACAGTTTATGTCAAAGGCAATCACAGCTGTCACAGCTGTTCCTCTCTGATTGTGCTGCATGTCTGATAAAGCATACATGACTCCATAGTACCTTTCTCTGACACCAATTTTAACGTGGCTTCCAGAATAGTTTATGCATTTACCACGTGACATTTTCCCCACCTGCTTTTGATAATCAGCACAGCTCACAGATAAACAAATATGACAAGCATATTACTCTCAAGTTCCTATCTCCAAATGTTTCCTGCTGCCTGTCATAATCGTTTTTGGCATTGTCCATTCTTTCAGGAGAACAGGCTCGAACCTATAATAAAATACATTGTATGGAGTATACCATGTGAGGAGAAGTTGCATGAAAGATATTACATGTAAATCAATTAATGGAAAGGGTAAATGCAAAAAAAAAAAAAAAAAAATGCACACTGCAAAGGACAGAATGGACTGTCTTTGCAGAACAGCAAAAGGCCAGGGAGATCCCCAAAGTGCAGGATCTGGATGAGTAGGAGAAAAATAGAAACCCTGCCATGCTTGAAGGAGACATGAAATAGAACTGAAGGTACCATACATCAATAAATAGGAGAATTTGTAATCTTGAGACTCCAAAGCATGAGTGAAGCATGCATTTTAAACTAAATTTCACCAGGGAGTTGCTTTTCTGAGAAAGTAGAAGTTATTTGGCTTGTATTTGCAAGTGTTGTCTCAGGGGATTTTTCCTAGGCACTATAACCATTAGGTACCTAAATATAAATCTTCTATAAAGCTTCTTTGTGACAATGGCTATTCTTGAAAGTGCTATTCAAATTAAATTGAATTCCAACTAAGATAGCAAACTAACATATACTAATTCAACCTCTAGCTGTCAGAATCCTACAGTCACACTGATGTTAATTTGTTGTTTATTTGGCCTCACAGGCTGTGACAGGCTTAAAGCACACATGAATGGCACTTAGGTTATGTATGTAAATATGCCACAGCTCATATTACTGCGAAATGCTACCACTAATTAGCATAGTTTCCTAATATATATCTAATACATATTAATAATACATTAAGATGCACTTCTTTATAATACACCATACTGTATATTCTACAGATATGGATAATACAATATAATAATACAACTAACATAATAATACAACTTTTAGACATGACTTCAGTACCATCCAAGTCAGATTGCTAACAGATTCAGTGTTAAAGCAGTCTAATCCCAAAATGCCATTTAAAAATTTATTTTTAGGAAAATAAAAACCATCCTCCATTATGCTAGGAGATCGCCCTTAACAATTAAAGCATACAAAACAGTCAAGAGTGCAGAATCAACTGCTCTAAAACATCTACTAGCGATTGCAGAGTTTCATCACCAATAGCTATAAAAACCAAGTTGGGAAAATTAGAAGCTTTCAAGTTAATGAGATGAAAATTGCTGCATGTAAGAAACTGTAATTGCCTTGTTGACGATATAGACTTTGGCGCACGTCTGTGACATATAGTTTGAAAGCTCCTTTGTTATATGTTTGCATTATGGTGAGTGTAAATTACTGTGTGCATATTCACAGGCAAACTGAATCTCTTTAATACTTTACATGCCACATAAAAATCTCAGGCTATAAATACAGAATTGTAATTACTCTTCTAAATGCCACCACCGCCCCTCCCATCTTACGCTTACATGCATACATGTAATGAGAAAACATAACACGCTTACCAAGATTAACAAGTTGTACACAACCATCATAACTTTGGCGAATTCGAACAAGCCCATTTTAATCTGTAAGAAAGCAGTAAAGGTCAACTTTGCGCTGAATCTCAGTCACAGAAAGAGATCATTTGTGGAACAGTGAGAAAAATATTAGAGATTAAAATAAAATCAAGTAACGTACCTGCTGCTAGGGAATGGTGATGAGACAGGTTGAAACAGGTGAGTGAAGGTGATTGAGGTGAAGGAAATAGAGAGAGAGAGCGAGAGAGAGATGCACCTAGGTGGAATGGGTGTGGTATAGGTCGTGATAGAGGTTACTCAAGTGGTCAGAGGTCTGTGTGTGTCGGCTGCCTGATTTCCGCTGCACTGCTAAGACACACCTATTGAATCACCACATTAAAAGAAGTGGCCTTCATCTGTCATGGCCTAATGGAACTATTTAACATATATAACAATAAATGAAATGAAAAATGAATATGTGAATGATGCGTGATGAATGGGAAGTAATAATCTGGACAAAAAGCATATGCACAACCACTGATTGCTTGTTATTAAAGCATAGTTATTACTGACAACAATACAAATATGCCCTACACATAAAAAATAGATGCTATGCTTATGGTTAATAGGTCATGGTTGTTTGCTGCCTTCAGTTCCTTTGTGTTCTTTCCTATGGGGCTCCTTTGTTCTTTTGTCCACAACTCCTGGTGATATTTTCTCATTTCCTCTGTAGAGGGCAATGTTGCAACACTCAGGTTCAGCTTATTCAACAGCGCTTTAGGCTTCACTAATTCACTCTTGTGGTGTGTAGGGTTCATGGAGCTGATTGATGTTCCCAATGTGTAGGATGCTGTCTTTCTTTGTTCAGTTTTCTCTATGAAAAATGCTCAAGACAAAACAAAGAGATAATCAGCTCAGCCAGTGGGAGACTTAAGCAGTGACCTGCTCTGGAGGTATTATTGAGGACTGGTATTATTAGTTGGGTTAGCAAATTAATGCTTGATAACAGAGAATTCTTTCTTAAGGACACTTCATTTTTGATAGAAGAAACATTTGGAAATATATCTCTGTAAACACAAATATGTTTAAAATATGAAAAAAAAATCTGATATTAATGTGACGTGAAAGTTTTTAGTACATCTTTCCAAAGATTTAGAAAAGACAAGATTCTTTCATTTAGCCGTAGTAACAGATTTATTCCAGTCAGGATCATGGTGAATCCAGAGCCTTTCCCAGAAACACTGGGTGTGAGCCAGGAATACACCCTGGATGGAATGCTAGTCCACTATAGATCTAATGCTAGCACTAAACAAAATTGTAGTAGTTGTTGTTATGGTGTTTTACCAAGCTACTGTGGCTACTGTGGTTCAAACATATAGGGTTATTTTTCCCAGATGTTGACCCCTTGACTTTTTGATATAGTATAGTTGTAGTATAGTTAGCTTACTTTGTATGTAATTGTGGAGTTTTGGATATTGATATTTCTTGCTTTCATTGTATATCCTTGCATATTTTAGCACTTTCTTATGTATCCAAAGGGAAAAAACAAGAGAATGAATGACCATTCTATGGTCCTATAGTGGTCGCTTTTCATTTATGGATGGGGCAGAGGCTTGCATACAAACTGTGCATGCAACAGACATGCTACCTTCAGTAATTTTACACCTACAAATTGACCTATATGGTAGGTGGACCTGATAACTGTTGAGTTCTTATGAAGTTCCTATGACTCAGGTGCTGCTATTTCATAACTATTAATAACTATATAATATACTGTACATTAACACACTTATTCACTCCCAGGCCAGTTTAGCTTAGCAGAGCCTCAGACCTGCATGTTTTTGGGAGGTGGAAACCCATGTAAACATGTACCTGCTGTGCCACTGAACCAGACTTCATGTACAACATGTCAAGCCTAATATGAACAAAAGAAAAAGAAGTCATATTTATGTGCCAAATCAGGACCTTTGGCCCAAATTGAGTCCAGTTTCTAGGCTCACTCGGATCTGCTTCTACCATTGATTCCTATGGGGAACCATAAAATACTACCAATTGGTCATTCCTTATGGACCACTTTCATCCCCTCTCTCTCTATACCTTCCTCTTTTACTCCGTCTCCATCATTTCCAACCAGCATTTCAACATGTGCAATCTCTCTCCCTCCCCTCTTTGTTCTGATATCCCTCTCATTTGCTCTCCCTGTAATAATGGCCAGTAATTGATATGACTCACACATCTCAGAGTGGTGGCCCTGCAGGCAGGAGTTAGGAGGAAAATAAAAAAATAAACTAGAGAAAAAAAGCGATAGATTGCTTGGCGCCTCCATGCTGAAGTTATACACATAAAAGCTCCAGCCTTCTCTATAATAACCTTTTAATGACCCTTTTATGAGTTATGACAATTTCAGCAATGCCATCATTAAATGTCCAGTCCTTAATCTCAGTGAGAAGAAGACTTGTCAGGCTGTGCAGGGTATTAAAACCAGTTAATAATAATAATCATGCATAGTTCCGCATTCACAGACAGAAATGATCAGTTATTAATTTTTCATCATCTCACTTACAGGCAGCAATGCTTCTGTGGTGCTGATGGAGCCAGTAAAACATGGATGACCGTAACGAGGTTGGCTAGATTGCCCATTAGCTGCTTGCTCTAGGGCAGGTGCATAGGTGATCCATCTCGAGTCCTGGCCTGGGCACCAGAGTGGCCGCGCCTCATGAAACTCCTCTTCCCTGGGCTCTTTTTATTGCCTGGTGAGATGACACAAGCCCTGAACCTGTGCAGCAAGCTGCAAAACCATTAATGGAGACAGAAGCAGCCTGACCAAAGCAAATAAACAATGTGCCGTGATCCTGCTGTCACAGGAAGAAATAACCTGTAAAAAGCCAGAGAAAATCCAAGTTGCAATGTCATAAACAAGGAAGCACTTTTAAGCGCATTCTCTAAATCACGGCTCAAGCTCACCATCAGAATCATTATTACACATTATCCAAGGCTATAAAAGAATAGCTGTAGGGGAAAAGATGCATCACGGATCCTTCAGTGCCGGTGAATGAACACTCTAATGTTCATGCCATGGACAGCAATCAATATAAAATAACTCTTTGTAAACATGTAATGTAGCCACATGTCATGCTTCTGGGCCCATTTAGGTGAGAAATTGCAACTATAGTAACAGGCAAATGCTGTAGAGACTATGCCTAATCACCCAGGCTCCCCTGTGACCTCTATTCTCTTTCTCTGAGACTTAATTCATCACTAACAGCTGTAAGCAAACACATATTAATTTCTAGCTGCCCCTTAGTGCAATAGGTGCCTGGGTCAATAACTCAGAACAGGGGTTGCTCCCAACTCAGTACAATTTATTCAAGGCAAAAACATTGCGAGAGACAGTGAGAGAGGATGCTGAGTTATGGAGATATTTTGCCTTTGCTGAGTGCATTATTGCTCATCAGACTGGATGGCTATTGGAGCACAAAGCAGATAAAAAGCTTTGGTAGTCAGTTGGCCATCCTCTTGAAGCCTTCGCAAATATGCATGTAAATGTTTTCAATAAATGCTGCTTGTGAAAATCCTTCTATGGACTCTCT
The DNA here is from genome assembly GCA_037576675.1 of Pangasius sanitwongsei. Lineage (NCBI taxonomy): Eukaryota > Metazoa > Chordata > Actinopteri > Siluriformes > Pangasiidae > Pangasius > Pangasius sanitwongsei. Next base: position 22,497,147 of record CM075004.1, on the reverse strand, counting down.
AGAGATGCATATTCGCCACATTATATCAAATTCCAATATCCTCAATGATAATATCCTGAAATAACGATTTGCATAAACACATGACCACATTGCTATATTTGGTGGTAACAGGGTTGCAATTCTCTCTGTATCTCCACGGAAAAGGCAGAAGAACCAGAATGAATCTTTTTGCATTGTAGAACTAGATTATTGCAGTAAAAATATTTATTCACTTCGGCATCTAATGAATGCTACTGTCACACTAAAGGAGTCAAGAATAAGGTTTTCTATTAGTTCTGAATCATCCACACACTACAGTTGTCCAGAGGTTAACAGAGCAGGATGTCTCCTGAAACCTGTAGCAGCCGAGCATATTAACTGTAGGTGGTCCACTAACCTTGTAGCTGCCATTATTAGTCTTCCTTTTTCAATCTGCTGTAGCTTTTGTCAACATTTGTCCATTCAATTATAGGAGCACATTAAGGTGCACATTAAGCACATTAAGGTGTAGGTGTGTGGGGTGGGGGGTTGGGGGGTGGGGTGTTGCACTTCTTAGATATGTATAGAACAAGACAACCTTTTCCTTTCTACTGATATCATAAATATTTAAACACAGGTAAAGTGTCCTTCACAACAACCTACGTGCATGTTTCATAGAAATAACCTAATAAATTAATGATATTATACTGGTATTAACAAATGAATATTAAATGTTAATATACACTTAGAAAACAGCATTTTTTTCTGTCTCAGCTCACTATAATGACATTTTACCTTGAAATATAATCATTAAAATACATGAATCCATTTAACATGTCATGCTTGAAACACTATTTTCCATAAGTCATCTGTTACAGGTTATGAAAAAATGTACATTTTACCCACACAACATTCACTCAAGCTGTTTCCTGAACACATTCACCCCTATGAAACATTTGAAATATTCCATGTTCCCATTTTCTGATGATCATGGGAAGAAGAAAATTAAGTTTTAATTTTAATAAAATGCATTTTAAGTAAATCATCAGAAAGTCCTAATATAAATATCGCCCAGTTTGACACAACTGCCATATGTCTTTATAAGTATTTATAATTGACCCAAAACCTATGATTTTTAGGTTATCCCTCAGCTGCCTGTCTTTAAGGCAGAGATGGTCTGGCTATAAGCCTGTGGGGTTCTGCACTGCCTTCTGGTCCTTGGCAAGCAGATTGATGGGGATATGGAGGCTTTCATGCAATAAATGGCTTCGGGCTGTGCCGAGATGCGCATCCTTGGCTTTCTTTAATGACGCCTCCCCTTTTACCTGCGGAAATGTTAACTACGTTCTCGAGAGCACTGAAGCAGCACGCCGGCCGGTGGCCATATTTCATACAGATCGGCAGGTTAAATATGCCAACCTCACGTTCAACCATGAACCACTTTTTCCCTCATTCTACCTTAAATCCTCAATTTTCCTTTTCACTTTTTTTCTTACCCTCCCTTCCTCGAAGCCCATTCCCCTATCTTATATTTATCAGGCACACAGAGCATCTCATTCAGGCATTATAAGTGATAGCTTGAGAAAGGTTAATGTGCAGGATGAGTGTAAATTGTTTTGCTATTTCAGTGGACAGAGAGAGTGCTGGAGAGCTGAACCGTAAAATTTGATCATTTTCACAATCCCGCTTACATTTTTTCTCTTTTTTCCAATTCCCTTCTTTCTTCTGCCTCTTTGCCTCTGTTAAGCAGTGGTTCAGACAGAGGTGAAGGAAAAAAAGGCTTTTAGAACACTAGCGAAAAGAGAAATGGCCTCTCATAGCCTGAGGGTTTGGGAGAGGTATGTAATCAACTAGAGCTTATTGTGATATGTAGTAAAGAAAAGTGTGATGACTAAGTGTCATTTGGTGATACTGCATTTGTGAAACACTTACTTCACTAAACCAGCTGTAACCAGTACATCCTAGGTTCAGTAGTAGAGCAAGTAGTCATTTATTATATCCTTAAAGTCTCAGCTTGAGTTATTCAGCCTATAACATATTATTCAGTTCTTCGGTTATTTAGAAACTACAGTGACATTAATAGCAAAAGTATGTAGTTCTGAGAGGGAGGAATATAAGCCTGGACTTGCTGATGCTACCTGATAGTTTGAAGAATAGAATGTTTAAATATGATCAGAATGATCTTATATTGCATGGTAAATATGTGGCTAATTTTATATCTGCTACCAGCTTCATTATTCTGTGTGTGTGTGTGTGTGTGTCTTGTGCTAGAATTGCTAGTTCTATTAGAGATCTGTGAACGGCCTGGGAAAAGTATGGGTTGCCGTTCACAAAGAGAGCCTCATGATCGCTGCTCTTTTCTATGGGATGCCATTCAGGAAATAATTCATGCTTGCTGTGTGCATGTAACTTGAATTATTGGGAAACTAATGGGCTTAATTTCATATACACTGGTTTTGAGCTATACTGGTTTGCTAGAACATATACTGGATTTGGTTCATGTATACCGGCATATTTAATAAATATGACATATTTACTGGATTTTTATCATACATATTGTTTTTGTTGCTTGCTTACTGATGTTTTTTTTTTTTTTTACATGTTGACTGTGAGAAACATACTCTAGCTTTAGCATGCCCACTGGATTGTTTATTACCATTAAAGAACTGGTTTACTAATATTGATTTTTAGGATAAGTATTGATCTATCAGTGTATACAGCAATTATCTGAGATCTATATTGGTTCCTATACTGTATATATACACCAGATTTTCGATGTGTATTCTGACAATTTAATATTTGGAAAATAGCATAGGCCAAATAACCAATACATAAATGTGTAAGCCACTATATATGTCAGCAAATAAGAATGTTTGCCAGAAGACCAATTTTTAAATCAGAAATCTGATGTTTTCACAATATATGTAAATATGTAAAAAAAAAAAAAAAAAAAAGTAAAATAGCAAATCAGAAAGCAAGCAACAAAAACAATATGTATGATCAAAAGAAATGTCTAAAAGCCAGTATACATGGACCAAATTCATTATATGTTCAACAAAACCAGTATAGTTCAAAACCAATGTATCCGCCATTAACCCCATTCCCAGTATGCACACTGTAAGTATTATATTGTAAGAATTATTTCCTGAATAACAGCCCATAGAAAAGAGCAGCAATCATGATGATCTCTTTGTGAACTTTGCTTACAGTTAAACATGGCCAAGTGACACAAACATATACACACACATATATATATACAGACACACAACCATGTGCTCATACACACACATATGCACACACACGTACTTAATTAGTTCCCTCGCTCTCACACCCTCTTCTCTCTCTCTTTCTGTCTCTCTCTCTCTCTCTCTCTCTCTCTCCGTGAAACCCTTATCACAAAATCTCTCTCTCCCTGCCTCATGCACATACACACACACACTGTTGCTCTCTCTCCGTGAACCCCTTATCACAAAATCTCTCTCTCCCTCCCTTACATGCACACAAACACACATTCACTAACCTTATGGCTTCAGGTTGGTCCACAATCTGTCCATTTGATAAGTCACAGTGGATTTAGGAGAGAGATGGACTTTGACAGCTTCCACTGGCAGCATTCGTGCTCCACTCACTATAGTCGCAAATTAACGTTTAATCTGAAGTAACACACTCTGTGTATGTGTGTGTGTGTGTGTGTGTGTATAAATATAGATTGTATTTAAAATGGAGATTTATTATTTATTGGACATTCTCAGCTGGCTGGGGTTCATTAATCATATGTCATATATACATCCTCTTTATATAGACCCATCTCGCTGATATATAAAAAGTCGTAAAAATGCACGAGAGCTGAAGGGGGGGGGGGGGGGGGGGTGTTGGGGGATAGAACACTGGAGCAATGGCAGGTGCTCGCCAACACCTCTTTGTCTTTCCTGTGCTCTGTGCTAGCTTTTCCCCAAACCACCTTCCTTTGCTGCATTGTGTGTGTGCATGCCCTCTCAATGATAATATCCTCTCCGCTTCTCTGCTCAACAGATGGACTGCTGCCTCATTAACTTTAATACATCCAACATCAATTAAGAAGGAGTTAATTGGGATGCTGAAAAGGTGATTGCCAGCCAACGCGGTGCATACGAAAGCTCTCCTCTTAATAAATGAGACTCGTCAAGGCAAAATATGCCAACAGCGGAGCCCGATGAGCCTCATCGTAAGCGCCAGCGCTAGCTGGGATTATCACTTCAGTTGAAAATGCCTCTTTTTTTTTTTTTTACCCGTCATAAATAAGGAGCTGACCTTGATGGGTCCCAATAGCTTCACATGTCCTGGCACATTTTATACAGAAATGAATAATATTACACTCAGTAGCATCACATGCATGTAAAACTCTAGAATTTTAGTTGATTACTTCTGTCATTCTTCTACTTACTCAGTATTTAGACTACACATTTGATATCGATTGGGAGGGCTAAAACGATTCTACTACTTATCAGCAACTCTATGTACTATTTTGAAATCTTTAGGGTTGAACCTTATATCATGGGGTTTAATCAGAGGCATAAAAATATTATGTATGCACACATGAACACACTCACTGAAAGATAGTGGTGAGAAAAGCCTTCACCCTATCATTAGTAGATTGTGAGGATTGTGGCTGTGCTATCTGGGTGAGAAGGATGGTACACTCTCTCACTTGTCACTAGCCAGTAGCGGGCATCTGGGCTGGCTGGCTTCACATGTCTCGGAGAAAGCATGTGTTAGCCTTCACCTTCCCTGGTTGGTAGTTTTGATATGATAGGGGAGAGCTGGCTGGTGGATGAGAATTGGCAGGTGACCAAATTGGTGAGAAAAGGTTAATCACACCACTGACTATGTGAATATTTTGACTATGTGATTCTACAGTCTGGGTTAGAAAGAAATTTGAAAGAAATTTGAGTTCTCCTCAAGGACACATCACACCCCGGGCACTCTCTGTTTGAACTGTTACCGTCAGGAGGGTGATACAGAACAATCAGAGCAAGGACAAACAGACTGAAAAATAGTTTTTATCCTACAACCATAACTGCACTCAACAACCATAACTACACTCAATAAAACGCTGCTTACACGGGAATGTGCAATAGGTGGGAAGTATGTATGAGG
>CM075004.1:22439275-22485521 GCA_037576675.1 Pangasius sanitwongsei | reverse complement strand
GGAATGGGATGGCACTTAAGTTCATATGTGAGTCAAGGCAGGTGACCGAATACTTTTGGTAATATAGTGTATATCGATTTATTCCTGAAATTTATTTCGCTGGCTATAATTCACAAATTCCTTTTTTTAAACACTGGCCTAAAGTTTGCTATGTGGCTACTCATTTCAAATGCACAATATTAATTTGATAGCAAACCAGGCTAATGGTTTTAGTTACACCTTGTATTATCTACCTTGCTATTGAACCTGACTCCTGCTTTACATAATGTAATAATTTACAATGGCTAGTAACATTAGCTAAGCTAAATATGTTGCTGGAAACCTGCTGAATTTAGATTGCCTATTTAAACGTAACCTTGCTTAAAAAAAGGAGAGGGGGCTGTTAGATGTTTCACATGGACTATTCATTATATGAAGCAAAATCTGGACTACAACCATATTTTGGGTGAGCAGCTGCATTTCAAGTGAGCGGAAAATTCTAAATTTCTCCAAACTCCCCTTTTTCCTTTTCCTTATTTACAAAATAGAAGCCAAGAACCGCATTCAAGTACAAATTGCTGGCAAAAACTATCTAAAGGCTTCAGATCAGCGTTTAAGCATACTGACATGTTTTGCTTCTTTGTTTAATCTCATTTACATTATTTTTCTCTTGTGCCCGTGGAAAATGCACAAAATGTGAAAGGTAACCAGAATGCACCAGTGTTTCAAACTCATCAATATTTTTGTAAGGAAATGAAGGCTTTTCTGTTTTACATGCACAGAATTAGAAATATTGAGTAATGCATTTCGATATGTTTACACAGTAATATAGACCATTATGTAGACCAAGCTGCTGCATTCCCTTTTGTATAGTATGTCAAGACTCTCCCCCAAGAGTCTTTGTGTGCACCGTATTAGAGTATAATATGGTTTACTGCCATTTAAGGAGAACATTTGCTACCCCCAAAATTTACTAATGAATGTTACACCCCTTGCTCAAAGAACAGGAACATAACTCAAGGTAGTTAAATGTACAGTAAAGAGCACTGCCCACTGTTATACATACTAGTAAAATAAAAAGCTCAGTAGGCAAATCTTAACTGCCATTTAATTCATTATGAATTTAAATGAAAATGATGTGGAGGGGATAATTCGAGTATTAAAAAAAAGTAACCCTTTCTTACTGGCTGCAGCAGTTACATTTTTTGAATGTCAAACCTTTAAATGGCCTTAATTCATTCAGCACTTTCAGCTGATGTCTTTCCAAGCTGCCATAATTCATATGTGCCTGAAGCTAAACAGCATCAGCTGTCATTCACTTCATCCAAGGAACACGGCTAACAAGGGACTAATGGCCAATAGGAGATAGAAGTACATAATAAAACTCCTGAGGTCAGAAATGAATATTTAACCTTTAAATGCATACCATGGGTCACCAGTGACCTGTGATTTCACCCCCCTCTATCTTGGCTTTTTTCCAGTTAGCTTCCCACCTCCTCAATGTTTCTTATCCCCTTCATTTTGAATGTACGAATACTGAAATTACAAATTGTAAAAAAACACACAAAAAAAAAAGTTTTATGTTTTATACAAGGTACAGTTGGTGAACAGCACTCTATAATGTGTTTAATATTGCTGCGAACTGTTAAATAAGTATTGTTTTTGTCTATTAAATAGTTTATATTCCAAAAATCATGTTGGATACTGCAAGTATAAAACGGCAATGCTGTAAAGAGTTAAAATGACCTCAAACCTTGAGTGTATTTTTCTGCTTCATGAAGCTTAAAAAACATTAAAAGTAGGGTCTCCAAAAGAGGAAAAAAAAAACTGTTGTAGGCTTTTACAAAGAAACCCACAGGGAAATAAAACAAATGAACCCTTAATGTTCCTAGATTTAACCTAAGATTTAACCTAAGATTTAACCCATGAGCTATTAGGTTGAGTAATGAATCTACTTGTAGTAATCTTAAATAACTTTAAGGATAAATGTAGGCACTGTGAAAGATGTTTTCTGTTGTATTTATTCCATATACACATGTATGGTATACTATGGTGCGATGCACCATGATGCTGCAACTATAGTGCATGCTTCCAAAACTCACATCCTGCCGCACCACGCACATCGGCTGAGGTATGATTTGGCTGTTGGTATAACAATTTTTACTAGGTGGATTTATTAGCGTGCAAGGATGACCTTTTTTTTACTAGGTGGATTTATTAGTGTGCACGGATGAACACAGATGTGCAGAAACACTGACAAACCCGAACAAAAATAAAGCACAAAGCAAAGCCATCATGTAACTCTCCTACTTACTCCATGAAGACACCCACTGTTAAACATGTCACGAGAAAATAATGACACCATACTCAAATAATATCATTTATGTGCGATGTGAGGGCAGAACACAAGATTTTATAAGACTTGCTGACTCTTTCATGGGCACAAAGATGATGTGATACATTAGAAACTCTGCTAGAAGAGAAGAAAAATGATCAAGTACTTTTTCATTTCCCTTAGACTGTGTTAATGCAGATAACTAGCTAGCCATAATATATTACATTATGTTATCTACCTTTTCTTTTTGGGGGATTTTTCCCCCATTTTATCTCCAATGTGCCAATTCCCACCCACCTGCCAATTCCACCACTCACCAGCATTTCTCCTATCGTTGTGGTGCAATACCAACATAGATAGTGGAGGCAGTATAGTGCCATGTTATAAACAATAAACAAACTAAGATCACCTCTCAAATCGCATACATATGTGCTATTCTAGACCCTGATTTACAGGAGAGAGAATTTTGCTCCCTTGGCTCCATCGTATCTTTGGAATTCAAACGTGCAATCTCCTGATGATAGGGCAATTGTTTCAGGCAAGCAAAACATGGAACTGGACAGCACACTGGAGCTTTCTCATGCCTGGTGGCCTAGCTAATAAAATTTATGATTTGTTCACCACTGGAAGTTAAAGAGCCTTGCTTAAGGGCCCAACAGTGGTGCTGGGACATGAAAACGTAACTTTCCAATTATTATCCCAGAACGTCAGCCACTGACCTGCCGTATTAGACTTATGTATAAATAAAAAGGTCTTCATAAGGAGCAGGATTTTATATGCTTAGCCTCTTAAACTTCCAGCTTATTACACAGCATATTATATATGAATTATTCAGTAAGTACAATGAAGAACTAAGAAAGGTTTATAGTTAAAATAGTGAGGAATGACAGTCTGGACAAACTGAGAGCCTTTGAAAGTTCAAGTGTTTAATATGTGATCCCACTCATTCTGTATTCAGATACACGGAACCTTACAAATTGCTAATTCCTCCCTGCCAAATAGACAGCGATAGACTTCATTCAAACAAAGCCTGAGCACCAAGGTTGTTAATGGAAAGAGATAGCATTGACTCACAGCAATCTCTTTAAATAGATTCCAGAGCAGTTAGCTCACACTGTCCTTTATGCTCGCACATAGCAAAGGCAGCAGAGACTCGAGCTAATGCAGATTTGATTTATGTGGGGTCACAGTTCTACAACCTCAGTGTGATGCTGCTCTAATTTGCTGCTCAACATTCCTTGCTAAGCTAAATGGACCGCAGTGCCTGCTTTCAAACACACTGAAGCAGACCTGTGGGATTCCAGCGCACATAAACCCAGATTGGTGCTGTGTGCAGCCAAGGGTAAGAGGAGGTGCAGTTTAATTTAGGGAGCATAAATGTGAACTTGACTCCAAAGGCTTGTGAGGCCACATAAACAGATGACACAGTGTACATCTGAGTCTCCCCAAAGAAGCAGTGACACTGACAGTCAAATCAATCCATCCATCTCCTTAACAGCCTGCCCCAGGCCAGTGTGCTGGAATTGATTGCACATCGTCTCTGCTCCACATCACTGGCTCTTATGAGATTTGTCTAATGCCTGGTGATGGCACACGGTCAGCCCTGCTTTGCCTCTGAGCTGCTGTCCTCTTTTTTCATTTATCCTCTTTTGTTGTCATACATAAAAATATTTCTAAATTATGTTTAAGTGTCCCATTGCTCTGTATTTAAACTCTTGACTGTGTTCTCAAATTTATTAAGATCTTATCCGTAGATATGAAATGTTACTTGCCTCATGTTAAAGGTAACTCTCCAAGTTTTACATTTAGAGCATCAGTTGTTAGATACAAATCTACAGTATTCAGGCAAGACTATCCACTTAAGCAAGGGTGAATGTTGGCCATAAACTATTTTTGGGAAGTGCTAATCTTTAGAGTACCCATTCTGGACCATCTACAGCAGCACCAGGTGAGTCACATGTGCAGAAAGCTGTTTTTCTTAATAGTTGGTAGTCTGTGAGAAACTAGGTCAAATCAGTTTATGGATTTATGGTTGAACGGTGGCTTAGTTTGTCTTGGTTAGCACTTGCCTCACACCTCCGTGGCTGGGGGTTCGAATCCCCTCTCCACCCTATGTGCATGGAGTTTGAATGTTCTCCCTGTGCTTCGGGGGTTTCCTCCGGGTACTCTGGTTTCCTCCCCCCATCCAAGGATATGCATTGTAGGCTGATTGGCATTTCCAAATCGTCCGTAGTGTGTGAAAGGGTGTCCCCCACCTTGTGCCCCGTGTTCCCTGGGATAGTCTCCAGGCTCCCCTGTGTAGGATAAGCGGTATGGATATGGATGGGTTGAATACTGCTGACTTGGTTCGTCTGGTCTGTTTATCATGATGTAACTTATGATAGCTAATTTTACCACTGTCTGTTAATTTTTATTAACCAATGTTATATCAGTTAATTAATCTATGATGAATATTTTAGAAAGCACGGTGGCATGGTGGCACTAGCATTGGCGCCTCACAGGGATTCCCACTTTCGCAAAGCATACTGGTAGGTGGAATGGTGGAGTTTGTAAAATTCTCTTGAATCCCAGGTATCTTTCCATAGAGTTGCACTGGCTTAAAATAGAATCCGACCCTTTTCTATACAACAATGTACCTCCTAAAAGAGACATGTGAGATGTAGAGTTTTTCTCCTGTGACCTATATGTATCAATACCAGGTGATTGCTTGATGCACTGTTAAAAGACTGTTAAAAGTTCTATGCCAAGCCATTTATGAGAGTTCATATTGGTCCTTTGCTATTATTTCAAACTCTCTCATAGAGGTGTGCAAATTTGTATAGAAGTGTGCATTATGTTTTCATTCCACCTTTAGATATGGTCTTTTGGACACATTTTTGTGTGGATAATGACTACTTATTCAGATTACATTTTTACTGTCATGTCAAATCTTATGCAAAGTTTAAATGTACATTTATGACATCTGACCAAGATGGCGCCGCTAAGGAAGGCAACTTTTGTGTATTTTACCTTGTTTTTTATGTTGCTTTTTGAACTATTATTGAGCTAGCCCACGGACACATAACATATGACCGATAAACTTTAATCAACATTGGAATAGTAAAAACATTTCACTAAATTACATCACATGTATGTAATATGCATGTGACAAATAAAGAACCTTGACCCTTGAACCATTTATTGCTAAATCAAGTGGACTGAGCCAGGTTTAACAATAAACTCTGCTACAGGTTTTTGCTCTTAGATGAGTTATTACTCAGTTTGCTCTCTGGTGTGACTAAACAGCTTGGGGGAATAAGCGCAGCAATTACAAACTTTAACAGGTTTGAATGTCTGTGAAAATTGTATCCTTCCCCAAGGACGAGATCTATGGAACACCTTGATTATGATAAAATGAATTCGAAAAGGAATATGAATCACTTGGAAATGAAAATCAGTTTGCAGTACACCTCAGGAGTTTCTCAGTAGGAAAAGTAATGATAAAGGTCTACACTGTAGAATTATACTCTGAACTCCAGAAGTAATTTGCACAATGAAATTTACTGCATTTACTGTAAAATCTGTCATTATACCACAGCATTTGAATTATCAAAGCTGTTTGGTCAGAAGGATGTTGATTAATTGTCTATAATGGTAGTTCTAATAATAGTTCCAGCTGAAATTCAAGTTACAGGTTTATATTAATGTACTTGTTCTAATATGTTATTGTTTGCTGATACAGGAACTTGTATGACAGGTAAGCTAAATACGCTAAATCTGATAATCAATGGATTAAAAAAACAGGATATTTAATGAAGAAAAACTTATACTCTTTGATATGGTGAAGTTTTATGTAAGGAGACGTAGGGCTGGATGACATGATGCTATAATATCAATATCGTGATTAAAGTGTCATATTATGCTTTTCTGAGATATCATGGATATTGCGATACCTTTTTTCTTTTTTTTTTTAATAATTTTTTAAATGTATTTTTTTGGAAGTAGTTGATGTGGTATTAAAAATTTGAACCTAATCTTTTTACAAATTAATTGTAAAATGTTTTTTTTTTCCAGATTTATAATTGTTTTTTCTCCTTTACAGTGCTAAATATTTTTAATATGTTTTTAAAAATAAAAAATAAAAATAAATGCAAACCTATATATTGTGATACATACCATAGAAATGCCTTTGAAAATTGTGATACAATATTTTTGTCATATCATCCACCCCTAAAACAATGTTTATTTATCATTAAAAGAGTCTCAACTGTAACAGTCAGTAAGTTTTCCACTACAGGAGATAACATGACAAGGCCCTGTTTTATTTGTCTTATTAACTTCAAGCAAGAAGTAGAAAAGAAATAGAAAAGTGATAACGGGAACTAACTTGTCTTGTGGATGTTCCATGACATTAAATGTAATGGTTAAAAAACATGATAAGTAGTTCATAATAAATAAAATAAATAAATGAAAAATTGTAATTGCTGAAAAAGAAAATAATCCCCATCAGGGTGGTAACAGTAACTTGTGTTAATTCCTTACTTATCGCACTACAGGATAATGGACTTTTTTTTATGTGATTCACACAAAATGTGTCCTGATTTCAGGTTGGTGTAACGTCAGTGTCCTTGCCCACTCCCAGTAATACACCAGAACCAGCAATCTACCTTTCCCACAATTCACAACCTGCCTCCATGTCACATGAATGATCACAAGACTCCTTGTCAACCTATCCTCCTTCACAATCTGATTAATCTTCTGATCAAGCACACCTGTCTCTCATCAGTACCATATACCTGTATAAACTCTAACCCTTCCAATCTTCTCACAGTATAGTCATGGCCACCCCAATTTTTGAATTGTAACTATTTATGACTCACAGTCATGTGGTGTGGGGGAAAGCTGATTATGTCATATGAAATGCAATCCTGATTTCAGGACTGGAAATCAATGAGCTGAACAAAAGTCATCTATATATACAGAAGAAAACACAAACATGGCAGCTAGCATGTAGCAGTAAGTCTTTTTTTATGACCAATAGTGAAGTTTTAATTGATCTACGAGCCATGCTGTCCCCCATCTTCCTCCACAGCTTTTATTTTGTTTTCACTTTTGTGTTCACTGTGATATAAAGTCATATAGGGTCATGAGAAATTCTGTAAGATCCCATGTTTTGAAAGTTGGGACAGGTCAGTATAAACAAGTGCTTGGCAGAATTGAAATGTTGGGGCTTTGGAGACTGAATAGCCAAAGACGAAATGTTTTATTTGGGGTCTTTCACATTTTCAACATGATTCTATATGTATAACAATATATAAGACATGATGCAAGTGTGTTTATTAGGGAAAATGCAATAGTTATACCCCATGTCCATGGCAAGGGACAAAACACAAGCAGACAATAACAAACTGGAAAATGGGCAAGTGTCAATACAGGAAACATGCAACACAGAAACTCAAAAAAAGAGACAAAGAAACAGCAAGGTATACATGGAGACACTAATCAATGGCTTAACACAGAACAACTGGACACAGTCTGGTAACAGACTAATGGCGGGACAGAGGCCGAGACAGGGCTAGAGCCAAAACAAAGCACATGTCATAACATACAAAAGCATATGGAGTGCACTCGTCACGCTCAGGCTGCAATGCTGGGCTCGTCATGCTGGGAACTGCGCTGCATGCAGAGAGAGCGAATTCGTGACTGGTCAGGCTAGTGGCATAGCTAGGAATTAATTTCAGGGGGAGATTAGGAAATAGGCTAAATAAAATCACTGCATGATCTGTAAAATCAAATAGGATAATTGTGACGTGCTCATGCATTTTGGGGGGATGATAGAGATTAGCAGAAGTGGTGGTGGAATTCAGAATTTGTCATTTAATTAATATTACAGAATAATGAGCCAAATATACTGTCTTAGGCAGTGCTGGTGTAAACTTAGTTTTCTTTCACTCACAGGGAAAATATTGTTGAAATATCCTTTCCTTTGTTTTTGTGAACAGGACATGTTAGCAGCTGCTAAAGTTGGGAATTGGTAATGATAAGCATGATGCCTTCATTGACTATTTATGAACATCATTAGAGTGCATTCACTGCACAAACCATGTTATTTGACACATATATAATCAGCTGCATTGTATGTGTTTTTGTGATAGCCACCCACGAATAAGCATCTGGCACTGTCATATGGGCTTCAAACCAGAAATCTTCCCATAGCTACACCTCTGGGTCAGCAATTAGGTGTTGGTGAATCTGGCCATGTAAATGAATACAAGTGAAAACACACTCATTCATGCACATGCTCACTTTGGGAGAGAAATTTCTGGCAAGTCCCTATTTCATAGAAAGACCAGTGGGTTCACATTCCCAGAATATGCAAGTCCAAACTCCATGAGTCAAAATTCTTAAGTCAGCAAATCCAGTGTTCCCAAATGTCTGAGGTTCTAGCTGCCAAGAACAAAAAGGATTAAATAACAGTCATGAGGCTGTCAGCCAAGTGAACAGCTAACGCCTGGATGGATGTATGGTGTGATTTTAACCCTGTGAAACTCGCTGGTCATTTGAAATTCAGATATTGCAACACTGTGAATGCTGACTTGATCAGACAGCCCATCAAATCTGTGATTGACAGATGCGGGGCTACTGGAGCAGGGCTGAGTGAGCTTTTTTGGGAAATGATTGATAGAGGCATTGACATGCTAGCTTTGAAAACAGTAGAATATTATGGGTAAAAATCAACACTATACCATTTCTCTTTTTGTAAGTGGTTTGCATTTGTCTGAGTTATTGCCAGTCATCACAACTGTGATTTTTTTTTCATTATCAGCAACTTTCTGTGTGGCAAAAAAGGGCAAAAAAATACAGAAGAGAACAAAAGAAACCAACATGGTATGCATTACACTACAATACTTTTGAATTCTGAAATCTGATTGGTCAGGTGGTTGGTTGATGTTGATGAATTTTCTAACAGCATCTCTTATAGTAGTTCCAGCTGCAAGGCAAATGACAGGATTATATTAATGCACTTGTTCTAAAGTGTTATTGTGTCTTTAGTAAAAACTAACAAAGACTAAACAAATTTTAAAATATGTTATTTAACAAAGAAAAACACATAGATGATATGGTGAAGCTTTCTGTAAGGAGATGTTTGTTTAATATTTATGGAAGGAGTCTCCAGGGTCAGAACTTTGTAACAGTCAGCAAGTTTTCCTCCAAAAGAAAGTCTTCAGCTGTCATATCAATGCCAGAGTTTAGCATTAAACTACAACTCCCAGAATACAGTGTGGCCTACAAACGTGGATACAGAGGACTACAATTCACAGCCATTATGGATACTCTCGATTTCACATACAACTGATTACTGATTGCACACACCTGGACTCAGTCACCTGCACACCCATATAAGCACCCTCACTACACCTTCACTTTGTGATATATGTATGCTTTATATGTGTTATTATACCAGTTGCTACCAAGCCTACAGTTATTGATTGTCTTTCTGTTTTTTTTAAATCTTGTTTCTAGTTTTCTCAGCTTGCTCTTGCCTGCCCTAGTCCATGTTGATTGTTGATTGCCTGACCCTTGCCTGCACCTTGACTTTGATTCTGGATTATGTATTTTTCTTGATTGCCACATTCAGTAAAGCTCTGTGTACCTGTACCTGCACCTGCGTTTGTACCTGCATAGAGGGCTTTCTGTTTTCTGGTTTTTTTTTTTCAGTGCCAAACAAGTTTCAGGTAGTTTTTGCTTATTAATTTCAAGAGAGAGGGAAAAAAAGAGAAACTAATGAGGAAGTGACTGTTTATAGCTGCTATAATGTAAGTGATAACAGGAATTAACTTGTTTTGTGGACATTCCACAACATTAAATGTTAATATAAACAGTTTAAATGTATGACATGTTATTCGAAACTAAATTGAAAATTTGTAATCACTGGAAAATTGCAGTGCTATAATATGAATAGAAAGGTTTGAGACATGCTGTTATAGGGGGAAAAAATTCAACTTCAGAGTGGTAACAGTAACTCTGCTTCATGTCTGGTCATATCACACCACATCATCATTGATTATTTTCCTGTAACAGCATGCCCTGTCATCTTTTATTCCTTATGTAGTTGTTGTTAGTGCTCTGGTAGGGCTTCATGGGGATACAGAGAAATGAAAAATTCAGTACATCTATGAAAAGGATACAACCTTGACTGTTTTGAAGGGAGCTGAAAGTGATGACCCTGACACAGAAGCCAGCACTTATGCAAAAAAGATGAAATACCAAAGATGGCATTACAGGAAAGTTTCTTATCTGATGTCTAATATATATGAATCCCATATATACAGTATGTCTCATCAACACAGCCTTGAGATTTCCAAATAGTTGTTGCACCATAATTCTCACAGAGTTGTGTGTGTGTGTGTGTGCGCACAGCTTGATGAGAAGCACAATAAAAAAAAAAAAGTTCCATATTAGCAAAGGCTGCCAGTTCCTGGTGCAAGTTCAGAGTGATTTAGGATACGAAGAGGCCCTTCTTAGCCAAGAATAACTGTCCTTGCAGGATCCTGAGAACAGATGTGCAGCCAAGGACATCCAGTACCTGCATTTTTCAAAATAGTTGTAAAGTAAATATCTGTGTGATTTGTCTACTTGGCTTTGCCATGACTCAGATATAATTCATGTGTGTGTGTTAACTGGTCAGAGGTCACACACTTCCCAGTGAAGGAGTTTTGTCAGTGAAGATGCAGCAAATTTATAAACAAAGGGAAACTTGCAAGTGATCTCCAATAGAGACATCTAGTGTATATGGTTAGATCTTTCCAATCTTGGCTAGATCCTGCCTTAGGCTGTCCTGCAAACATCTCTGTCAGCCAATCTCTCACTCACACTTTACCTGTCAGATAGCTGGCAAGAGCACATTTGTCATCCCGCCAAGATTCCTCCCCCTCCAAATCTCTTCCTTTGTTCATCCACTCCCTCGCCTCTGCACTACCACTATCCCTGGCAGTGAATTATAGTTCAATTAACCTTCTTTTCTGCCAGTGCCCGCTGCTACTGACAACCACAGCATGAAACAAGACTGACATTCACATCGTTTCACTCCACTATTTGCTTTAAAAAAAAAAAAAAATTGGATTACACCAAATAAATGAGGTTATTGAACCACTGCACCATGGGCAGCCAAAAGTCTGTTTCAAATATGTATGTTTCTGTATCCATTGTTCTTGAAGAATTCATATTGACAGAAAACTTAAAGAAAATGTGGTTCTCAGAACCGCAGTTAACCTCTCTAATTTACTGTCAAGTCCTAATAATCTATAGCATAGGGGGTGCATAGCTTGTTTTAACTACACATTATTGAAGTCACTGAAATATCAATTTAGAAAGCAAATCTCTGTGAGCTCAAACACATGAGTTCTCTGCTGTATGCTCATTGTATGGATGGTTAGCCTTCACATGGCTCAGTAATGCTAATAAATACAAACACATTCAATTCAAATCTATTTTAATTCATATAGCTCTTTGAACAATAGACACTGTCAGAGAGCAGCTTTAGAGAAATCTATATCCCTACTGAGGTGACAGTGACACAGAAAACAACCTTATAAAATGTTAAATAAGAGTCCTGGGATGAGCATAGGACAGTCTTTATGATTACAGCAGCAGTTCTTGGTTACAAATCTACATTATCCAGGTGAGATCCAACAGTCCAGCAGTCCAGATCCAATGACAGAGAGAATACAGATTAGTAGGTATGCTTGTATCCTACAGTAATTTAAAACAGTGTATACTGTGTATATTGTGATAAAACAGGGATTCTGGGAGGTCTAGCTATAACAGCACCACTAAAACAGAATCTACATGCATAACCATGGACATTGTCATCCATGTGTTTTATTGTCCATGTCCTCTAGGTTTCTTACTTTCTTCTTGTGGATAGAATGGTAGCAACAGATAAGACATAAAGTACTGTCTAAAGAAAACGATTGCAGTGTGAACATACAGCTGGATCCAAAATGCACAAAGTATAGCTTAACACAGTCCATAACCTCTGCTGATTGTGATTCTCCAATGTGAATGTGGCTATTACTCTGGGCTACTTGCTCCAAGATTCTCTGCCAAGCTGTTTTATGTCAGTGTCCACTGTGTTTTCCCAGTCCTGGAGGCAGACATGCCAGTCTATGTTAAAGCTTTGTTTGAGGCTAGTGGGTGGACGGTTGGAGGCAAGGCCAAGTAGAGAGGCTCTATAAGTTCAGACAGTGTCTGGGAAACAAAGCTGTCTTTGTGTAACCTCACCAGAATAGCAATTCTATATGACCATACTAGGGATGTAACTAAATATGAATACATTATTCAGAATAAACAGATAATGTGATCCAAACAGATACAAATACAGATATGAATAAGAGTAGCACTACAGATGGAATACAACAGTCGCACATTTTGGAGGTTCTTACTTTCATGTGGGTATGAGTGGGTGGTCAGTTATGAACTATGTGAGCAGGATTAAAAAGTCTCTAGTCGAGACCAATTATATAATGGAGTGATGTAGCTGAGGTTGAGGAACCGTCAAAACCAGAATTCACTGACCATACTGACATTGCAGACATTTCTACCTCTGAGTTTTTTTCCCCCGGTGTTTCCAGGAGCATAGTGGGAAAAAAAACACACTTCAGGGTTAAATCCAAATAGAGATACAGATATGGATATTTGGAGCTGTAATACATACGGATACAGATAGTGCCATTGCGTTACTCCCCTAGCCCAAATGCAGATCATCATTAAAAAATGTGAAAGCGTTCATTTACTAAAAATGCTGCTACAAATCACATTACTTTGGGAAACGTGATCTATAGATACACATGGGGCTAATTTCTTTGTCATGAAACAATGTTTGTAATATTGTAACCATTATTTCATATCCAGAAAAGGTTAGGTGTTATTAAAATGTCAGAGTTCCAACTCATTGTCTTGCCAAAAGTCTAGAAACAAAGAACAAGCCCAACTACAAAACTGCAAACACATCATGTTAGAATAATAAGGCCACTGAGACATGAAGAACATGGAAGTTAGTTATCTCTTTTACTAGGTATCATGTCCACCGCATAGATTACTCCAGAGAGACTTCACAGCTGCACACAACCTACCAGGTACAGTGATTTCTCTTTGGAGCTTTAAATATTGCTCAATAAACCCTAATTATGATTCCACACACTGTTGAAACATAACTGTAAGCCAGTTCTAGACTAGTGCCTAGGGCAAGCCTAGGTTTTCTGCCATAATTAAAGTACAAAACAGTATCCCTATATATCTTTCTTCCTTGAAGCTATTGAGTTCATTCTCATTAAGTAAGTCTAATGAGAATCAGTCATTTCTATTTAGCAGTGAAAAACACCACAATGTTTTAGGAGATTGAGGAAGAAAAGTGTTCCCATGAAAACCCTTCACATTTTGAGGTTTTCTATTATATATTGTTAAGAAAACTATATGTTTCTCTTTGTTGTATCTCAACCAGAAGTAACTATAATGCTAATTGTGTAAAAGCAACAATTATTAATTGATTTAATTTGCATTTAATTATGTAATAAATACAATGGCTATAAAATAATAAACATGACCATTTATGATGGAAAATATAATCAGTTCATAGTCCCACTAGTCCCATCTCCTGAGGTAAATATCATTCGGTGCTGAATAATTCAGTGAGTTTTTCTGGAGGCTAAATGTCAGATGATTTTTATTAGCATTCAAACATTACAACTTTGTCTGCTCTAAAGTTTAAGCAACAATGTGTGTGAACGTGGAATCAATTCATATCATGAATTGATTAGGCTTTTGTCCATTTCGCTATGGTATGTAACCAACATCTTGTTCAAAGCATGACTCTTACTGTGTTAGAATGGCACACCTAGCAAGCATGTTAGCAATTATTAATTATCTTTAGGCAAAGTGTTTACAGCTGCATTTGTTAAAATGCCTCCTTATTCACCTGCATGCAGAAAGTATCTGCCAGGTTATAAAGTAAATAAAACCATTTTGGTAAAAATTATTTATGTTTCTTTAAAGTAGAGGTGTCAAAGCAATTTATAGACAGTAGAACCCAATTTTTCATCACTTTTGGATGGGTGCCAGAATTCAGCTGCTGCACCATCCAACTGGGTTTCCTGGACTGACCCACATTTTTATCTTATCACCACCACTTTCTGTGTCAGTTCCTGAAACTAAAGCTTTTGTTTATGTAATAACATTCACTGTGTTTGTCTGAGAGCCCATCTGCTGTTGGCCTTGTCACTGTGTCACATCCAGGTGTGGCCTCTGATGAAACTGGAGAACCTTAAAGATCACGTATATGTATACATCCAGACCTTCAACTCTTCCTCAACTGGAATCTTAGTAATCCATTAAAGGTTTTTATGTAACACAAGCATTGCTAATGTGCTCCTTTTGGCGTCCATTAGGCTGGCTAGTTCTCAGTGCATTTGTTCACTCACGTCTTCACTGTGTATATTACATTACAGTCAGCTGGTCTTGGAGAAGATTAATTCACCTGTGTGAATTGCATGGCGACGGTTTCAGCAATCAGCTTGCTTAGGGAGCGAGTGTGCAAAGTACAAAGTACAAGCAATTAGCCTGGCGGTAATGCCTGTACATCAATACTGGAGCACTATGCTGAGATGAAAAACAAATCAATTGAATCTACTGTGTCTCTCTCGGATGCGATGACATCATTGCATGAAAAGAGTCATGTATCAAAATGGCTCGAGGTGCTGCTGTACATTAAAACCTCAGTCAATCAAAACGTGTTTTTCCTGTGGATTTTTCAAAGTAGGCCCCATGGTTGTTGCATTCACTCTACAGCTGCCTGTAGATACAACAGCATGTGAAGCAAAGGAGACAAAGCAGAAATTGTCAGCAAATTTAGGCAGGAAATTAAACATCCAAATGAGGTACCTGCTGTGTTTTAACTCAGCTGAAATACAAATTTCTACCTGTGCACAGTGCATGCCGTTGTACCTGCATGGATTCCTGCTGTCCTGTATGATTCTTCACCTCTGAACTCCCTGAGTGGAAACAAGCTCTACTGTGCTGTTTTCACACTCCAGGTTTAATCATGTGAAATTCATGACAGCAGGGAGCTGGCAGCAGGGAGGTTAACGAGGAGCTGCAATAAAAAGCAGGGTGCCCGACATACATTCCCTTCTTTATCTACTAAACCAGCTGCTTGCAATGCTTTCTTGTAAATAGATATTGGATTAATGTGGCTTTACTTGCCCTACTGAATAGCAAAGGTGGCTGGCATTTGGTGAAGTTAATTAGGGGAATGATCCATAATTTTCAGACATTGTATTCATACAATTGACTGGGTCTGCTCCACTGTCCATTCTGTCATTGTATGTCACTAAGGTGGAAATTAATTATACAAGGAATTAATAAAACATAAAGGCATGGAAGCATTTGCATGTATGTTGTAGGTAAAGCATGAAAGCCATTGTAAATTGTATTCCAAGTCAGAAAGGGAACATTTTGCCACTAAATAGGTTAATTACATTAGAGGGCCCATTTAACTGGAAGATTCATTAGTGCAGCTTACCTTACATCAACTCATGAATTATTTTTAGCAACTCATGGGGGAGTGATGACTGGAGATGGCCAGGACTCTGAGGTCTTTTCAACACAAAGCCTGACCAAACAATGGAGTCAGTGTTATAACCAGCCGTCCTATCTCCTCCAAAGTGCACTATTAGAGATTGCGACAGCTGAGACTCCCAGCAAAATCAGGCTGCACAAGGTAACAACTGAAATGTGATCCATGTCCAACAGCCAGTCCCCACGCCTCAACTTCTCACCCCAGATCTCCAGAGCACAGCCTATCAATGGCTAATAAAATATTACAGGAAAAGGCCAGCGGTCTAGAATAGTACATTGGGGGAAACAATAAATGATTCCTAAATTGATCTGACCTTTTCAGCAATTGTATTCTGCTGCACAGAAAAGCTGCCACCTTGCTTGGTAGAAATAACGATCTGGGATGGCTGACTGAACAGATGCTATCCCCAACTTGGCTGGCCCATCATGAAATTTAATAGGCCATAACAATAAAAATGGGCACACTGGATACACATGGGAAATCAACAGTGTGCCTGGATAGACAGAGCAGAAGGAGAGAGACAGAATGTAATTCAATTACAGAGTATTCTTAGTCATATCAGAGGTCTAGACTTGGTAGAGAGACTGTAGCTTAAATACTTGGCAGGTTGTAGAAGGTAAAAGTTACACATAGAGCACTTTTACACCTTTTAGTCCAAATCAGAAGGAAACTATTATTATCATTATTATGGTTCATTTACTATTTGGTTTGGTCTGATTTCACACTGCACATAATTAAAAGCAAAAAAAAACAAAAAACCCACAGCATGCATAGCTGAAAACATACTAATAAAACTCTGACATTCATTGGTCAGAAATACAGCCTAACATACACAGCTTCACCCACTGCAGTTGGACTGATTCTGGATCAAATCACTTTCTCACAGCAATCGAACTATTTGGTTCACACCCAAATGTGATTGCTGTGTTCTCATCAACACAGATGAACCACTCCGAGGAGGAATACACACCAAGCGCAAGGTAAATGAACTCTTATAACTGTTTTAGAACAATATACATGGAGTACACCTGCTTCAATGTTCACTTTCTCACTTCCACTCCAGCACTTTAAGCACTTTAAAACATAAATTTTCCTTGGAATGAACATGCTAACTAAGGGTATAACCAAGCATTACTGTTCTTTCATAGAAATCTTACCCTTTTCTACATATTTACTTATATGTTTTAAGGTGCAGACCTTGCAGATGCTTATGGAAAGCCTTGGCTGGTATGTATGATTCCTGGTAGACCCCACACACATACTCTAAAGCTCTTAGTTCTTCCCCATCTCCTTAAGCCTGGTTTATGGTTGTCAGAATGCATTGGAGACCTGACTGAACTGTAAGACTGGAATGTTCCTGGTTTTTAGGAACTGAGTATCTTGGCTATTTTCAAGCTCTTTCAAACAGGCACATGTGGGGAGGGGGAGGAAATAAGTAAAAATAGTGTTGTCTATTCAGATAAAATAGTGATGACAAGGAAGTTTTTACTGTGACCTCATCTCAGAAAGATGATCTTGGATTTATTATAATCCTGTTGGAATTATTATAATCATGAGATAATGATTCTAGAGGTTCTAGAGTTTTAGTTAGTTGTTTCTATGAAAACACATAACAAGGTTTTTCTCACATCTGTAGATAGAAAGCTAAACTGCACTACAGTTATTATGCAGTCAAAATTTTAAAAAATGACAGTTATTTTTTTGAGAGACACATATATAAAATCCTGAGATTTAACCCCATACATTACCTCCTTTATGCCTTTAAGTATGAAAATCGTTACTGTTCTTTTGGCCATGATAATTTAGAAGGTAATGTAACACACTGAAAAAAATTCCAAGTTAGCAATTGGTAATAAAGTTCAACAAAAACGAATTTTTGTTTTTAAATTAGTTTTTAAAAAACAAATTTACATTTTTTTTAAGTTGGAGCTTGTATTCACTGTAATTGTGACATGCTGTGAACATACTATTTATCAATGTTGCACAGATTATGTGGGCGTTCATCATACAGGTCCCTGTGATTTAGCCATTACTATAGAAATCTTAATGTATTGTAACAAGTGCATTAAATAATCCTGTGATTTGCAGCACCTTCTGACCAATCAGATTTGAGAATTCAACAGCATTGGGGTATAGCTACTGTGCTGCTACCACACTGCTTCTGGGAAGTTTTTTAGACTATAGTGTCATCATTTGTAGTGATACTACTACCCAACATCTCAGACCTCTCCTCAAATGTCTTCATTTCAGAATCAATGCTCCTGGAGGTAGCCAGTCTGTCTGGAAGTTTCTGTTTTGGAAAGTAACTTTTCCAAACCACACCAACTAATCCCCTCTCTGAAGTGCTTTTCCAATTAAAAAAAAAAAAAAAAAAAAAAGGGTTCAGAAAACTTTTGGGATAGAAGCATAAACCAGTCTTAACCTTTTTCTTTTTCTTTTTTCTGTAGACAAAGCTAGCTAGACTAATGAGCATCTCAAGCCTACAGTCACTGTGTGGCTTTTGTGAGTAGAGAACACTGTGGTATTATGTCTGTACATTCAGTGAAGGCCCAGAAAACTAATCCTCATTTAGTCACTGTCTGGGTATGACCATATGTTGTGGCTGGTGGCACATAACACTTCCTAGCACATGCACACACACATAGTGGCCCATCACACACTGACCTTCCCTTGCTCTCTCTGTAGTTGTTGACTGGGTTTAACTGTAAAGCCTCAAAGCCAGATGTGTTCCATCAAGTGTGCTGGAAAAAATACAACGCTAGCTGGGTTTTGCCTCAGCCTGCTAATCAGATTTTCTCCATTGACTAAGTTCAGATGGATTCATCAAACACCTGACTACATTCACTTGTGCTAATTTTGCATGTTGTGAAGAGAAGCTTTAGAACATGTTCCAGGCTTCATACTAACTTCGTTGACAGATTCGCAAAGGAAGCTAGCTATGCTAGCTATGTCCACTCACCAAAGGCATTAATGATCACTGCTTCTTCCTTACAAGCTGTATTTTTTCTTCATAATGTCTATATACGCATTTAATGAGAGGATATATGTGACAGGATAAGATGAAACCACAGTTATAAGTTTTTCTTCCATTTTTGCACACCAAACAGACAATGGGAATTAATTGCAGGAGGGGAACTGAAGAAACATTTGACCACATGCACCATAGGATTGGTCCGAGGAATCATTTAGCAAATCATTTGGATTTGTCACTTTACTGCACCATATCTAATTTGTATAAAATTGAAAAATTCTCTATTTGAATGTCTCAACGATTGTCATAATTGCTGCTTCATGTTGTGCATGTAAACAGAAAATGAATGGTCATTTGTCACTTTGTTGCTTTCTAGTATGAACATAGGGTAAAACAGAGGAGGTGCAGAATGAAAAGCTTTCACTAGGCCTTAGCCCGAGCTATTACTCTTTTCCAACTGCCATCATGTGTAGAACACTAGAAACAAAATTTGCATTTACATTATTGGCTTAAACGTTCAAAGAATTTCAGAAAAAGTGCTGTGGTGGCTCAGGAAATAGGAGTGATTTTTGGCTCAGAAAAAAGGAGCAGTGCTTAAGGCTCTGGGCGTCTGATCAAAAGACTGAGCACTGCCAAGCTGCCACTGTTGGACCCTGACCCTCAACCATCAACTGCTCCAGGGATGATGTACCATGACTGACCACAGCTTCCTTCCAGGATGGGATATGTGAAGGAAAGAATTTTATTGCACTGTGTATATGTATAATAACAAAGGCTTGCTTTCTTGTTTTCTTCTTTGTTTCTAAAGGGGATTTGGGACCTTGGGGGAAGTAAGACAAGGGGCCTCATTCACAGACAAGAGGCCAGAATGAAGTGGTGTCAGAATTTTCTTTTACAGTGAACTGTCTGGGCTATGTGTGTGTGTGTGTGTGTGCAGAGGTCAACATTACACTTTGTGTTTCACTGAGATGCAATATCCATGACTGCACGCTTGAAGCCACAAAGGCTTCTCATTACGATGACTTGGTATTATAATGATAATTATGGGGTAAAAGGTGGATTAAATTTTTACACAGGAAGAATCTATAAGCAGCCATCAAACCAGAATAGGACAGGACATCCATCCCTGTAGTGGGGTGTCCATCTTTTTAAACCATCAGAAACACAGAGCTCAGTCTTCTATTATACTATGAGATACTATCAAAGTGATGGACAAATCTTTACTGAACATTGCATTAGATATTTGACTTGATAGAAGAGTATGATTTATAATCCCACTATCTGATGTTACTCAGAAGAGGATGAGTTCCCTTTGGAGTCTGGTTCCTCTCAAGGTTTTATCTCAGGGACACCTCTGTCACCTCTGGCTTGTTCATTAGGGATCTAAATCTACATCTGGATTTCTGCAAAGCTGCTTTGTGATGATGTCTATTGTTAAAAGTGCTAAACACATATACACAATTGAATTTAATTTAAAATGTAATATTAGATCCCTTTTCCTGAAAAACAGTTTAAAACTCACCTTTCTGCTACAGTGGATTCAATTCTTTTAAAATGGCTTCTTCACTTTAACTCACTTTAATGTATGCTAAATGGATACAAATACAGAGCCATCGTCAATCATTCTCTGTACCACTTATCCTACACAGGGTTGCGGGGAGCCTTGAGCCTATCCCAGGGGACATGGGGCACAAGGCGGGGGACACTGGAAGGGGTGCCAGTCCATTGTAGGGTACAGTCACACACACTCACACACCCATTCACACAATACAGACAATTTGGAAATGTCAGTCAGCCCATGGAATTAAAAAAAAAAAAATGTTGCGCAAGGGGAGTTTTTAAGTTTCATGCAGGCGCAACAAAGACCATGTTGTGCAGTGCATTACATTTACAGCATTTATTTATGACATGTTGAGAATGCTGGCATTTTTACCTCTGGGTTTGTTTCCAGTGTTTCCAGGGGCATATTGGTATGGTTCATATTTAATTAAAAAAAACAATGTTTAGTTTAGGCCATGCCCACTTCAGTTTTAAATCTTAAACCAATTAGACCCCTAGTGTTCTGTATATATGTGGGTGCTTGTGTCTGTGTGTGCGTGTGAGAAAGTAGAAGCCATGCTGCCTATATGCCAAATGTGAAGGGTGCCAGCTGTTTCCATGTGTGAACACACTGTGCTTTTGTTCTGTACTCCCAAATCAGTCCCATTTAAGGCAGCCAAGCAGAAAGCTTTACCAGCTTGCTCACACCTCTCACATTTCACAATCCACAGAAACACGCACACACAAATACTTTTGAGCACGGATCGGCAACCTCCTCCTTCACCTCTCTTTGTGCGGCATCTGCCCAAGTTTACAGAAGATTATTATGCACTCTTTCTGAGCTACGTGAAATGGCGCCTGGTGTAACACTCAGACATATGGAATAAAATCTGACTGCAGTTTATTTGGCAGAAGCTCAAAAACAGATCTAAGAAGCAAAGTGTCAAGGCAGACAAAGGTCAAAGCAGGGTCAAGCCAAGTACATAACCTATGAACATACTGAATCACATTTGGCCCAAATACTTGAGTCCGCACCCAGATCTGATTCCGGGCTCGTTTCTGGGAGAGGCTCATAATCTCAGCTATGCTTTAACATAGAAAAATTCCTTACGAACCATGACCATAACAAACCTGCCATCAAGAAACCTGAAACAATAAGTAATGTGATAAGTTGAAGCAATCATGTTGCTTGACATACAGCAACGACAGCAAATAGCATCCACACCACATTTCACTGGAATTGAGACACAGACCACCATTTTCAAGAGGACCAGTGATCAGACTGTGACTGGGCTTGAAAATAAAACTTTAATTTAGTAGAAATGTCTAAAAATAAGTTTAATAATCTTCTATTTGGTTTATTGTAATCTTAGAAAATACTAGATAAATATGACTATATTTACTATGTTTTCACTTGCTAAGATGTCAGTTTTTGTGGTGAAGGCATATTGAAGATGTTCTGCTGGCTCATGGTGGCTCGACACCTTGCTAAAACACCTTACACACTTCTGCAGCTTTTTACATGGGAGCCTCAGCTGGCCCATTCCAACCTGTTTCATTACATCCAACTCTGTCAATTTATATAGAAATGATTTGTCTTATTTCCTGATGGGAAAGGCTTTTTAGAACCCTGTATGAAAGTTGGGAGGCTTTGATCTGCACTGTTTGATGCAATCTCATGGCTTTTAGCTTAGTCCATGTGCACTGCTGGCAATCCTCTGGGTGCCATCTGAACCTAAACCACATAGCTCTTATTAGATTGCCATGTTTGCTATTACTTTTTTAGCATGGAAATTGCACAGTCTTCCTCCATATTTGTATGTAAGATTTGATGCTTTTTGAGTTCACTATTGAGCAGATCTATTGAGCTTTATTTTTTTAGACAAGGTGAAAATACTCCATAAAATATGAACCAATACTCCATAAAATATATTGTTAACTTTATGGAATAGTGGAATATTTTGTACATTTGTGTATTCTGCCCATAGTGAGAGATTCTCCTGTCTTGCTGGTGTGAACTGTCGTAGCTGCGTAGAAATCTCCTGATTAAGCCTTTCAGTCCATTTGTTAGATTGGCAAATACCTAGGTTCATAGGAAAAGAAACCTGCTTGTGTTGTGTCAGTTTATAGCTGACCATATGTAAGAATTTGATCACAGAGGAGACATTTTATCACAGATGCTGCTCTGAGAAACAAACGCTGTAAATAGTGTAATTAACACTGTAAATAATTTAGCAAGCATTTGAATCAGTTTCTGCCACAAGATTTTATATATAAGCTCTTTAACAGACTACACTATCAAATAGTGGTGGGACAAAATGGGCATATCAAAAAACTGGTTGGAATGCATCCCCAGCATAAGTTGCAGGTTGCAAGTTAGCCAAGAAGACAATCTTGATTGAGACAATCCAAGAAAATGTCGATTCTTATTGTTCTGGGGTTTCATCCATTTTTTTTTTACTGCATTGACCTTGCTATATTCCATTTGGCGTCCTTGGGCATTAATAATATAACCAAGAATGTGAATCTTGAAGTTTCACACAGAGTCTATTCCCTATGGACCACAGAATGTGATGGAAATTGAAGAGCATTCACTCAGATTTGGAGAATACACTGAAATATTGTGAATGTAAATTATGACATTGATATGTAAACTATTTATTGATGTACTGGCTGCTTGGACGATAGAATGGGTTTTAATTGCATCATGAGGTTTTCGTATTGCCCCCAGGCAGCTTTCCATTTATAGCTCCCTCAATTTCCATTGTTATTTCTTGCATTTTTCATATTAACGTGAAAGGATGTTCCTCCTTCAATTTGTCTACACCCAACAGCACTGCAGGGAGAGAATATCAGCATTTGACAGTGGTATGGAACTTGTAGTAGTCAATGCACGGTTGCAGGCCCCCATCCTTTTTCCAAAAAGAGGAAACCCACAGTGCTTTGGGAAGCCTTGAGCAAGTAGTATTGTAATGTATTCATCCATGTCTTAAAACATGAGTTATTATGGGTATATGCAGCCCAGTGGAGACACTGTGCCACAGGGTCAGGGTTAGACAGGTGGTGTTAATCTTATTGAATGCCTTTGAGAGAACTTGGTATTATTTAGGAATGATTTGCTGCTCAGACATGGTTGGCATTTAAACCTGGCCGCTCTGCTTGCTATGAACATACATTATATGACCAAAAGTTTGTGGACGACTGGCCATTACATCCAGATGTTGTTTTTCCCCAAACTGTTGCCACAAAGTTGAATCACAAATTTGTATAGAATGTATTTGTATGCTGTAGCATTAAAATTTCCCTTCACCGGAACTAAGGGGCCTAAATATGTTCCAGCATGACAACATCCCGGTGCACAAAACGAGGAACACAAAGATATGGTTTGGCAAGAGCCCTGACCTCGACCACACTGAACACCTTTAAAATGAACTGGAATGCCAACTGCACCCCAGGCCTCCTTGGCAAACATCAGTGCCTGACCTGACTAATGCTCTTGTGGCTGAATGGACAAATCCCCACAGCCATGCTCCATGCTCTACTGGAAAGCCTTCCCAGAAGAGTGGAGGTTATTATTACAACAAAGGGGGACTAAACTGAGAATGGGATGTTCAAAAAGCTCATATGGATGTGATGGTCAGGTGTCCACAAACTTTGGCCATATAGTGCACACTGAGTAAAACATCCTATGTGCTATGAGATCGGTTTGTTGTTTGGCCAAGAGATAAAGAGGTTATGAGGGGTTAGCATGGGGTGTCAAAGATTGCTATCAAGGACTATGAAATATTTGTTCTTTGTTGACCAAATCCTTGTCTGTTAAACATCCTGCTCTGGCAGAGTCTATTAGTCCAGAAGTAAATATATGATGTATACGCTATGACAATTTTACAGTAAAGGTTAGATATTGAGAAGAGATTAAAGGGCATTTTACTCAGTGAGACATTATTGTTGTTTGCTCAGAGAGGTTTGGCATTGGATTGGCCAGGTCAGGCATTTTACAGAAAAGTCCCAGTATGTCTCCATGATAGCCTAGAGTGCCCCAGTTTCACGGGTTTAGATGTGATTGAACAGTCTGCTTCTGGGAGGCTGTTTTTTAACCTGATGAGGGTATGCCTGTTTGAGACCTCAGTAGATTATCCATGTGATTCAATTCAGGTCCTAAGGAACCATCCTGACATACTAGTTCAAATTAAAGGGAAAGTTTGAGTCCTTGATGGTACACTATAATAAGAGTATTATTTGCTATAAAGCTAGCAATCACTTGTGTGCATTGGCGATTACACACACTCAAGAAATCTAAGGAATGAGTTATGAGACCTTGCTGATTGACAGTGGCCATTTTTATACTCATCCTACCAGAAGGGTGCTTTGCAGTCAGTTGGTTAGCAAAATACAAGGAGCATTGTGAAATAAAGTTTTCACTTTTTTCAGGTGAACTTTCAAATGTACCTGCTAAATCAATTTGAATACATTTCTCACTGATGTTTGTCTAATTTTAAAGGTTTCATTCATGTTTATCATCCTGCTAAAATAGTGATGGATTTCAAGGATCAATGTTTGGTAAGAAAGTAAAATGTTATGAAGTAAAATACTTCAAGTACTTAGCAGTAAATATGTATCTTGAATTGTTTTTTAGTGCATCAGGTGTCAAGTCCACCTTAATTCAGTTTTGTTATGCATGTGGGTTTAAACCAAAATAACCTATGTTGTTTCTATTTCTATAGTTATAAAATTAAACTTCATAGCCTAAAATATGTCTGTGCTTTTATGTAACAGCGTAGACGTGTATTTCGATGGATTTGGGATGTCGCAGACAACGATTCCTCAGTCTCCTGAGTATGTGTAATCAAACAAAGCGGATATGATCATATTTTAGTTTGCAGTACTGGGGATAAGAGGACACGTCTATGTGCTGTTCCATCTGTCTGAGGACTGAGTGCAGGCATTAGCTGTCAGTGAGATGGAGTGTTGCTTGGGACTTTCAGATCGTATCAGCATTTCCCAAGGAGACGCACATGCCCAGTGGGCCTCATCGCAATTATCATCATACTCATCAACACCACCGTCATCAGTGTCAGCGGAAAACATTACAGGGCAGTAGTTTGATTAAAAGAGGCCTGGGAAGGTGTTGCTCATGATCTTCAATCATCATCAGCTCCTCCGTTTCCCTCAGCTTCACTGGCGTCTCTCTGGAGTTTTCCCCAGCAGTGCAAGGCGACTTCTCTGCTACTGTTAAAATGAATGTCGGGGGAGAGGGGAGTGTGCCAAGATGATCCCTGGAAGCTAGAAATGGACCTGCCTCCATTCCTCTCTCTGTGACTCAGGCTGTATCGCCCCTGGACTATCCTGCTTGGGCTCCTGCTGCTAGGTCGCTATTAGCACCCAGGCACTCAGCAGGGTGTTCAGTTTAAAAAACAAAGTCAGACGCTTCTATACTGTATCAAATTGACAGCTGATTAGGTCCTCAATCTCCTCGCGTGCTAGAATCCATCTCCATAAAGCAATACCTTTTGTCAACAGCACAGTGCAAGCACTGACCAGTGCATCATATTTTATCAGCCCCTCCTTTTGTCCTATTCATTGTATTTTGTTGACTCCCTTCCTCTCACTCTCTCTCGCTCTCTCTCTCTCTCGCTGCTCCCTGCAGGGATCTATGATGGTGACCTGCATAACAAACAGAAGTGTCAGTGGGCAGGCCTCATTGCATACCGGACTGAGGTTGTGACAGGCGCTTACCAGGTGAGACAAATGGTCCACATTACTCAATGCGCTCTGAATAGGAACACAGAACAGACAGGCATTGAAATACAACAGACGCACTGGATCCATCACTTTATTTTTCCCCAGCGCAGCCTGGGATTCAACCTAAATTAAATGTTTTTTTTCCAAATACATTCTATTAGGCCATAAACCAGGCCCACTGTTATCTTTCTCTCCGGAGACTCTCTTGCTTTCTCACACTCTCTCTCTTCTTTTCTTCTTCCCTATTGTCCTGCAATTCCCTCCTCTTTTCACAGGCAGAATTTCATGCTCCAGTAGACACCATTTTCCATCCTACAGTAGAGATTGATACACAGATGCCTATGGTTCCCTCTTATCTTCAGGCACTTCTCCTATGATCCTGAGAGACGCTATAATGATAATGTCTCCCTTCTAAAATGCAGTTGCCAGGTTGCCTGGAAACCCCTAATCAGTAGACTCCTGGCCAAGAAGGTAGGAGTGAAAAGACAGAGAATAAATCCCCCACCCCTCTCCACCCCCATGTGGATATGTGGCAGGGTAAAAAAAAAAAAAAAAAAAAAGGGCATTGGACCAGAATGAATATATGACTATTCTGTGTTATGATTATGCTTTATTCAAAAAATAAGCAAGCTACAGAAGTCACCATTCCTTATGAGAACAGCATGACTTTGATCCATGAATTTAATCCAGTATTATATACAATATGTAATTTTTGGACGTGCCCTTCAGTCTATGTGTTCCATTTGTCTAGTAGTCATGCTGGAAGTAGCAAGCACTACTTCCCCATTCATTTGGGTTCGAAAGTGATTACTGGTAGTAATTTAACATGGAAGCAAGCCTTAAAATGTGCTCAGTGAGGTAAGGATTACCTAGCCTATAATCTAACAGCACTGATCCCTATTGATTCCTTTTGGTATACCTGGCCAGCAGGCACTGTCTCAGATACGTGCGCTTAATCTTCCAGTTTATGAAGCAGACAAAGAAGGAAGGAGAACAGCACAGTGAAGGAAAATTAAATGCATAATGTGTTCACAGCTTATAGCAGATCCCCAGGCTTTCAGTTCTGTTAAGCAAAGAGTTAACAGGATAAAGAATGAGAAGCGCTGATATATAGCTCATTTGACTTATACTGTATTTTGCGAGACATCACATGGTATAGTGATCCTGCCCCAGTAAACCCTTGTTATATGTAAACTTATCTTATACCTTTTATTTTACATTTGGAACATTTCTGTTTTATTAAGTTTGAACTGTTAAATTAGCAAACTGTATTGGAAAAAAGATAAGGAAATTAAATAACAAGGTGAGAGGGACTGGGAATGTATCATACAATAGACATAGAAGAAACAGCATATTCCTGTGCCAGTAGCTTGGACAAACAGACCTCCTGTTTCCCATCATCTTCAGCTTCATATGTGCCTTTCCAGTGTATGACTAATTTTTCTGCTTTTCAGTACCAAAGAAACATGTATAACTTTAAACATGTGTAATAATGTGCATTCATAGGGTTTCATTTTTAGCTAAATGTTTTTTGATGAGACTAAAATGTGCACAGTTGTTCAAATTGACTTAATATAATGGAAAGGCATATTTTTATGAGGGAGGATAGTGTTCAGTGATGCAGTTTTATGATTCATGCAGTTCAACATATGCCAAAAATATCCCCTATGAAGACTGTTAGAAGAGCACAGTGATCTCTACTTTCTCACACATCCCTTCCATGCACTTTCAGACTGCTCGTATTTTCCCACATGTCCTCTGGATCCAATCAATTGTCTTTATTTTGAATGTGATATTAAGAGGCAGTGCGGGTTGTCTCTTTGAAAAGCTCTAAAGTAATTAAAAACTGTTAAAGGGACTACAGAGTCCTTTCAGATATGTCTGCATGTGTGACATCTTTCAATAATACTTCCATCAGTGTAATTTAGTGGAGGACCCCCGTTTGCTCATTTCCTTGCTGAGTATGAATAGCAAAGTCATCACCATTTGACCATGACCTCTATGTGTGGCCTATAAAAATTCCCCTAGCTATATTCCCCAAAATATTCTCATCAACCTGAGTGACACAGGTGGCCTGGCAGTCCATCATTCAGTTATAGAACCATGGTTAGATACATAACCTTACATTCTACTTCTTTTCATTCCAGACCACCTGGGCGTATATCAAAGTTGTCAAAAGGGGATTGTAACACATCCCAGTGGCGCACCTCAGCAGACACTAATGGACTGCACAGTGTCAATAATAGTGTCAATAACATACTTTATTGAGGATGGAAAGCATTTAAAGTCTTGATACTATTCTTTAGGCTATTGAAGATGAAAATTAGTCAAATGCTTTTGAGGATGAGAATCGCAGAGTCTTAATACTGTATTCCATTGTGGATGCGAATCACTCAAACTCACCACGGAGCATGTGAAGCAACCTTCAGTCTGTAAAATCTGTTAGATGGTTAACTCCATGTTGCCACTTCATAAATTTCCACAAGTGACACTCCTCTTAGTGTGGCCCAGGAGGTAGTCATAGCATACACTGAATGACATTTAATGGAAGAAGGCACCTCTTGATTTTAGTTTAGGGGTGTCCAATCTTATCCACAAAGATCCAGTGTGACTGGAGTCACAACTGGTTGTTGATTGAAGGCCAAATCAACTGATTATACATTTGTGGCTCCTGATTGGTTGGAACAAAAACCTGCAGCCACACTGGTGCTTGGCTGATAAGGTTGGTCACCCCTGCCTTAGTTGAAGTATGCTTGCACAATCACTTCCTTTACCCAGAAATAACCTGTTTTTAGACAGCAGATCCCCTTAATATTGTTCTCTAAAGTATACGAACAGCTGGTCAGTGACTCGCCAGCTGGCAGTCACTTCTACATTACACCTGAGAGCCCTTACTATGGGCCTGGGCACAGTCTCACCTGCAAGTGCAGATTGGCTAATAGGGTTTATCATTTATCAATATAACATGATTGTGTAAGCATACATTAGCATCTTTGGCAGGAATATTAGCTTTGGCTACAGCATGGTTGATCTCTGGTCCCCAATGCAGACACTGCATGCTGACCAATAATACATGCAATTTGCCTGCTCATCTGACTGTAATTAAGCCAAAGTCACTCCATATCTGCATCTTCCATTGGTAAGTTGGACAAACTGCTTAAGGTTCAAGGTTTTTCATCCCTGCCATGACCTGACATCCCTGACACAGCAGTGACTGTGAATTACTATCACAGGAATGTCAGGTGACTCACAGCAACTCAGGAACAATATATTTTACTTCATAACATCAACTCAATAATCAATCATTTTGTTCTTTGTTCTTTCTTTCTTTCTTTATTTGCAAATCTTTATTTGACATTATTTTCAAAAATAAAAACAATGTTAGTATCATCCAGCCAACAGTAATTCAACCACTTGCAGTCTTATTAAGAAAGGAATAGAAACAATTTCTCTCTTGCTCTCTCGCCATTTATAAGTGACTTCCATCTGTTTTCACTTTAGCAATAAAACTTGTTTTATGTGCTTGTGTGTGTGTGTATGCGTGTGCGTGAGAGAGTGAAGCCTCCTGTGCCAGTTCAAATCTATCCAAGCCATTCCTGTTTATTTTCCATGAGTTTTAGCACTGCTGTTAATGTGGCCAAACAGATTCCATAGAATTTTCTGAGATGGTAAATGTTAGGATGCTAATCTGAACCATAGGAAATTCACTAAATCATGTCATGCTAAATTATGTCTCTGAAATGGTAAAAAATAAATAAATAAATAAATAAATAACTCCTCCATTTTCCCCGTTTCCCACTTATCATTTAATAGCAACTTTGGCTGTGGATGGTTTGGCATTGTAAATAGTTCCATATGCTAGTCTAAGGGCAGAGTTTCTGTAATAAAATTGCAGAAAACATTGAGCTGGGAAGTGTGTATGGTTTTCATTTGGTTCACAGGCAAGTCAAGAGACCATGTAGGTTGAAAAAAAAAAGAAGAAAATATGTGAAGAAAGTTGCATTAAATTATCAAACAGCCAGCTGAGATTGTCAGTTAATCACAGTAATATAAAATGGATAGATTTTGCTTTGAGGTGTGTTGTTTGGCATTATTTAAAATCTTAACCTTAAAGGTAGATAAGACACAATTAAACAGCATTCATTGCTGTACAATTCAGGCATTTGGGGGAATTCTTTGAACAAAAAGAAAAATTTCTTTATTTATGACACATTGTGCCTGAAGACAGAAGCCT
Organism: Pangasius sanitwongsei; assembly: GCA_037576675.1. Classification (NCBI taxonomy): domain Eukaryota; kingdom Metazoa; phylum Chordata; class Actinopteri; order Siluriformes; family Pangasiidae; genus Pangasius; species Pangasius sanitwongsei. The sequence goes on along the minus strand of CM075004.1, from coordinate 22,455,106 downwards.
GCCTTGTCTTCCTTTTGCTTTATGACAGCTTGACAATCCGTACTTTCACTCCTCCTCTCTTTTAGCTGGAGTCTGACCCAGTTTCTCCGGCTTTTAAATCTTTTTTAGCAGCAGGCTGGGTGTATAAGATAAAGAAAGCTCTAATGTACATCTGAAGGAGTCAGCCTTCTCTTTCATGTACAATATTATTGATGCCAAGGCTTCCAAAGCAATGCAATACAGACCGGATATTGCCTGTTTTTCATCATTCTACTTGTCTTTGTAAGAAATGCTTGAAAGGCGTCACACAGCAGAGAGCACAGAACAATGCAAAGGCTGAAGGGAGGTAGGGGAGATGTGTGAAAGGCCCCTCAGGGTATTCTGTCTTCATGAAGCTTTTTTTTTTTTTTTTTTTGCTCCTCTGCACTTCACTTGCTGTTGCAAGCAGCATTTACTGCCATTCAGCTGTTTGCTCTTTCATACATGTACTCTCTGCAGAAAGGATGCATTATTAAACCACTCGCGTCCCATAGCACCAAACTTCACCAACACTTTCATTCCTATTGCTTTTCACATCGTTCATTCACAGACCTGGCAAAGTGTGGCAGATGAATGAATCCTCGGGGCCTTGGCCTGCAGATGCACACTGCTTTGAGTGAACCCCTTGTCAGCCTTAATGTCTCCCTTGACCTTAGATGAACAGACTGACCTGTGTGCTAACAATGAAAAGAAATGTCACAGATGTTGTCATAGGTGAAGCCCGTGTAATTTAGGTGCACAGTGTACAATAGGGAATGAGATATTATTGAGTTTATATGAATCATATACTCTATTTTCCTCTCGTGAGAATATTGGATGGCTAGAAAAATATATAGCATCAAACGCTCAATAAGCTATGGAGTGATCTCTTGCAGGATGGGTCTAAATGTCACAGCAGCAATCACACAATGCCTTATAGAAGGTCATGAGTGCTATAGAGCTGTAGTCTCTTTCCCCTGACCATTTGATAAATATATCTGAATTCAAGTATTGTACTTAGATCAATAATTCACCCTACCACAGAACTCTGACCCATATGCTTTTAATCCACAGCGCTCCTGATTTCATGATTCTGATTGGTCAGAAAGTGTTGATTAATTTTCTACAACAACAGTTATGACAGCAGATCTGGCTGCAAGGTTCATATCAATATGCTCGTTCATATATGCTATATTTCCTATATTAACAAGGGACATGCATTGTGGACTCTCCGCATTAACAGATTTAAAAAAAAAAAAAAAAGTCTAATCATTGATATGGTGAAGATTTCTGTGAGAATACTTGTTTAATTAGCATTTTTTGGAAGGAATCTCTAGTGTCAGCACTTTGTAACAGTTTTCCAACACAAGAAATCTTCAGGACAGAGGGCTTGTTGGCAAATTGTTGTAGTATAAGAGAAATAAAAAACTTTGGGACATGCTGTTACTGGAAAATAATCAACTACCATAACTCCACTTCATATCAGGCTGCATCACACCACCTTGTCTTTGATTATTTTCCTATAACAGCATGCCTCGTTTGCAGTCTTTATTGATTGCAATTAATTGATGATTTATGATTGATTCACAAGTGATTTATAATGAATACTTATCGCATAAGTTTTAAAATACTTTTTATATAATTTATTCATATTTATAGGTATTTATTTAAAACTGTCCTTATTTAACGATGATCTTTCTTGTATTCATAAACGGCTTACTTTACCAGCATCCTGCCCTGTGCAGCTTCAGGATTTCTCGGCTTCCTGTGTTCCTGAATGTCTTGATGATGAGCTGAGGAACTCTTCATTAGGTGTGCTGGGAGCACAGGAAAACCCTACAACTTGAGTTGAGCTTTCTGGAAAAAAAATTCAAAATTTAAAAAATTATTTATTAATTAGCGTTTGCTAAGAACAAAACTTTCGAGGCCACATTACTTGCTTATAAATAGTTCACCTTAATGTATTACACTACTATAATAATAGGCTAATAATAAATCAAACTAGAGATTCCAATAGTCTTTTTTTTTTCTTCATATAGCATGAATCAGCTAAATTAAATTGATCAGGTAACATAATCTTAGCTAGAGCTAATGTGACAGACACCAAAGCTGGTTGCATCATGGTAAGCACAGTCTACCTTAACTCTTGCTAACATTTGTGCTAAAATCTTCAGGGATGCTCTAAATTCAATTCGGCTCTATAGGGACCATCTGAAAAGTTGCTACCACCAAGAGTGCAGTGCTGTAGCTGTGTGATAAGGATCCCAAAGTAGCAAATAGACTTTCTATATTTATGCCTAAGGGTTAAACACATGCAGCATTCAACTAAAACCCGTAACTCAGAACCTACAACTACAAAAAAAAAAACAAATAAAACACTCCTCAACTCAGAATTCCTACTCTTAAACTTGGGACGGTCTCCTCAACCCCGAGTTCTGCAAGTGATGTCAAATCAATGCGGCTGCTCACAGTAAACAAAATAGTATGTCTTTAAATGAGTTATACTGTGTACACAAGTATTTTCTTTAGATCAGTCAACATACAGATACATCAGCTTGTTAAATCTGTAACACTGACTATACAGTTTGCTGTTTTGAGGAAGTATCAGGAAGAATCCTGAGTCTTTGTCTCATTGCAAAGTCTCGTCATGCATTTCTGAGCCTTGTTTTCCTATGTTCCCTGTTTCCTTGTTCCTAGTCACTTCCATGTTTTGACCAGTGCCTGCATCTTGTTTATCAAATATCGTTGATGTTTCTGCCTGTGTTTTGAACCCTGCTACAGACTTTGACTAAGATTGTTGTATTTGCCTGAATAAAGCACACACAGATTTTACACACTTGCATGCATGTTACAAAGGGTTTTCTCAGAGGAACAATAAGGAAAGGAGGCTTAGGTGTCCTAGATTTAGCCCTCTTTTTTTCCAGTTTACCTACTCTTTATAGTACTTTTATATTTAGAAATGTTTCTTTATTTTTTAAAAATATTTTCAGCAAAGCAAAGCTATTTGCATTTTTATCAGCTTAGCTTCTTATGCATGGAGCTGAACTTACTTCGCCTAGTTATTCAACCAAATCCAATCCAAATATCAGTGACCCTTTATGCAGACTTACCTACAGAGCAATGCCACGACTGACAATTTCGTGCAGCTGTATGCCGAGGCAAATGGCTGGATATTGACTGTGTCTGTATTTACCCAGTGTGGCTTGTGTTTATAATTCAAAGCGCATATAAATTGCTTTGAACCCCAGACATTTCAGGTGGTTCTTTAAACAGTGCTGTCTTTGCTTATTCATCCCTCCTCTTGTAGCTATTGGTCCAGTGTGTGATGGACATTACTAGTCTCCTCAAATAAGGGCCATTGAGTGTGTGGAAGCGAGCTTTGTGCAGCAAAATGATTAAAAATCAGCCCATTTCTCCTCTTGCCATTTTCCACTCCACTCCTCTCCTTTTCCTTTTATTTTCCTAAGCAGTGTGATGAGATGTGAGTGTGGAAGCTCTACAGCCTGCCTGAGATGAACAGCTCATACCGCTAAATCGCCCCCACACACTACACATTTACACACCCTTAATATCTATCTCTCTCACACACCCACACATACACTCACATGCCTGAAGTGAACTAGTTAAATATTTTATGGAAGCGTCAAAGTAGGTTATACTGCATATGAGACACAGCACTGAGTTACGCTATGGATGTAATATTTATACACCCAATTTCAGTAATGGCACCAGCCTCTGAAGTGGTGGCGTGGCCCAGAAAATGATTTAGAGAGGAGATAGGGGAAAGGAGAATGAAAAATATTCGAGAAATACAGTCACCAGTCACTTTAATAAGAACAGTTGTACACCTGTTCATTTATACAGTTATCCAATCAGCCAATCATGTGGCAGCAGCCAGATACAGGTCAAGAGCTTCAGTTAATGTTCACTTCAGACATCAGAACAGGAAAAAGTGTGATCTCTGACTTTAACCATGACATGGTTGTTGGTGCCAGATGAGCTGGTTTGAGTATTTCCGATATTGCTGATCTCTAGAGTTTACACAGAATGGTGCCAAAAACAAAAAACATCTTGTGTATGAAGGTTTGCAGGCTGAAACATCTTGTTTGCGGAGACAGATCAGAGGAGAATGACCAGACTGGTCTGAGCTGACAGGATGTCTATAGTAACTCAAATAAGCACTCTTTATAACTGTGGTGAGCAGAAAAGCATGTCAGAACGCACAACACATCAAACCTTGAGGTGGATAGGCTAAAACAGCGGAAGAGCACATCAGGTTCTGCTGCTGTCAGCCAAGAACAAGAATCTGAGGCTATCATGGGCACAGACTCACCGAAGTCTGACCTCTTTTATCAACAAGGCGTTTCCACCTCCAGAACTGTCATTCACTCAGTATTTTTTTTTTTTTTTTTTTTTTTTTTTTTGCACTATTCTCTGTAAACTCTAGAGACTGTTCTGTGTGAAATTCCCAGGAGATCAGCAGTTTCTGAAATACGCATACCAGCCCATCTGGTACCAACAACCATGCCACAATCGAAGTCATAGAAATCACACTTTTTCTTCATTCTGATGTTTGATGTGAACATTAATTGAAGCTCTTGATCGGTATCTGCATGACTTTTGCCTTGCGCTGCTCCCACATGTTTGGCTGGTTAGATAACTGCATGAATGTACAGGTGAACAGGTGTTCCTAATAAATGGGATGGTGAATGTATATGTTTTGAATATTAAATTTAAAAAAGCTTTTCCGTTGTGAGATCATGGTATTATCTCTGTATAGTGTTTTAACATTAAACAGCCTGTGATTTTGGCAAACTGAAATTCTATCCGTTCGTTTACAGTACAGTTTACAAAATGAAATGTATGTACAAACGAGCCGATTTTGACTTTAATGTTATATGTTTCATATCTGGGTGAAAATCCATTTTAAAATGTCAAGGTTTTCCCAGGATAAAACAGTTACTGAAAATGAATGAATGAATCAAATGCTGTTTGGTTTTATAAGGTTATATTTGATGGATTCTCATTAAGCAATCCCTCAGTCTCAATAAATGAATAATAAATAGTTTGTGGTAAAACTCAGTAAAGATTCATGATTATGATCTAGCATGAAAATATGTTCTTTTCAACACGTTTATCTTTCTTAATGTATTCTCTAAAATCACACACAGGATTCTAAATTATCCCTAATTAAGATATATTGCATTAAAAATTCATTATAAACATTAACATTATACAGTATATTCATATTAAAGCACATATATCACACAGACACACACACACACACACACAGATTTTGCAAACTCTCATGACATCTCCTAGCTGCCCTTCAGTCCTGTACAATGGAAGGATTGGTTTAGTAAGTATACTGTATGTAGCTAACTAATATCAGTAATATTTAATGCTAATGTTATCTGATGTTAGCTATAGTCAGGTAATAAATGGCCTAGTAGGACTAAACCCTCCCTCTCTTTAATAAGAAATATTTTTTTTAAATGTTAGATTTTTGGCATCCACATCATCTTATTTGTGCTTGGATAATTATTATTAAGGGGATTATTTTTTATTTTTGTGGAATCAAGAACAAGAGTTCCATCAATTTTCTTAAGAAAAAAAAAAATACAACAATGACATAGAGGCTGGGGATGATTTCTTTCTAGCCCACAGTGTAGATACATACAGCCTCAGTGCCAGTTGTGTTAAGTGATTACACTTGATGAAGCGGATCCTAGATCTGGTGTCTACTGAGACTAATTTATTTAAGGCCTTTTCACTGAAACATCTATAACTCATCAGCAGCAATGATTGAGAAGGTACACGTGAAATACAATAGTGAGTGTAATAAATATGAACAAGGAGGATTATTTTCTTGATAATTCGTTTTTCAGAATGCGTTTGTAGGAGAACCTAGAAGTGAACACACAAAGCAAACATCAAAATATAAATAACATGAAGGGACAAATGACAGAACTGTAAGTTTGGAATGAAACTGCTGACTAACTGCAAGTGCAGATTTTCTGTTTTGAAAAAAAAAAAAAAACATACTGTGTGGGTTATATGCAATATTTTTCTGCCTACGATGAGACCCCATGCTAATAGTCACAGCGATTTAATGATAGGTAGTAGAATTTTTGCAGCCCTTTCATTTAATATCACTATCACTATCTAACCATCACTGGGTACAGTATTAGCTTTCTGCTGCACTGAACAATTTCTCATGTGCTGGAAGTTTTGTACATCATAAGACCAGTGAATATGCGTGATCAATCCCAATCCTGTTTTGTATACACAGTAAAAAGTGATTACGGCCTTATGTAGCTTTTAAATATTGATATAATGTCAATGTTGCTACAATAAATAAAAATTTTCTGCTTAATAAGGTTAACATAACCTGCCATTATTTACCTATTTACTTTTGTTCAACTTACTGTACATATTTTACTTAAGTGGAAATTCAGCCCTTAAATTAAATATGCTAATCAATTAAAAAATTTTCAGTGCATATTTTTTTTATTAAATATATCAAACAAAAGGAAAACATCTGCAGCTAAAAGCTTCTCTGAGTCTAGTCTCTTCTATCAGGGAATAACTAGAATACGGATATTAGCCACAGCCCTGTATGTTGTATACTCATCCTGGATGATGTTTGCCTAATAAACAGATACAGCAATTTGCCAATTATTGAAATGTTTAAATTTATTAATGAACAACATTATAGTTTAAAATCATTTAAAGCTACATTTACTGTTGTGGAGTTTAAGTTAGTTCCTGTTATCACTTTATAGCGGCTATAAACAGTCGTTCCTTCACCAGCCTAACTTTTTTCTCTCTCCCAAAGTTAAAAACAAAAAGTTCATTTTTTCATGTTACCACGAAACCAGAAAGTAAAAAAAAAATCCTCAGTCCTGAAGACTGAGTGAAAAATTTACTCTCTGCTACACTGGAGACTCCCTCCATAAATGTTAAATAAACATCTACTTACATAAAGCTTCATCATATCATCTATGTTTTACTTTGATAAATAATATATTTTTTAAATCCATATGCATTATGTATATGGTCAGCCATACAAATCCCCGTGAATGAGTTACTATAGAAACATATAATGTATCAGAACAAGCACATTAATATAAATCTATCATGTGAATTACAATCAGAGCAGAAAATTAACACCTTCTACCCAATCAGATTCAAGATTTCAACAGCAATGTGGAATAAAACCTAATAATACTGAGGTCACAAAATGCCACGTGTGTATGTGGTGAGAGTATCTGCTTTCGCTCTCTCTCTCTCTCTCTCTCTTCCTTGCTCAGCTATATCTCACATACCAAATCATTTATCATCACATACCAAAGAGTCTAATCTGTTGCTGAGATCTTTTGTGTTGTGAGAGCTGATGGTGATATCTGGAAATCTCTGCTGAAATAATATTGACAATGAAACATGGAGTGGAAATTCATGCATTCTACCTTATCACTAAAGATTACACTTTCCGATCAGTGACTGCAAAGCCACAGCGAAACACTGAGTAGTGGCAAGATATTACATCAATAAAGCTCCAGGGAGCTCAAATTCAAGTCTATTTGTACCATGTGCTATGGTGTGCTCATGTTTATCTTTTTTCAATTACTGTTCTTGATGTTCGGATCAGTTTTGCATCATGACATCTGCTCCCATATAACAGAGAAAAAACATTTTGTCAATAACTGGAGTTCACCTCTAAACGCAAAGGTAATAAAGTAATTTTTAACTAAAGAGCCATAAGAAGACAAGGTAATTTATTATTTTGCTATATATTCATTACAGTTCTTTAAGCAAACCAGGTGATAAATGAGGATTAATTGCATTGGTGCAAACATCAATGCACAGCCGTGATTTCATTTGTGCAGTGGGGTCTCCTGTGGAATTTGAACCAACAGCATGGGTAAAATATTACATTTTTTATATGAGTTTTATATAATGTGCGGATTGAAGTAGAGAAAGAAATGAAAAGTGGGGAAAGGGGAAAGAAACTAGTTAAGGAGTCAAAGGAAGCGAATGTTTCCTGCACATCTGAGAAAGGAGAAGAAAAGAATAACAGAAGAGAACAGGCAGTGCAAGCCACATATGGCATTTTCCCTCATCTGACAGTTTCCAGAAGGCTCCTAGTGACCTTATCGATTCTTTATGTTGTTGTCACTGCAGAGACGCTTGATTGAACCTGAAACCGAATTAAAAACTGAAATAAAACATCTTTTCTGGTCGTGATGGGTCATTAGTGTTTTCATAATGAGATTCTACGTCTGCTGAGATCTTTAGTACTCGGTAACCTTCTTGAGACTTTCATGATCCTTTTCATAGTTTCCACTAAATAGAGATTGCTCTTTATTTGAAGCAGAGACAGGTCTAATTGGGATATGGTCACAGGGTGTGACATTACTGCTCATTAGCAAAAGCTCTGAAGGCAGAGGAGATTGAGTTGAGACGTTTCTCTCTCTGTTGAGAGGCGGTGAACGTCTTCTCCATCTGCCCTCTTTGGCCTTCACACTCGTGACTGAAGCTTCAGTAATCCTCAGCTAGAAGGGTAGAAGGTCTCTGGGGTGGATGCTGACAGGCAGGCAGGCAGGCAGAAATGCACAGCAGATGGGTAAAGGGGGAAAATATATTGCATTAATGGTGGAGATGTGAATAATTGTAGCATGATGGGAAATGGTTATAGCATGTAGACTTTTAGCATTTTAATGAACTTGAGGGAATCAGCTCCAGGGACTAAATTAAAAGCACTAGTGGGAAAATGAAATGTCAGTTTAACATGTTAAGGGTAACAAATGTTAGGGGTGACAAATGGCCTTTTTAAACACATATAGAGTCATATACTGTATTTAATATTTGCTGTATCTTTAATGTGTGCGTATGTATATAAAGATAAAGTAACACTAGTATAGGGCATCACATATTATATATTTTAATCTAATAAGTGTGCTTAGTAGTGAATCAGTTATTTGGCAAAATTAACAGCTTATATTGTTTTATTTATTGTTCTCATAATATTTTATCTTATAGGTGTTGCCTACTTCTCTTTAATAACTACTGCTTATGTGAATGTACTGTGTGACCCTTAATGTAAACAGTCACCAATATTTTTTAATTGTTTAAGAAATGTATTGTCTTATTGTCTCCATTTGTTTCATATTTGTAAAAAATATTCATTCATTTGTTTGTTTGTTCATTCGTTTGTTCGTTCGTTTGTTTAGTGTAGTTGTGTTGGACTGTCCTGGTCAAGATGGTAAATCAAGATGGTTCTTTGGGGTTTGTACTGTAAAATAGAGCTATATTGTATATTCTATGATAATTCTCTATGATAATGAGGTATTATCTCTTTATATGCCTTTATTATGCTGTATGTCTCTATATACTGTATTATACTGTATTTATAACATGAAATATAAGGTTATAATATGATCATATTAAATTTAGCACTGATAAACTGTTAATGTTGCCAAATAAGTGCTGTATTTACCACTTCTAAGCACATTTAATATCTAATATATGATCCCCATAGTGTGTTGCCAATGTAGTTGAAGTACATTAGGGTTAAACAAACTCTATAGTTGCCCCAAAGGTTTGAGTTCTAATTGGGAATTCTATGAAGCCTTCAGATTTGCTAAAAAGGCACCCAGCTGACACATATGAAGTGATGCTGCATCTGATTTTTGCTAGGTTGTCATTCTGAATAAAGAAATGAGCCAATGGAAAGGACACCTTCAGAGAAAGTCTGGAGCCTTTGGGGACATTGGTGTCGATCACAGCGCTATCAGTGCGGAACGACTTTACCTCTACTTCTGCAAGCTTGATGTGATAGAGGTGAGAATGACCTCCTGGATTACAGGTTTATTACCTTCCCCTGAGACACAGAGAGAGAGAAAGAGAGAGAGAGGGAGATTAGATTTGGTTTGAATTGATCCCTGTTCGCATGATGGCGGTGGTTTATTTGATTATCTCATGTACTGCTGTGGACTATACCACAAAAGCTTTATTCTGAATACACTGGAATGAAACACATTCGGTGATTATACCTGTAACCTCAGACATTTCACTGCATAAATATGAAGCGATGTGATGGTTTCTTATTACCTTATTGCTGTCAGCTCTCATGCTGATGCTCTGATATTACTTCAAGCTATGCCTCTAGGACTTATGTCTACTTTATGCTCTTCTTTGTGTTTTCATATTGATTCAACTATATAAAGTGCAGCACATCACGGTATATTGACAATAATTCACATATTTATTTATATTGTAATAAATGTCATAGTGTTGTGGAAAAAGCACATTCTTGAATTTAAAAAAAAAAGCACTTCGAATATTCAGTTTGATCATTTTTATCCCTGCTGTCATTCTTGTTGTGCATTTGGGTTGTGAGTATAATTGGCCACGATGAGAGAGAGGCAGTAGATGAAAGTGTGTCAGGCAGAGGAATCTGAGAGCGAGGGAGGAGAAAAGAGAGAGAGATGCAATCCGGGAGCATGTGTGTGGGTGTAGCATGACAATATTTGGCAACTCTACATGACAAGAGCTGCACTTATCCTAATGAGCAGTAGGTATGTGTGTGCATGTGCAAAGGGTATTACTTGTCAGCGTTTGCTATCAGTTTATACTCGGGAATGAAAGGTTATTTTCCAGAAATGATAATTCACTACTGGCAGAATATGTGGGAGAAAGATTTACAAGTTTGCTGATGTATTATGCAGAGCAACTGAAATCAAGCTCTTAATTAAGAGGAGTTCAGCTTTTCCACTCTTCTGAGATGTAAATACTGGTGTATCTGTGGCTCTAGTTAAGACTCAGATGTGGATGTGGGAAGAGTTTAACCCTTTAAAACCCTTTGGGTTTTTTTAAACCCAGGAAAGGGTTCTTCATTTTTATTAGTATCACTGTAGTTCATTCATCATCAGATATCATTTAATAGACACAATAGATATATTCTCCAAATTATATTAGTTGCCCACATTGGGATTTCATAACCCAAGCATTTTGTGTGTCTTATATGAACTTGTGAGGTGATTTTGGAAATGTTATGCAGTAAAGGACTTACATAGCAGAGAAGAGAGAATAACTTTAGGGGTAGAATATTCAAGATTGTTACTGTAAATTTGGGATCCTTATTATTTTTACTAACAGCACATTTATTAAGCTTTGATACATCTATAAAGCATCTATTCATTAAGCTGTCATGGATAAAAGTAAAGTTGTAGATATACATTAGTGATTCAGATGTAACCTATGACAGACCATGTTGTTATACGAAAATAATTCACATTAGGGTGATGTTATATGTTGTTGTGATACATGCGTTCTCCCATTTATACCACTGTGATTTGCCAACAATTACCATTTTTAATTCATTAATGAATGACATTTATTAATGAATTAACGCTTTTTTAACTGCTTATATTTGCATTTAATGTTATAGAATCTCCAGGAGACAAATTAGCTCCTGTTATTGCTTACATTAATAACAGTTGTTCCCTCACCAGCCTCTCCTGTATTCACTTTCCTGAAGTTAATGAGACAAAAAATGCAAAGTGTCATTTTACCAAGAAACCGGAAAGCATAAACTCTTCTCTCCTGAAGACTTTCCTGTGCTGGGAAAATCTACAAAGCACTGTGACTGTTAAAAAGTGATGAGATCCAGGACTCCTTCCATAAATGTTACATAAATGTTTCCTAGTACAAACCTTCACCACATCGATGATTATAATATTTTCTTTATTATACAATAACACATTTTTTAAAAAGTCTATTTATAGTTTAGATTATCTGCCGTAGAAGTCTCTGTGTATGAGCTGTTACTTTAAAACCAAAAATTTATTAGCACAAGCATATCAGTTTTAACCTATCATTAATGTTACAGCCAGAACTGTTGTCCAAGCCATGATGCTATGTAAAATTAATCCACACTTTGGGACCAGTCAGGTATGAGAATTCAACTGCACTCTGGTAGTAGTAAGGAACAAAACACGACAGGGTGTGGGCGTCTACGTGGCAGTGTGATGCCATTCTCACCAAAAGGAAGTATTTAATTCCTCTTATACCACAACAATTTGCCAACAGTTACATTTTATTTATTTAATACATGTTTATTAGTTAGTTAGTTAAAATAATCACTTATGTTCTAATAACTGTAATATAAATATTTGTTCCATTACTTTCTCTTGTAGCTAATAAGACTAAAAAGACATAATAAAAAAATGCAGCTTATTGAAGAGACTCCTTCAATGAATGTTAAATAAACCTCTCCTTACAGAAAACTTCACCATATCAATGATGAAACATTCCTGTTAAATAGTAGCACATTTTTTAGGGTTGTCTTCTCTTTGTTTTTTGATGTAAAGTAATGTACTACAGGTAAATTTTAATGTCATCTAACAGGTTCAGGGTTAGAAATCCCCATCATGGCTTTAGAAAAAAAAAAAAGTACGCAATGCTTATAGATGTAGGTACCATTTAAATTGTCAGGTTTAAAGTCCCTTGTTTTGTGGCTTTAGTGTACTAATATATCATTTTCTACATACTTCATTTTAAATTTAATTATCAGGCTATTGAGTGTTGCATTCAAAATGTAAATGTATGTTTAGTGAAATCAACGGTCCAAATAGATCATAATGATTGACATTTACTTATGCTAAAGCAGATTTGCCCTTCTCCAATTGAAAAAGTAAGATGTGCGATGAATTTTCCCTAGGAATTTAAACTGAATTATCATATCACCCTGCCACTCATCCCTTTTAATATAGACACCATTACATCTCTTCCTCTTCAGGCAGAACCATAAAAATAGCTTTTCCATTCCACTCTCTACTTTTTCAGCGTTGCGCACGAATTTAATGACACTGAGTGTAGAACTTGTACCTGATGGTGTCAATATTTAAATATACTGGTACATGGCACTGTTTCAAAATCCCCAGTCATTTTCTGTGCCAGACAACTCCTAGCTTGATTCTCTCCCTCGCTGCGAGAAACATATGCTCATGAAATGATAATCCTGACCGTGCACCATGTAGCAGCAGGACCACGTTCCTCTTTGATAGGTGTATGTCAATGGCTTCATTAAAGATATTTAGGACACTGTCACTGTGTTGAATATTCATAATTTGTGTGGATTGACTTGCGTGTGGTGATGTCAGGATGATAAAGTGACAGGTAGCATGCTGAACATGCCTGGCACTGCTTCAAAGCAACAGGCACTGCATCTGTGGCTGGTCCCCTTGCGTCAAACTTCCTGTCCTTCATGTCCCTTTGTTTACCCCTCATGTGCGATGACATCATCGGTAATCTCCAGCTGTCCCCTTTCATCCTCTGAACCTGGGACCCGCAGTCTTTCTGTGGAGCTTTCATTAAATTCATTGCTTTCTATAATCTTTATTTTGGTTGGGTAACAGCTTTTTACTGGGGAAGCTGTAGGCAGTAGGTGACCCTTCTCACAGAGCATTTATGTCTCCTTTCCTCTTTTTTATGATCAATCTGTCCTTTCGTTCACCCTCTGCGCTTGGCCGTGAACGTGATAAGAAAGGCAATGAATAATCGTCCTCTTTCTCTCTACTTCTTTGTTTCTCTGTATACACATATACACACAGACGTATGCACATGTCTAATGAGAATGTGAATGTAGACTGGCCTGATTTCTGGATAACATGCCTTTTCGAGAAAGCTGGATAAACTGGTAAGAGCAAAATCATAATCTGGTATGACAGTGGATTTAAATGAGCACAATCAAATCATTTTAAAGGGTCCACATTCAATCCTGAGATGAGGTGACCTCCCAAAAACATGCATGTAGATGGATTGCCACTAAGTTTGAAAAAAAAAATCTTTGTGTTGTCTTTGTCCTTTTTACCTTACTACCTCCCCAACAGAGTTTGTAAACTGATGGTTTTCTTAGTCCGTGACCTAACAAACCAGTATCAGAATGTATTTATTGATAGAGACTTCTGGATAAAGGGATCTGCCAAATGGCATAATTGTAAATATAAATGTAAATGAATGTGTGTGAATGTATGTGTGAATGATAGCCTGAGATGGACTGGTGTTCCATCCAAGGTGTATTCCCACCTCACGCCCTGTGTTCTGGATCCATCACAACCCTGAAAAAGATAAAGTGCTTACTGAAGATGAATTAATTAATGAAATAATTTTATGAATATATTTTGTACGAACCATGGTTCTCTTTGAATACAAAGACAGCAGTACGGATTTTTGTTTAGTACAGAAAGTTTATTTAGTGCAAGACTTTTATGTCGTCACAAATTTTAATTTTAATGCCCACTGGACATATAATCTTTGAACCAAACTGCAGTAGTCAGTGACTGTGGATTCATTGTCTCCAAAAAAAAAGTACAATTTCTAAAAAAATATACAGCCCCTACCTTCGGTGTTCCCTTAAAAGCCATGCCCCCAAGATACTTACTTTTTGCTTTGTTTTCAGGGGCTAACAGCGATACCTGACCATTATCCCATATGTTTGGGATAGTTTACATTTTTTTCTGTTAAATGCCATTGTTACTACAATACAGCACCAACCAACACCAAAATTGCTAAACATATCACATTACAAATATTTAAACATGTGTTTCAGGGTGTTTAATATAATGCATTTCAAGTTGGAGGTTTTCTTTAAACAATTCTCTGTATGATTCCAAGTTTTAGTGGTTTCCTTTGTGACAGAATGTAGCACAGTAAACCTATTGCCAACTTCATCAGTCAGTGTTCTGCTCATAACACATGTTTTGAGATGATAAGAAAAATAAACATTACCTACAGTCATTCCAGAGTAATTGCATTGTGGCCGATATTGACGTGTCATTATCAGTTTCGCCAAATGTGTAGTTCTAACTCTCCCCCTACCTTGCATTTATCTTTGTACTATTAATTACAGAGAAGATCTATTCTAATTCCATGCACAGTTCCCATGCACACAGAGTGAGACTAATGATTAAAGCAGTGACCTCTGTGTAGTCTTACACAATGTGCAACTGACTGAATCTTTATCTTCCTTCATAGCAGCTGTCTCACCTTGGGACAGGGTTCGCATGCTTGGACACCGCTCTCCACTTCTTTCGGTCCAGGGTGTCATCAGGGGCAACATTCACCACTTTCGTATCTTCTTTGGTTGTGAACGAGTGGTCAGGATTGTACACTGTATGTTGCATCACACACATTGAGGCTATTTATCTTCAGCAATCCACACACTGTGTGTAAAAATTGCAGTCGAATCTGATACTAAGCATCTCTGCTCATAAGCATCGTGTCCAGGCTTAGCTGAAAGTGTGTGGGTGGTGTGTTATTTTGCTGTCCAGTCCATGGCATCTTGTTCCAGATACAGTGTGTCCTCACAGTACTGGATTAATTAAAGAAAGTTTGCTATGTACTCAAAGTGGGTAAACAAGCCGTTGAAAGCAAAAGTGTTTCTTAATACCCAGTGTTCAACTGCCCATGTATGCTGCAGAATGAGTGATTTGTCTTTCCTTTTCTAGAACACTGGCAGGGAATAAAAGTGAGGCATAGCTGGGAGCAACTCTGAAATTTGGCAATCTCTACTTTTAATCTACTTTCAGTCTACTTTTTACTTTACTGCTCACTGACCTGACAAGTGAGCTCTACTTTAAGAGCTTAGGCATGTTCAAATACTATGCAGTAAATCACTGCATATATGCATGTATATATATATATATATATATATATATATATATGTATATATATATATGTATATATATGAAGTGAAGTGAAGTGACTTGTGGCCAAGTATGGTGACCCATACTCGGAATTTTTGCTCTGCATTTAACCCATCCAAGTGCA
>CM075004.1:22416722-22439175 GCA_037576675.1 Pangasius sanitwongsei | reverse complement strand
ATATATATAATATACTGTATATGCTGGCGAATGGGGCGATCAGGCCCTTACACAAGTTGCAACACACACATTGAGGCAATTTGACTTTAGCATTCAACACATCGTGTGCACTATAACTATCACCACCAATAAATCTGAGGGCAGAAAGATAAACTGAATTCAGAGGCTTGAGGGTGGTAACTGAACATGATCAAAAACAGACAGGGAGGTTCCTTCTACTGTGCAGAGGGCAAGTAAATGGTTTCTGTAAAGGGAACCAAAATGTTGCCTCAGTTAACTCATAAGAAATATTTGTATCATTGCTCTTTTGTTTGTTTTAGTCTTCCTCTTTGTTTCTGCTTTTTTTCCTTCCCCTATGTCTTTTAGTTTGGAATGTAAAGTGTCCTTGAGCTGTGGAAAGGCACTGTATAAATAAAGTGTATTATTATTATTATTATTATTATTATTATTATTATTATTATTAAACTAATGCAATGAGTCTGAGGAACAGTACAGAGCAGTATCATTCATCTGCATAAAAATTAACATTACGTATTAAAACAATAAAATTAATATGGATTATGAACACAGCCGGACCCAGAATCCTAAAATTAGCGAACATTTAGATTTAGTGTCAGTGATAGAGAGATAGAGGTAATTATCATGCATTATGAATATAATCGGGATAATATACTCATTATACTGATTTTTTGTTAGAAGATTGATCATCTGTATTAAAAGCTTTTGACAAAAGAGGAGCACAATGTTTCTACAGCTGTACAATACAAACCAGACAGATGAGTGCTGAAAGAAGTGATCTATAATTCATTAAATATTCTAGGGTTTTGCTGAAGACTGATGATTTTGAGGTAAGCATATAATTATTAAGGTTAGATGCTTTATATCCTTAAAATTACACTAGTAGAAATACAAAATTTAGGAATAAACACAGATAAAACAGAGAGATTAGGCCCACTTGACAAGTATTCAATATTTTATTATTTAACTTTATTTAAGCACAGAGATGTACTGTATAATGATGTACACACATTTATGCAAATATATTGCAAACACACTTTTGTGTTATATAAACAAAAGAATATAAATTTTTTGACAAAATATGATATATCTATAAAAAAAAAACAGAATCCCGTAGGATTAAAGATATCTACTGTGATATCTTTAACAATAAACTTTGACATTAAACTAAATAATCAATAGTAATTGATAGGATTAGAAATCATTTGAAGCATCTTGACATAATAAATGGAAAAATAACATTATGTGGAGCCATTTTAAACAGATAAAGCTATTAGGCATGGAGATTTAATTCTGCAGGGATTTATCTCCCTTTGTAAAAAATAAAATAAAATAAAATAAAACAGATAACGCATTTTCTGAAGAATCTCGTCTTTTAATGCACTAAACAAGCAAGTTTGTTTGTAATGTAAGCAGCCATAATTACTACATATACTGTCTGTAGTGGCGCATAAGCATTCAGTTACAGTTTTTGTGCCAAAAACACAAATGAAAACTTGCCATAGAACTTGGCATAAGTATTGTTCATATCATTAATAAGTAAAATGAAGCTCACAATGATCAATATGAATTAACACTTTAATGTTGTCGTTAACTGGCAAAAATCAGAACTGAGGCTGAAAAGTTTTAATATAACTACTTGGGGATGAATTCAGCAAGTTTCAACATATAAGAACATGCAGTAATTTCATTTTGCTTATTAATATTGATTTTTAGTCATGGATTGTCAATAGACTCCAATTAATACATGTGTTAACTTACTTTGTTACTTTCTAAACAATATTTATGGTAATGCTGAAGTTCATGAGTTGGTAAAGTTAAATAACACAGTAAACAATGTTAGTTAAGTGAACCTTAATGTAAAGCATTAGCTCATGTGTAATACTTCAGGTTTATTTGCGCTATGACATAGAGGTTGGTGTCTGGGGAAAATGTTATTCTCCCATTTGCCTTCACTGATCCTCACAAGCTTTAGATTCTTAGGGAACATCTGGTCATAGGAGGTCTCAGCAGACATTAACACATATGGAGGTGGCTATACATTGTGTAGGTACCCCTTGTGCTGCCAAAAAAGCTCTGACCCATCAGGGCATGGACTCCACAAGACCTCTGAAGGTGTGGTACCTCTTGGTACCTCTTGGTATCTGTCACCAAGACGTTAGCAGCAGATCTTTTAAGTCCTGTAAGTTGCAAGGTGGGGTCTCCATGGATCCTCTATCCTGATGAAAGAGGCCACTGCCATTAGGGAATACCGTTGTCATGACATGTACTTACATTTACATTTATGGCATTTGGCAGATGCCCTTATCCAGAGCGACTTACATTTATCTCATTTATACAAGTAAGCAGTTAATGGTTAAGGGCCTTGCTCAAGGGCCCAGCAGTGGCAGCTTGGCGGTGCTGGGGATTGAACTCATGACTTTTCCGATCAGTAGTCCAATGTCTTAACCACTGAGCTACCACTGCCCATCAAAAAAAGTAAGCATGTACTTGTTCTGCAACAGTGTTTAGGTAGGTGGTACATGTCAAAGTAACATCCACATGAATGCCAGGACCCAATGTTTCCCAGCAGAACACTGCTCAGAGAATCAAACTGCCTCCGCCGGCTTGTCTTCTTCCCATAGTGCATCCTGGTGCTATCTCTCCCCCAGGAAAGCAATGCACATATACCTGCCCATCCACATGATGTAAAAGAAAACATGATTCCAGATCAGGCCACCTTCTTCCACTGCTCCATGGTCCAGCTCTGATGCTCAGGTACCCATTATAGGCGCTTTTTGCTGTGGACAGGGGTCAGCATGGGCACTCTGACCAGTCTGCAGCTACGTAGCCCCATACGCAGCAAGCTGTGATGCACTGTCTGTTCTGACACCTTTCTATCATAGCCAGTGTTAACTTTTTCAGCAATTTGTGCTACAGTAGCTCTTCTGCGGGACCGGAGCAGACAGGCTAGCCTTTGGTCCCCCACATGCATCAATGAGCCTTGGACACCCATGATCCTGTTGCCATGTCACCGGTTGTCCTACTTTGGACCACTTTTGCTAGGTACTAACCACTGCATACTGGGAACATCCCACAAGACCTGCCATTTTGGAGATGCTCTGACCCAGTCATCTAGCCATCATGATTTGGCCTTTGTCAAAGTCGCTCAGATCCTTACGCTTGTCCATTTTTCCTGCCTCCAACACATCAACTTCGAGAACTGACTGTTCTCTTGCTGTCTGATATATCCCACACCTTGACAGGTGGCATTGTAACGAGATAATCAATGTTATTCACGTCACCTGTCAATGGTTTTAATGTTACTGCTGATTGGTGTATATAAAGACCTGTCTCTTACCAGGCACTTTATATTGATTGAATCTTCATGTGTCTGTCAATCCGGGGTATTGATGTAAGTCACTTTGCATTAAGACAATAACCTTATGCAGGTGTCAATAGTAATGCACAGTGGCTAATGTACTTTTAGCCCTGTGACTTACAAAAAACACCATTAATAAGCTGTATGTAAATAATAAATTATTAATGAAGTC
This sequence comes from Pangasius sanitwongsei, assembly GCA_037576675.1. Classification (NCBI taxonomy): domain Eukaryota; kingdom Metazoa; phylum Chordata; class Actinopteri; order Siluriformes; family Pangasiidae; genus Pangasius; species Pangasius sanitwongsei. The sequence goes on along the minus strand of CM075004.1, from coordinate 22,435,624 downwards.
TAATGTTTATGATATTAGTGAGTGATGCCAGATTTGTGTAATGATTTCTTCAGAAAGCACATCTGTGCAGGCTCTGCTGTGGATGAGGATAATACTGAGCATTATAAAAGAGAGATAAGGAAAGAGTTTACTCCTGTATCTGAATAGGAAGCTATCACAACCTGCAAAACTGTTATAAAAGACACGTTACAGGACTGATGATTGTCAGAATTTGCATTTTGGGTTGATTTGTTATCGCTACTATTTGTCAAAAGTGCAGAATCTGATGGATATTGACTTATATAGCTGAGAACACAATTTTTCTTTTTGGCATTTTTCTTTTGTTCATTCTTAAGTGCTTATAAATGATTGATTTTGAATGGTTGTTACATGTAAGAGATTTTCCAAAAGCATATAAGAGTATTTATAACCTTAACCTAATTTATAACTGTGCACACTTCACAGTTATGTGATTAGAGCGTTTGTCATAGCTGTCTGCTTGCATCATGTTTGCCTCACAAGTTGTGGATAAAAGCATCTTCCAAATAAATTATAGTGGTTTTGAATGGAATTAAACAAAACAAAACAAATAAAAAAACATTTGAAACAAAATTACAAGATCTTCAACCAAAATATTTTAGTAATTAAAGTACTAAACACTAAAAGCAAGTGTTGCCCATAGTCACAGGAATAAAATTACACTATCTATCTATCTTTTTTTTTTTTTACCATTTTTATTTGGAGATTTACTTCAGTAATTTGTCAGTTTTGTCTGTGTGGGTTTCCTTTGGAATCTCTGGCGTCCTCCTCCTTCCCAAAAACATGGTGTGTGGTTCCCTGAGATAGACTATCATGGCTTTCAGGGTGTATTTCCACCTCCAGTGGTCCCAGAATAGACTTCAGATCTACCACAACCTTGATTACTTTTTTTTTTTCATCTGGATTTCTTCCTTAGGTCTTACAAGAAGGTGTACACCTCAAAAGTGTATTGGTCAACTGTCAGTCCTTTGACCTTTTGCCATTATCTGGCAGTGAATCGTGGCATTTTCCTTCACATGGAGGAAAGGAGCTGACAAAGCCCAGGACTACATTTGATGTTCTTCAGAGGACCGAATGCTCAGCAGCATTAATTGCTACACTATATGTCCAAAATTATGTCGACACCTGACCATCACATCTATATGTCCTTCTTCCCAAAACTGTTGCCACAATAAGCACACAATAATATATAATGTATATAATGTCTTTGTATGCTGTAGCATTGCAATTTCCCTTCACTGGAACTAAGAGGCCCAAACCTGTTCCAGCATGACAGTGCCCCTGTGCACAAAGCAGCCTCCATAAGGACATTGTTTACCAAGGTTGGAATGGAAGCACATGCACAGAGCCCTCAAAACCACTGAACACCTTTGGAATGAACTGGAACCCTCATCACCCAACATCAGTGCCTGACCTCACTAATGCTCTTGAGGCTGAATGAGCACACATCCTCTTAGCCACACTCCAAAATCTAGTGGAGAGCCTTCCCAGAAGAGTGAACGTTATTATAACAGCAAATGGGGACTAAATCTGGAGTGGGATGTTCAGAAATCACAAATGTCATTTATAGTCAGGTGTCAACAAACTTTTGGCTATATAGTGTCTATATCTGTAGCTAAGTACTTATCTTGTTACATGCACATGACAGGGCATAGTGTTATAGGAAAACAATAAGCAATAAACCTTGTTTATACTGCTGAAATTTCACAATACTCATTTTGTATGCATTGAAAAATGTCCTGTGTGTTAATATGATCTAATTGTAATAAATAAAATCAAGTGCATGAAGCAGATGGGGTTTCAGGGCAGGTAGGAGAATTATATTCCCTAATTATATTTCCTATAATACGTTTCCTGTTTTATAAGGATAAATTCAAAAGGCATGTTGAATGTATAAGGGAACAAGTGCTTGGCTCCCTTTACCTCGCATGAGAAGCATTATTAAATTAGGCTAAATCAATTAATTAATCCTAAAGTTAAGCATCTCTAAAACAAAAAAGGCCATTCTATAATGAAGTGGAGTTATTCAGATGAATTTCAAATAAAACCTGGACTCACTTTAAACACAATATTCATTTTAAATATTTTTTTAAACCCTGTCCACCCGACTGGCAGGTGTTATTATGGGGTTGCAGTTTCCAAACAAGCTCTGGGTGTAGTAAAGCTTCTTTTCCCTCTTTATTTATTACTTTAATATTATTAAGGCGCACCTTCCTGTCACAAAGCTGTTCCATTTGATCATTTATAGACTAATTTAGCTCAAAATGTTCTACGTTGCATGTTATATCAGCTGTAATAAGCTGATGCTGAACAGGGGGACATGAAGTCTAACTGCGGTATGTCCGCCGTCGGTCGCGCGCTCAGTCCCCGGGGGCGGCGGCCTGTGACGTCAGTGAGCCTTAACCCCACACAACCAAAGCAGTAGTTAGAGATGGACACTGGAAACTCACTTAACTGATTTGATTCCTCTGAACAAATCCGCGTAAACGAATCGTTTCGGTTCGTTTGATTCACTGAACAAAAATGTTATGTAGACTGAAAATCAGTAACTTGCATCACATTCATGCTGTCACTGTGCAGCCAGATTTTTTTTTTTTTTTTTTACTAGTACCACATAATAACTTTTTATTTAATATATTGCAATCAAGTATACACTTGATATTAACTCACAAGTGGAACAGAAATAGCTTGCAATCCAAGCATCAAGGTGATAAATAAGCTCACAGGAATACATGTTTAGCAAAACTATATTTTCACTAATTGACCCAAAGCAAGTGCTAGATAATTGTGCAATTATGTCCTAATTGCATATAGTGTCAGTACACAGGACGCTGGACAGCAGGCTGCACTCCATCACAGTACCAGGGCTTCTGGTTCAACATGAGCCATCGGGGTAATGGCTGTGTGGAGTTTCTGTGCATGTTCTCCCATGTGGGTTTCCTATGGGTTCTCTGGTTTCCTCCCAATAACATGTCAGTAGGCAGAGTGGCTCCACCAAATTGCCCCTAGGGGTGAATGAGTGTACAATTATGTGTGTGCATGGCGACCTGCAGTGGTCCAGCATCCCATTCAGGATGTGTTCCCGTCTCACTCCCAGTGTTTCTGGCATAGGCTCCCGGTCCACCGTGACCTTGACCAGGATAAAGCAGTTGCTGAAGAACCTGATGGTGTGGCCCCTGAACACACTTGGGTAAGCATTTATTCACTCAGGAGAGAGCTGAGAGGGTTTTAACAATAACATTGAGTCTTCTTGAAGCCTATGAGGGAATCTGTGGACTGAACAAAGCTGGGCAGTTTATTTTACTCTTGGAGAAACATAAAGTTATGTCTAATATCATACACTGGTATGTATTGTATCACCAGGCACCATTCACCCACAGACTACAGCAATCATGATTTAGGCCCTGACGAACAGCTCCCTGTAGGAGAATGGAGTTCCACAGAAGGAATCAATGAAAATCAAAGAATGAGAATATGCCGGGAGCTGGTAAAAAAAATACATAATTCTTGGTATTGGCATGAGGATTTGGGCTGATGTCTGACCAGGGATCTGCTATGATTTTACAGAGCAACCTGGGAAGTTTGTAAGCTATACTACACTCTCTAACTCTCTGGGGTGAATGCATGTTGTTATAACACCCATTCACATGTAAAAACATTATGGCACATAATTGAACAAAGTGTTTGAAAATGTATCATTTTAATTTAAATGATAACGTGCCAAAATGTTTGATTCGTTCGAGCCCGCGAGTCGATTCGGTCGACTCCGTGAAAAGAGTCGTTCAAAAAGAACCGATTCGTTCGCGACTCGCCCGTCACTAGCAGCGGTCCGGCTGGGCGTCTCTCACCAAGCCACGCTCACTTATGGAGGCGCATGAAACGTGCACTGTCATTACTGTGACCTTACAGCCACGCTCTCTTGTGGGATTATTGCGCGTTTAGACTCGGACGGCTTTGTGCCGAGCCCGAAAGACGGTAAGTTTATGCCCCGTCGCTCGGAGAGTCGAGTTTGTGCAGGCTTAAGTTGCCACTAGTGCGATCTCTGCTTGGGCTTGGAGTAGTGTGTACATGTAGGCTGATGCGCAGAAGGACTTTAAAACGCTCAGATGTGATGCAGGCATTTGAATCATAATGCAGACTCACAGTCCCAGCCGTTATTACATATGTATTCAGTGTGCAGTCTAAGTACTAAGTCAGAAGTAGTAGTATAATGTAGTGATGCATTATAATCATTTTTGCACATCATAACTTTCAGGTTGCTGAGTAATGCTTTTAGACCACCAGGTGAAGTGAAGTGGACTCTGGATTGATGGACAGGGACTACTCATGTGTGTCTGTCTGTGGGACCACATCTGACACCAGCCTGAGAGGACAATTTAATAAATGTTGCTTTACTGTCTGGCGGCTGTCGCCAGCTCTGCAGGACCTACGGACATCCACGCTGCAGGTCTCTCTGTGCCCAAATCAGCGCTTCCACCCTTGTTCCCGCACACCCCTCCTTGGCACCGTCTTTTAATGAGACTGGGGCTCTTACCGAATTCTCTGTCCATAGTGTTCTCTACACGCCTGCATACATATTACACATCACCACAGACTACAAGTGTCCCTTGGACGAATTCAGGAAGTGTGCAGTAGTGGCCTCCTCTCCTTCCTCTACGAGGAAATAATCCAAATGTTGATCAGTTCTCAGGACATACCAAAACGCTCATTCAGGATTTTTTAAAAATCATTATTCTTTCTAAATAAACAATCCAAATCCAGAAAAAAACAAAAACAAAGTGCATGCACAATGAGCTCAGACAGTTTTCAGTACCGTGCACTGTATGAGTACAAGCGAGAGAGAGGAGATGACATCTCCCTGCAGCCCGGAGACCACCTTACTGTCTGCAAGCTAGCAATTCTGACCCCAGACTACCAGGAAGGTGATGAGAAGAACCCTACGGGCTGGCTCCATGGCACAAACGAGCGCACCAAGGAGAAAGGCGACTTCCCGGGGACGTTCGTGGAATACGTGGGGGTTGTGCGTGTGGGCCTATCTGCAGGAAAACCCTGGCCTAGACCTGTTCCCCCAACCCCTGGAGGACCCCAAACGCCTGTAGGACCCCAGCCTCCAGGAGCCTGCGCTTCAGGGGGTGAGTGTTACAGTGTGTACAAGTGTTTTACACGTGGTGTGTTTGGGAGTGGTGAATACTAGTAAATAAATAAAGCAAATAATAAATATTGAAGCACAAATGTGTTGTTCTTATTTAGTTATATACCCCCTTAACTGCAGTACAGATTTCTTTACAAACATAGTTTAAACATTATTAGTTACAAATGTAAATGTGACAAATGTGTACCATTATATTTATTTATTGGACCCATTAAAATAAAGATAGGTGCGTTCCTGAACGTTTCTGAACTTTCCACCTTCAGAACCACAAACAGATTGACATCAATGTTTCTTAAATTCTTGAGGTTTGGATTAAACCCATTTAATTCAAATGACCAGTCAATTAGGCTTATAAATATAAATATGTAACTATAACTACAATGATAACTATAACTATAAAAATAATAAACTATATAATATAAATATAGTATAACTATATAATAAATATATAACTATTTAGCTATGACTACAGCTATTTAACTGTAACTATAACTATAACTACCTGACTATAACAATAACTGCAACAACTGTAACTATATTATCTGTAACTATAGATATATAGTGGGGGTTGTGCGTGTGGGCCTATCTGCAGGAAAACGATATATCTAACTACAACTATCTAACTATATATCAGTATATAGCTATAACAAAATTGATAATAGTTGCTAATATCCTCCACCATTAATAGTCATTAAAAAGCATAACTACTACTATAAATATATAGTTATAACTATAACTATAGCTATATGACTATAACTATATAACTATAATAAAATTGATAATAGTTGCTAGTATCCTTCACAATTGTAGTCATTAAAATGAATAACTACTACTATAACTATATAGCTATAACTGTAACTGTAACTATATGAATATAATGATAACTACAACTATAACTATAACAACTGTAACTATAACTATATAACTATAACTATAATAAAATTGATAATAGTTGCTAATGTCCTCCGCCATTGTAGTCATTCAAAATACTAATGAAATCACAGACCCCTTGTTATACATGATGGACCTCAGGGGTTCTACACTCCTGGCTTTGAGAACCATGACATTATAGAATTTGATCTGTCTCTGTTCAGGCTGTGAAAGTAGTGGCACATACACACTAGATCATACAACTCAGTCCCAAGATGGCTGCTCTCTCTCTGCCTGTGTGGCATACATGTCTCTGTACAGTGGAGAGTTTGATCTTCTTGTGCCATTTATGCTTTTCATCATTCTAGATCCTCTTTTAGTAGGTAAGTATGACACGACTGATCCCAAAGGAAAAAATGGACTCATATTGAATTATTGATCACTGGTGCACTGGGCTGACATGCTACACTCGGCCAGTTAGTAACAATTGCCAGTGATTCCCTGTGGAACACCATCAGCTCACAGCATGGATGATTTTCTGAGTAAAGGATGGGAAGTTTGGGTTAATATGGGTGGACTCAAATAAAGTGAAAGAAAACTGAGTGGTAATGGTTGCTTTAGCAATGCTAAATTAAGAACCATTAAAGCTGCTGTAAGTGATGTTAGCAGTTCTGATAAATCTAGCATGCTGTATTGCTGGTATTGGCAGAACTTTTGTTCATTGCTTCCAGTATATACTCTGCTGCAATCTTGGAATTATCGCCATCATGCTAGTGCTTCATTCCTGGTCCCTTTATAGTAGTGATGGAATATTTGATTCAATTTATTGAGCTGATTCTTTCAAACTGTCCATCTCAATGAGCTAATGTAGGGCAGGGCAAGGCAATATGATGATCATAATAATATCAATATCATGATCAGCTGAGGCACAGTACACTTTTCACAGATATTGCAGTTTTTTTTAATAATACGCGAACTGACAAATTGTACTGCTTTGAATAAATCTTTAATTTAATTAATTTTTAATCTTTAAAATGTTAAAATGTTTTGCAGATTTTAAAAAGTTCTCCTCCCTTTCAGTTTAGACATTAAATAAACATATCAATTCAGTTTTTTTAATGTAACACTATTGTTTTGCTTGCATTTTTGTTAGCAAATCTGTATATCATGATGCACATGGTATATCATAGTAATGTTTTTAAGTAATCATATTTTTGTCAGCTTGCATGTGTTCACAGTTTGTACCTTAAGGGGTCTCTTTTAATGATTTTTTTTCAAAGTCTACCTATCAGCAAAAAAACACCCAATACTAAGAGTACATTCTTAAATTTTTGCTGTGTAGTATCTTTAAGCCTTACATTAAGCTTTCTCACTTTAATTTAATACATCAGCTTTTGTGTTAAAAACAAACAAAAAAAATCAAAATGTTAGTGAAATGTGACTTCATGTATACTGCCATAAGCTGTAGCCTGTTAGCCTATTTACAGTGAAATCTCGTACTAGCCTAAGGTGGCAGTGGTTTATGGGATTGGCTCTTTAGTTTGTGTTTTCAATGGATTTTAATGGATTTCTGGTCGAACATGACAGAGACCAATTTGCCCATGAAGCTTGGAACAGACACGTTAACTGGAAGGCTTTTTGGTTCCTTAAAGCTAATTCATTTCCTAGAACATCTTTTTTTAGTTATAGCTATCAGAGTGTAAAAATGGTGTGCATAAAAAAGAGCTTTATGTGCATGAATCCCACAGGCCCACTAGATTATGTGTCTAATCATGTGAGCTTCTTCAGGTGGAAGAACTCATTCCACACACTGACTGCAGTGACAGCAGCTGTGAGTCTCTTCAGTCTCTGGCTCTGCACAGAGAAAACTCCATTATCTCTGTCGCATCTCTGGAAGTGGAATGAGCATGGATTAAATGCAGAAATCCTGTCTTGATCACACCATATGTGTTTAAGGAATGGCAGATGAAAGAAATTAGTGAGTGCATCCATAATGGAGAATCCAAGGCTTTGATGTTCTCACAAGTAGATCCAATGTGCTACGAAGCAAATGAGGAATTACAGTAGTTGCCACCAGCTAATCCAGTTGACATTCAATTGTTCATTCATGGAGACATTAATGAGATATAAAGTTGATGGCAGCTGTCAAAGGATCTAAAAGCCATTTGCTGGTTGGAGGATGCGTAGGAAAAAAAAATCCATTCAGAGAGGAACTGTAAAGTGAAGTGCCTTGGTCATTAAACAAAGTGGCATCATTTGGAGACTGGCACTACACACGTAGCATGGTATTAGATGAGAAAACAAGGGGCCAATGTGCACAAAGATGCCTAAAGAATGACAGAATAATATGAAGTAAACTTCCTAAACAGATAAAGAGTGAGAACTCCATAATATAGTATGTGGCGTGGTGAGTCCTATTCCATTAGCACATAACCATTCTCATTGCTGATGAACTGGGCAATCAGCCCTCATTTAGTCCTCATGAGGTCTAATTTTGCCAAAGATTGCCATGTAATAAGCAGTGGCTATTTAGATAATGAATATAGTTTCTCAGTACCTATTTTGACATGTGTGCTGAATTTTAGACAGCAGGCCTAATTATTCTGCTAATTATAATGCTAGTAATAGTATACTAGTGCGGGGGTATTCAACTAAAATTTGTAAAGGTCCAGTTAGATAAAATTCCATATAATAAACTAACGTGACACCATGTCGAATGGTCAGGTAATGGCTATAGACAATGTGAAGTGTTTGTTTTGTTTTGTTTTGTTTTCTAGTGATGCTTCACATTACCACTTTTTACTAGTGGCATCGATGATCTGTTTTGAATTTGTTTCAGGGGACTAAATGCAAACTTCTCTGTCTATTTGTCTTTAAACAGTCTGCTTTCATAGTTGACTTTTTTTTTTAAACAAGCCATGTCTTCAGTTCGCTAATCCAGAGAGGGTAAATAAAATTAAAATCTTTTCTGTCTGACCTAATGTAGCTAGTCTCTCATCTGGTGAGCTGCCTTCTGCTAAATAATTTACATAACCACGTGAGATTAGATAAACCACAACAGAAGCTGGTTTGAGTTTATAAAACTTGAGTCGGTGAACTATGACCATATGTTTATCAGCTCTGTGACAAAATTTTTCAAGTGATTGGTTCAGTGATTGGTGACGGCCTCTATGCTAATCGCATTTAACATGCCTTAGTAGCTCATCTCCGATTACTTACATCTCTCACCAATAACTTTATAAGCAGAATTGGTTCTTAAAGCTGTTAATGTTCCGTTTGATTAGAAACTGATGCTTTTAGAGTTGTTCTCTTAACAAGCTCAGTGAGAAGGACTAATGGCAGAGACAGTGGGCTGATAGGGTCTGGATCTTTGCTGATTTTGTGTGAGTACATCTTGTCTGCGTCAATGTCTTTGCAGCAGTCGGACGTGCAGGTCATGCTGCATTGCCTCATTTGTGGCTATATTTAGTGAGGGACAGGACACAGCAGCGCACTGCTGCAGACAGCATACTGTGTCCTCTACCTGATGCTAGGAGAAACATTAGCATAAAAATATGCTAGTGCAACCTGTTTCACAAAGTAATGATTATCCTGATTACAACATTATCCTTGATAATGATTTCTTATAACCTTTTTTTGCTAACTGAAAGTCTTTTTGGAACCTGGATTATGCATCACAAACCAAAGCTTTCCCCTGCTGCTGCTTTAAGCCAATGATCTTTGGCATAAGTTGAGGTATGCATTTCCATACTCTGCTTAAAAAAGTCACTGCTAAGTTCTATGTTTGTGGCTATGGACCTGGACAGCTGCGACTTATTCGTTTCTTCTTCTCCTCTGTGGCGGAGAGATCCAGACTGATCTGAGAGTCTGGCAGAACACTCGTTGGCCTCCATGCTTCTTTACTCCAGTCATATCCACTATGACTGCAAAATGTGGTGGAGCAATCTCACCTAGTTAACCTTCTCAAAACTGTTTAAGGCCCTTAAGATATTACAGCATCATTAAGGATTTCCTAACAAAGTGGATTTGCAAATTTAGGTGGATGCAGGCTGGTTAGCTGTGGCTGCACTAGATAATGAGAACAAATGCCAATGTAAGATCCTGCTATTAGACACAGAGTATATAATATTAGGTTTAGTTTTTCTTGAAACTCTTTATACATGTTTAAAAAAGAATAAAGTATCATGATCTATAGATATTTCTTTTTAACTAGACAAATGTCTCATTCATCCCTAGCCCTGTTCCAAGCTTTTTTACTGTTGCTATGTAGGTCAAAATTTTGAAAAATCCAGAGTCACTGAGCTGGCTAAAACACAACATAACAATTTTGGAGATTAGAATGGTTTCAAACAGACTGCAGGTTTTTACCATAAGTTAGAAAGACATCTAAATGATAATGAAGTACCTCAACAGACAGATGATACAAAACTAAAGGGAAAAAATTAAGCTACATGCTACCTCACAGCTTGATCTGGTCTAACTAGCTTTCTATATCTACTTAGAGCTGTACAACTAATGTAGGAAACATTCTACGTAACACCAGCTTTATAATTCCTTGTGACCAACCATTGCTTGCAAACAAAATTCTGGATGGTTCAGCCAGGATAAGCTAGCTAGTTCTGTTTAGCTATGTTTGTTCTGCTAGAATCCACCTGTGGTCCTTTAGGCTTGGAGTCACAGCGTATACTAAATGGTATTAGTAAAAAATAAAAATTGGTTTAAAATGACTTCCAACAGATGACGCAAAATGAAAAAGAAAAAAATTAAGCTAAATGCTGCCACTTTTAGCTGTCTCTTAAATGTCTATTAAGCATGCTAACTAATATTAGCTATGTTTGTTTTATTAAGGCTTTACTATTTAACAGGAGATCAAGTCACAGTTAAGAGCAATGCAATCAATGTCTTGCTTTTCAGTGTGATACACTGTCTACTTGTCTCTACTAATGAAGAGAAATACCGTTAGCATATTGTATTTCACTTTTTCACCAGTGTGATTGCATTTTGCTATAGCACAGAATCTTCTCCATATGTAACAATATTATAAAGGAGGAAACATCCTAAGACTGGCACTAGCCTGTCCTGCTATTGAACGCCAAGTACATGCCTGCAGTTCTAACCCAGAGCAAAGCCAAGACCACACGAAGCCTTGTTCTTGTGTGCTGTTTAAGACTGCTATTGTGTATTGTCAATCCTAGAGGCAATGATAAACTCTGTGTTTGTGAGAGAGAATGATGTACCATACATCTGTTTTTGTCTGGAAAAAACAAACCAGCTAAAACTGCCTTTCAGTGCAGTAGTCATTTTGAGGACAACAGTATAGAAATGTGTACATGATACAATCAATGCCTTCAGATAGAATTTCTCAGTAAATAGGGCATGATATAAATGGTATCTTGGCAATTCTCATGCTTGCTTAAAGGAGCACCCAATTATATTTTCTTTTCTGGAAGGCAATACGGATGCAATCTCTTATGTAACACTCTGTTTTTATCATTGTTATGTAACAAAAACATGTGGTGGCTCAAAGTGTTTGAACGATCCACTAATATTAGGAGTTCTTGCTGGAGGCACTGTGACTTTGATTGCTATGAGTGTAGTCATGTATATACAAAGAGGAAGAATAAGAGCAGACATTTGCCCTCATACACTCTCTTATACACACACATGCTATAAACACCAACATCCTTTGAGGTCATGTGCTGCAGTCAGGGCAATGTGCTCTTATATGTACACATCCATTTGCATTAGCACTGCAAATTGGTACGTCCATTAACACTAATGCACCTCTGGGAAGACAGGTTTGCTGCAGGGCAACTTGCATGGCAGAACTATTCCAATCTGCACTCCAGAGAGAGGCCTTGTCTCAGGCTGTCGGTTCACCTTCTCTGTGTTATGATTTGAGCACAAGCCAGGAGCTGCAACCGAGCAACAGAATGACGGAGACACTGAAAGATCGAAGGTCTGATCTAGACTAGTTGGATGTTTGAGGTTTATCTTTGGGTACACTTTGTACCAAACATTGTACCAAACCCGCTCAAATTTTTCTCATCTGTCTTATTACAATAAATGTTCTTTTTGTTTTGGCATTTATGAACTGTAGGATGGGCTACAAACTGTGCCACAGAGTAAGCAAGCGAGGGAGCGAAAGGATAAAGAGTAAAGCTTATCCAGTTGTGGGTGAAAGCATGCCAACTGTCAGTGTGCTGAGGCAGAACAGAGGCTCTGTCTACCAGGATGTGCAGGGACTAGTTGCCTAATCAGTCAATGACTAGTCGCCCAAACAGTCTGCTTCATGGAGCTTATCCTCTTCTTGAAGAAGACTCTTTACAGTAGATTAACATTGTTTTCAGTCATTATGTATTAATGTCTTTCTAGAGATGCTTTATTCATTATGTTTAATTACAGTTTTTTAAGATTTAAGGAAGATGAAGGGTAAAAGTACTGAGATCCTATCTTGCAATAGCTTGCAATTCCAGTCATTTTGGTTTCCTCCGTTAATAAAAGAGGTATTGTAGGAAATGAGAGACTAGCAAGACTTTAAAAGAGCCCTGGGTTTGCCAGAGACAGCAGTTGGCCCAATTGCCGGAGCTGTGCCCTCAAGTTAAATAGCTGCCCTACTCTTGCTTTTTTCATCTTGTCTGTAAACTTACAATATCCCTGAAAGAAACTGCGGTCCGGCATCAGTATATACGACCCAAGAAGCCGTGTTGACACAGGTGCTAGTCTTTTTCCTTGGCCTTGTCTTCAGTTTACTTTCCACTTACTTCTAGCTTGCTTGCTTAAACTCTTCCCATGTGTCTCAAGCCACGCCATCTTCAAAACATTCAAAGAGTCTGACAAATTTCAAGATCATTGATTCCATGGCTTGTGCAAAGCCTTACTGAACAGACAAAGTCACATGGGAGATATTTGATTTACTCACATAAATCAAATGTGAGGAGTGAGATCAGCCACTTAGACATGTAAGAACTGTTTTGTGGCATGCAACTGAAAGCTGGAATGGTGGCCAAAAGCTTCCCTTTGTGAACATTCTCTAGAGGCTAGGGGCTGGAGAGAAAGTCAAAGCTTTACTGTGATCAGTGAGGCTAATTTTGAAAACATGTGCAACTAAAGGTTACCTATGACAGAGGACCCATTGCTCTGTAGCTGGGAATAGTTTGAAGGTCAAGTATTAGCATATTCACAGACAACACATCTGTAAGTTGGGGTGACATTTTATCCTTTGAAAAGAGTCCCTCAATCTTTTCCTAGTATAGCCATCCCTTTGTGTTAAATTTAGCACGGGGCGCAGTGGGTTGCACGGTTTATTCTCTGTGTGGAGGTTCATATGTTCTCTCTGGGTTCTCCAGTTTCCTCCCACCTCCCAACAGTATGCTGGTATGTGGAGAAGTGATGCTACATTGTCCCTAGGTTTAAATGCGTGTGTGCAAGGTGGCCTGCGAGGGTGTTCTATCTGGGATGAAATCTCCTGCATGGGCCCAGTGTTCCCAGGATCCACCACAGGATAGAGGACCAGGATAGAGAGGTTGAATGAATGAATGAAGATGAATGAATGATCTCTCTTCACATATCAACAGTCACAAACATGGCCGTAACTAGACCTCAGTAGTTTTGGACGTTTCAGGGTTTTTTTTTTTTTTTTTTTTGGTATTGTCTCTATTAGTTAAGATTTAACCACTAGAAAAGTGTAGATGCTCACTTTCTTATTAATTTCTGTACACAACATCTTTGTCCTAGAATAGAATGTTCACTTTGCAAAAGTTTTTTCAACAAAAACACTTCATTTTTAAGTACATATACAAAATAGATATACAAAATAAGGAACATTTCAGTTCTATAATTTACAATAACCAGATAAAATAGATCATTTATTAATGGTAACATCTCTACTCTGTTGTTTCCTTAATATGAAATCACTATTTACTGTGACAAATTTGCAAAATATTTATGAGAATGCTGTGTAATAAATAGTGATATGTCTTCAGTTTTGAGTCTGATAAAAAGCTAGATAAAATTCATTTGAGTATATTTTAGCAAAGTACATCCGATACTGTGAGTTCTTTTAGTATGAAGTATAGTAATTGTTTAATTTATAAGAAATATGAAAGCAAACTTCAGAAAAAGCTCTAAGATATAGTAAAATTGTATTTTTTTGGAGGCTGAAATCAACAGGTAATTTAGGCTGTCTTGTAAACCAAAATAATCAACTCTTTAAAATTAAACAAAGTGTATGGAAGAATGGAATGATAACATAATGGAGATTAACCAATTAGCAATTGATGAAGTACATATTGCACATTGTGATACATTAACTATGACACATTTGTGCATTGTGGACCTCACTACAATTTTTATCCTTGTTACAGCTCCGGACACAAAGATAGATTTCATTTTGGAGAGAATCAAAGCCTTATACTGTTAGTTTGCTTAACACTAAACATTTGAAGTGAAAGTTTTTTGTACCTGCAGTTGACATCCACAAAGTGGTACAGCATTAACTCTGTGATTGTTGTTGGTTTATCCAGTCCCAGTCATGTTTAAAAGACTTTGGCTAGTTGTAAATCTCTCTCTGTGGAGCTTGAAACTCAATTATATCAAACTTTCAAGTTTCTGTAATTTGTAATATGCTGGGATTTCAAGGCTTCAAGGCTTTCTCTGTTTCAGACTCACAACCCTGTTCATTGTTTTCCTTCAAGACACTCACATGAGCTCACTTGGATGGTGTTTTGTTTTTAGTACACTAATTTCCAAGGCTTGGTTTGAACTGCCCTTGAACCTCTCTTATGGGTTTGGCCTCTTGTCTTCTGGCTTCAGTATGGCCCATTCTTCCTTCTCTTTCCCCCCCCATGTGTCTCTACGCCTCAATGTTGTCCGTTTTGGCATGCCTGTGGATGTTCCTTTCCTCTGCACTCCTCTTTCTTTGCACTTAGATGAGGAGAGCAGAAAGGGGGTCTGATGGTTTTTCTTTAAGCATCATGTTGTTTTTTGAATGAAGTTGAAAGTATGAGGTAACTACCTTAAAATTTCAGATTTTTCATTGTGGGTATGTAGGGGACCATGCAGTCCTGTGGAGGACTTGGCCTGTTTGAAGTATGCCCTCATATACCCAATCAATAAAAGAAGTTCAGGAAGGTTGAGAAGTTAGCTTCTGCCTTAATAGTCCTAGCATAAAGTAACCAACAGTGACACTGATTTTTTTCATATGATCTATTGAGTTTGCTGACTTTGATGTCAATGTCTCTGGAACATAGTGACTAAACTTGCTAAATGGGGTACAAGAGAAATGTCACTTTATTTGTATAAAACATTTAAAACTTATTGCTGTTTGTAGATGTTGAAAACACCAAAAAAGAATGGTTCAAGCATATGGCATATAATAGATTAGATCTGAAGGAGTAACCATGAGAAAAACCGTTGGCTGTACAGACCTGCAAACTGGTTTGTGCTGATGGCTGTAGTAAACATAGTATGGCTGCCATGGGAACAGAGGAATGTTCTCTGTGCTCTGTGGCACACTTGTGGCTTGGGTGAGCAGACGGTTGGGTCCACCATAGACCGCATAATGGCAGGGTGTGCTTGGATCGAGGTCCCCCTTGGCCTTTGTCGTTCCCCTTGTTGGACTGACAGCAGAGCAGAGCCAGGCCACTCTGTTGGTCATCATCCACCATGAGGGGAAACTCCCTTCTCGAATTAGTACAGTCTGTACCTGTCACGCTATGTGGACAACTCTGGAGATTAGGCTTTAGTCAAGCACAGAAGAACCACCACTTTTACATACCAGAGTGTAGCAAAGCATAGAAGACCTTAAACAACAGCTTTTCGCTGATGTGGAGATCAGTATAGCCTCAAAACTTGGCATTTTGGATATAGTTGCTTGTTGTGGCTGTTGTCCCTCAAAACAGGAAGATGCTTTAGAATGAATAGATCAAGACTTGACATTTCCCTGGGTTGAAAATAAATCTCCTACATAGATCTCACACAGAACTCATAGGCATTATAACAGGTTGGATTTCATACAAATAAAATTTCTCCATTTTGTTAATCTCAACTGTTTTGAACTTTCCATGCAAGTTTGGGCACAAGTGAATTCTTACAGATTCACATTTGTTAGATTTTGTTGGGATGTGTTTACCCAACTCAAGCGATCCTGCCACCAGTCTTTATTTTTATATTTTACAGAATCTGTTGAGCTTCTGAAGTGTGGGAGAGAGCAGAAAATGTAAGCAATAGTAGAAAGCTAGCATTGTACAACAGTTCTTTGCTTTAGCTGCTTTCAAGCTAAGTTTTTTGCATGGCATTGCATATCTATCTTCCGGGCAGATGTAGGACTTAATTTCAGACTCAGTCAACTGAACAATGTAACTAGATATGACTTTAATGTCTCCAGAACACCAAAACCAAGTGGCACACAGTTGACTGAAAATGTTTCCTTCTTTAAAAAAAGAAACTCTCAGACCTGCAGCATTTAGCTGTTTTGAACCTTGGTATGGGTCATTTTTGGTAAGAACAGTGAGGTAAGAACAGTGTAATCATACTTGTTAGTTTGATGAGGACCAAAATAACCAGTTCGAGAGCGTGCGAGTCTCGGTTCGGGTCCAGGTAAATTCTCAGATTGTTCTAATGGAGTGAGAAAGTGAATCAACTCAACTACAAGAAGCGGACCAAACATACAGAAAAAGAGAAAATAAATGCTAGATGTGATACATAAAATATTAGTTATTTCTATAATTATCTGTACACCTACCCCTCAGTAACTTTTTTTGGTTTAATTATGTGCTCTGTGAAACCAAACCAAACAGCAAATAAGCTAAACGTATCAATTTCACCTTGATTCAAGCTCCCTTTCTTATCTATTTGCTGTAGTGCTTTAACAAAGTTGAGATTTAATATTAATTGCAATATTAATTTAATTGCAACTGATGGCTAGCAGTGTTTCCATCTTTTAATGTTAAGAGTGTTACATCACTCCTTCTAGCATGTCCATTCATTTCAAGCATGTCACTACATCATAATCAAAAGCTCTTCTTTGTAGTGCACCCTTTGTCCTTGTTCTGTTTGCAACTGTTGCCCATCTTGCCATTAACAGGTTTTTTTTTTTTTTTTGGTAACGTGCTCTTAACAATAGGCATTGTCACAGAGCAGCTTATAGAAATTTAGATGTAGATCAGATCCCTATTGAGCAAGCCAGAGGTGACAGTGGGAAGGAAAAACTCCCTGCGACGACATGAGCAAGAAATCTTGAGAGGAACCAGACACAAAAGGGAACCCTTTTTCATCTGGGTGACACCACTTAACACACAAGCTCTAAAAAGAAGTAGACATTGTCTCTGTCTTTGTCCTTGACCTCATATTCTGTAATCCTTTTGCATAAGTTCTTCCCTTTTTTTCGCTGCCTTCTCTTTTGTCTCCTTTTCCCCAGATCAGCCATTTCCTGTTGCTCTTAGTCATCCTTCTTCATTAGACTCCTTCATAAAGCTTTTACTCTCACTTGTCACTTCGCTCCATGTCATCTGCCCTTTTTCTCCAAGCCTGTCAACAACAAAGCTCTTTCCTTCCAGAGCGTAATACATCAGCCATTTTGTTATTCAGTGGCACTGTGTAATTTAAGTAAATTGAAGTCTGTTGTTCTGTTATTGAACGTGACCCTTTTTAAACTGCTGAAAGGAAAATGCTTGAATTGCCAATAATGAGAGGTGGTGGGATTATGATGACAGAGTGAGAGAGGAACCCTTCAGTTCATCAAGATGACAAAGGTTCCTGATGTTAAAAGGAAAAAAAACGGACAAAATTAGACATGAAAAACACTCCTATTTCCAAAAAACAACACTCACAGAGGCAGTCAAGCTAGTGTTGAAATCCTAATGGTGGGGAGATAGAAGGGGTGTTTCTTTCGTGAGAGCACTGGTACTCATTGGGGAAATTACAGTCATTTACTGGACAGATAGCTCCAAGTAAGTTAAAGACCAGCAGCATGCACACTGAAGGGCGCTCAGTTGAAGCCCAGAGACTGTCAATCAGCCTGACTCCAATCTCTCTCTGCAATTGCTCAACACTCTTGATGTATCCGACTGTCTGATTTTTGCTCACTTGCTGTATTCTTCATCCTCCTTCTTCCTCATTTTTATTCCTCCTCTTTGCCACATTGATCTGTGTCTGCTCCACTTGTCATACATATGATGATCGATTCCCTGCCCAGCCTTTTCTCCCTATCTCTCTATATGTCTCTCACCCTTTCTTGCTCTCTCCATAGTGTAGTGTTTGAAGAGCAGGAAAAACATCACTTTAGCTAAAACACATCCCAAAATAGATCTGCAGCACCCCAGATAAAGATCAGACAGCATGCAAAGCCACTGCGCCTCTCTCTCTCTCTCTCTCTAGAAATGGGGGCATGTCAAAGCAGGGCAGGAAGGTAGAGAGATGACATGTGGGGATGGAGAAGGAAGAGCAGGAGATCGAGGATATGCGCTAAGCTCCTGGGAAGGCATGATTAGTATTGTAGTTAAAATTGGAAAAGATGATGCACAAGAGTTTTATTACTGAAATGGGATCGAGTTTTGCTGCCATATATAAAAATTGTAGCCAAATCTAAATTTCAACTTAATTAAAGCATGCGCAGTATTCCATGGGATACTTGGCTCTGTGGGGAGATTACAGAGAGGAAAATGGTTCAATTTAAATGCATTACATGACCTTGAGTCACAGTTATATTTCTTCTGTCCACAAAAAAATGATGAACTTATATAATAAATATATAATATAAGTGAAATATATAAAATATGTCAATGTGTTATACAGTCAGGTCCATAAATATTGGGACATCGACACAATTCTAACATTTTTGGCTCTATACACCACCACAATG
>CM075004.1:22406135-22416622 GCA_037576675.1 Pangasius sanitwongsei | reverse complement strand
ATTGTGGTGGTGTATAGAGCCAAAAATGTTAGAATTGTGTCGATGTCCCAATATTTATGGACCTGACTGTATATGATCTTGGCTCGTTTTTCCCACTTGGGTCTCCCAGAATGTATCTGCAGCATTCTGTTGTGTTCAGTGTAATTTTTTTACTAAGGCATTGATAACCGTTTAGTATTTCAAGCATTTCATTGTGCTGTGGATGGGCGTGAGGTCATCCTATAAGAGGCCACTCATGCAGGATAGAAATGTTTCATCATAGGATAAAGGTGATCAGTCAGAAGAACTTTATACTGATATGCAGTGACTCTTCTTTCAGAGGATTTTCCTATAATTTGAATAATCTGTAAGTATCTCAAAATTATTGCATATGACTTCTTTAACAAAAGAATTACAGTATAGCAGCAAAAAAACAACTATTATGCACAGACTTCGTGGATATTTGTTCATAGACCATCTACTTCTGAAACAACCTTTAAATATGTACATTATTTGTTTGTGCCCCAGTTTTACTTGCATTACTATAATCAGTAACCCTCTAGCCATATATTATGCCCTTAAATTTTGTGTGTGAATTACAGACAAACTATATCATCACAGAAGCAACAAGTCACAACAAAACACATTTACTGCTTTCCTAACAGACAGTACAATATGGCACAGTAACAAATCCATGGTTCCACATTCTGACTAATTTTCTTTGTCCAGTTAGCTTTGTCCTTAGCCCTTAGTGCCTCTGACACCCTAACTAAATCATGTGAAATATGAAACTGAATGTAGTTCTGTGAGACATAAGCATCACTTTTGTATCTCTAAGCCCATTGTTTCATTTCTCCCACAGGAAGCTGTAACTGTCTTGGAGTTACGGACAGGCACTAAACTCAGCTGCGATTCAGCTTAGATCAGCTCGGACTGTTTTTTTTTTTTTTTTTTTTTTTCTGCTTGTGCTCACACTTTCGCTGCACATACTAAAGTGCCAGCATTTCCTTTGTATATCAGGCCCCAAGAGTTTTGCACATACGGTAAAGAGTGTTATTTCTAGTTCCAATTATAGTCATCCAGAGGGGGGATAAAGCATTGACAAAGAATTCCCATATTTTTCTCTCAGTTCTCCAGAGCTTAAAAGAGGCCACCCCCTCCCACCCATTTCTCCCACTTTCCCATATCTCCCTCTGTTCCCTAGAGGAATGAAAGACGCAACAGGAAACTGATAGCTAACAAAAGCTGTGACCATTTCCTGTCAGTCCCTTCGATGCATCCAGATGCCTATACGGGAAAGACACAGTGCAAAGACAACAAAGAATCTTTCTCGCTGTCACCGTTCCAGATGACAGTGAGCACACAACGATAAGTGTGTGTATGCTGACGGGCTCCTGTGCAGATGGTGCGTCCTTTGTGGGTGATAGGAAAACTCATCCATTAAACAAAAGCAGGCCTCGGTAACTTTTCCTATCAATATTTGATGCTCTTGTCACTCTGCTCCAGTTATCGTTGCTTCCATCCAGCTTTCAGCTTCTCAAACTGTCAAGAAAAGGTGCTGCTTTTTATTCTTTATATCCTTAGCCTTGTGAAACTCTTATATCTTCCTTCTCAAGCACTCCTTCTCAATACAATTGTTTGCAAATGTATGATAAAGTGTCCAGACTGTGCATTTAGCCACCTTAACCCTGGCTAGGTATTGTCTGGGGCAATATCTTTGGCCAGTGGATTCAATCAGCTTCCCTAAAATACATGCAGACCACCTTTTACATACAAAACATCCAGATCTTTTGAACCATATGTTTCATAATCCCATCCAGCGATTAAACTTCCAGAGCGCTTTCGTGCTCAGCTCTGCCTGCCCTAATCATCCCACTCGTCCTTCACCTCTACAGTCAGCACATTCTTTCATCAACTCTAATTAAAAATGCTATTTGTAGGCATCAGAAATCACACGCAGAGAGCCTGGCTACTCAACCTGCTCTGTCATGGCTTTCAAGTCTCATAAGATTTAAGTCCTAGTGTTATTATAGATAAGCGAGTCAAAAATTCAAGTCATGAAAATTAGGAATAAAGGGGCCTCATTTATAAAACTCATTTATGAACCTCCTATGCACATTTATTAATCCTAATCAACATAAAATCCAGGTGCAACCAGGTAGCATCCTTTAAATAATCATAAATGGTTTTTAACATACCTATATTTTGTATATTCATGATCTTATGTGCATATTAATAACACTACAGTGCTTAGTGATTATAGAAACACAAAATGAAATCAGTATGTAACATAAAATTACAAAATGTTGACCCAGGCTTTCTTGCGACCACATTAGAGCCAATTTTGCATTACATGTTAATATAGGGATAATGTTTTCAGTAAAAGAAAACAAATTCATTCTCAGAAGCTGCCTTTATTGCCACATGGGTGCAGTCACTGACATCAGTTATGCAGAGAAAACCTGCAATTGTTGCTTATTCATGTTGGCTTGTTCACTCTGTGTGTAAGGAAATTATGCAAATGGATTATTTTCAAATTGTGTTGTCCTGTACAGCTGACACAACATGGTTTAGGGATGAAGGGATCCCAGGCCGAAGACGTTTTAGTGATATATAATGATTAAAATAGCAACACAGCATGACTCACAAACTGTTATTTGTCATCTGTAAATAAGAATAGCCTAATGTTTTTGACAGGAAATAGTGAATGATGTAATTAACTGATGAGAACATTTATACATGGTACAGTGGACTTGTAGATCATATTATAAATAATTAATAAAACACTTGGGGGGGGTGCTGTTATAGAAAATAATTAACCATGAGTCAGTGTGATGTGGCCCAACACAAAGCAGAGTCACTGTTAAAACCCCAAAGTTGATTATTTTCCAATAACAACACATCCTGAATTTTTTTATTCCTCTAATGCCACAGCAATATGCCAACAATTTCCATCCAGCCATTTTCTGTACCGCTTATCTTACACAGGGTCACGGGGAGCCTGGAGCCTATCCCAGGGGACTCGGGGCACAAGGTGGGGGACACTCTAGATGGGGTGCCAACCCATTACAGGGCCCAATCGCACACACATTCACACACTATAGAGATGCCAGTCAGCCTACAACGCATGTCTTTGGACAGGGGGAGGAAAAACGGAGTACCCAGAGGAATCCCCCGAAGCATGGAGAGAACATGCAAACTCACACACACGGTAGAGGGAGGAATCAAACCCTAAACCCTGGAGGTGTAAGGCAAACGTGCTAACCGCGAAGCCACCATTTATTGTTCTGTTAATGTTGTGTAATATCTTCAAAACAAGCTCCTGTTATCACTTATTCTATAACAGCTATAAAGTTTTAAGTTAATCAAACAACAACAAAAAAGAAGCACAGATTCCTCAATCCTGAAGAATTTCCTGTGAAGTTACAGCTTTACTTCTGTCTGTTTTAAAGTGCGGACACTGGAAACTCCTTCCAGAAATGTTAAATAAACATGTCCTCTCAAAAACTATACCATGTCAAAAACTAAATATTTTTTAACCGTTCATATCGATCATCCATACACCCCCCAGTGTGAATTGTTACTAAAGAAGGGATAAGAACGTGAAAGTGATTAGACAAGTGCATTAATGTAAATCTTGCAGCTGTATCTATTGTCAGATCTGTTGTTTTAGAAAATTAATCAACACCTTCTGACCAATCAGAATCAAGACTTCAACAGTGCTGTGGTATAACTACATATAGCTACTATGGGAATGATGTGAGACCATAGTTCAATTACACTTAAAAGCTAATTAACAGTTAAACCTAGTTAAAGAAATGCCACAGGGGTTTATCTCTCAGGCTGCTAGCACAGTCATTCATTTTGTTTGATGATGATGATGATGATGATGATGATGATTCTCCATTGCAGCCTTCCATCCAATGGATGTCTGACCCAGTGAACCCATTACTGAAGGAGTTTTTCATATCCAGCTAATTAAATATGCCCGATGGCGTTTATTTAACTGGATGTGGTATGTTGTACGGGATTTCAGTCAGGCTGGTTTATAACTGAAGGACAGATTATGTGTGTGTGAGTCATTAAGAGAAAAAGGAAAGAGTGTGTGTGTGTGTGTGTGTGTGTGTGTGTGTGGGTACCTTTAACAACACTTCTATTGTTCCAGGATTTCTGTGTGTATTAGCTCACTAATACCAGCCCTTCAGAACTGAGGGTTAAAAGATTGTCCGTTTCTGCATGCATGATTCCCTGCTGATTTGGTATAATCCTCCCGGATTTATTCTCACTGCTGTTACCATGAATCTCCCTCCCTCTCTCTCTTTTTTTGTAAGCATAAACTATGAAGCGTAAGATGGCCACTGATGATTTCCTTTCCTCTGGGACGCCTCTGACAGATCTGCATTACTCACTGTGTATTATCGACAGCGTGAAAGAGAGAAGCAGGAGCACGGCACAATAACAACCCTTGTCTGTCCATATATATTGCTGCTCATGCATATGCTTAAACATGAGCTTAGCACACATGGGATCATACTGATATGTGCATGCAAAAGTTATGACCTCTGACACAGAGGCAGAGCAAGGTGATTTTGTTCATGAGCCTTGAAATTTATTCATTTATTGTTTTTGCAATCCGGTGCTGAAATGCTACACAGTACGTTCACACAGACAGCTCAATTTCTTTAACTACTCCTGCACATGTGACTCAGTTTGACTAGTGAAAAAAATTTTAATTTGTTAAAATTTGTTGTTCTAAAATTTGTTGTTTGCAACAAGTACCATAATATGAGCAAAAGCTGGGAGGTCCAGTCTCGAAATATGGACCAAAGACATCCTTCAAGCACAAGTGACTACAAGTGAATTATTTTTGTAAATTAATGGCTGAAAGGCTTCACCATAACCACTCAGCAGTGTCAAGTCAACATGTCCTCTTTCTAATACACTGTTGTTTCTATTTTAACAGCTAATTTACAGAGACTTAGTCTCACTTAGCTTCACATAATCTAAAACTAATAATTAACAGATTTAAAAAAAATCTTTAACAAAGATGTTTTATCAGGAAAGTGGTGAAGTTTTCTAAGGAGATGGAAGGAGTCTCCAGTGCCAGCACTACTTAACAATCTTTAAAGAACCATTAATAGACATTAAGGATTTACCTACTTTTTTTACTTGCTTTTTTATTTTTATTTTTTTATTTTTACAGCAGTAATGGTGTTAAAATTGTGCAAATGATCCACAATTTGAAAGTAATACATTTTAGTTACACTCCTCCACCCCTAAATGAGCCCTTTTCCATCTTAGACTTGAGTATTAGTGCCAAGGGTTAAAGAGGTTAAAAGAACTCCAATTTGTGTTGCCGTATGAACAGAGCCTATGAAACATGATGTACTTAGTGTTTTATAGTTTAATCAGATTTAACAATTGTTGTAATCTTCTGGCTTGATGCCAACTAGGCACGTACCGATAATAAGTCATCCAAATTACTGCTTCAGGAACGGCACAGGTAGCGTTAATGACTCACAGCTCCAGTGTCTGGGGTTCCATCTGAGCTCGGGTTACTGTCTGTGCTAAGTTTATCATGTTCTCTCCATGTACATTAGGGTTTCCATGCCAGTAGGTGGTTTGGTTACTCTAAATTCCCCTGTGTGTGTGTGTGTGTGTTTGTGTGTGAGAATTGTCAGGACCAAAATATCCAGACTTTGTAGGAAACCCAGAAAAAAACAGACTTAACCTACCTTATCAGGACCGCCAAGATAGTCCTGAAAAAGGGCCTCATTTATCAAGCTGGATACAAACAAATTTATTCGTGAACTGTTTTAGGAGCATTTACCCAAGAAATTTGGTATTCATTTAAATTCTGAAAGTTCAGAAAACTTTTGTATCCTGTTAGAGCTCCTGAGTGTGTCTAAATTTATACATAAGAAATCCATTTTCTATTCACCTCAGTTCAAAACTTATTCACTATTTCTGTAATCTGGATCCATACTTTCAGGTGCTGTTAATATTTTATTGGTATAGGAGTGAGTCAATATAATAATAACTTCTGCCTCTGAAAAATTCCTTTTCTTTTGCCGTTTAGTTGCCATTTCATGCTTTTAGCTCTGTGGGCTTTTCCATTTATGGAGTTTTCTGGGCATCCCTAAATGCAAATTGTGGCATGCATGTGTTTTGCACTTTACAAATGACTGGCATTCAACATACTCACTGAAACTCTTGTAAATCTTGTGGAAATTTTTAGTTTGGTTTGGTTTACACAACCCAACTTCCCTAAAAGATTGATAAATGAGGCCCAAAGTAAAGTGCTTTTTATAAAAGGTATATGCTCCTCTCTCCAAAATTGAAATGGTAAAAAAACATTTCTTTGTAGTTACTGAGGTTAAAGTTAGGGTTAGATTTAGGATTAGATTAAGATTTAGAAATTTGTAGTACTTTATACTTACACTATACGGCCAAAAGTATGTGGACACCTGATCACACCTATATGAGCTTGTTGAACATCCCATTCCAAGACCATGGGCACTAGTATGGAGATGACTTCCCCCAAACCCACTCTTTTTGGCTACACCTGCCTCCATTCTTCTGGGAAGGCTTTCTAAAAGATTTTGGAGCATGTCTATAGGAATTTGTGCCCATTTAGTCAAAAGAGCATTTGGCACTGATTTTGGATGAGATGGACTGGCTCACAATTGGCATTCTAATTCATCCCAAAGGTGTTCAGTGGGGTTCAGTTTGGCCTTCCTCAAGCTGTTGCCACAAAGTTGCAAGCTGTTGCCACAAAGTTGGAAGCGTTCAGTTGTCTAAAATGTACATGTATGCTGTAGCATTCACATTACCCTTCACTTGAAGTAAGGGCCCAAACCCTGAAAAACAGCCCCAGACCATTATTCCTCCTCCACCACACTTTGCTGTTCTAGTAGGTAGCTTTCTCTTGGGATCTGCCAAACCTAAATTTATCAGACTGCCAGGTAGTGAAGCATGATTCATCCCTCCAGAGAACATGTTTCCACTGCCCCAGAGTCCAGTGGCGGCATGCTTTACACCACTCCAGCCAATGCTTGGCATTGCACATAGTGAACTTAGGCTTGTGCACTAATAGCACTTACAGTTCACTAGGGCAGATCTATCAGGGCAGAAATTTCACAAACTTGACTTGTGGCAAAGGTGACATCCTATGACAGTGCCACATTCAAAATCACTGAGCTCTTCAGTATGACCCATTCTACTGCCAATGTGTGTCTATGGAGATTGCATAGCTATGTGCTTAATTTTATTCACCTGGTAGCAATGGGTGTGGCTGAAACACCTGAAGTCAATAATTAGGAGGGGTTTCCACATACTTTTGGCCATATAGTGTATATGTTACATATGTACAATCTTGTGTCCTGAAATCTCACGTAAACATCCCACCCAGGGTGTATTCTGGTCCAGTGTTCCCGGGATAGGCTTCAGATCAAACCCTGACTCTGACCATGATCAAGGTACTTAGTGAAAACATTTATTTACTATACTAACGTGCAATACCTGCATATTATCTTTGTACTTCTCTCGGTTGTGCCTTTATTTCTATATTTGTTGGATGTGGAGGGAAACTTGAGAGCTTAACATTTGCTGTATTTACTGACAGGGCTGTTAAAAGCCAAACTTTAATGATACATGACAAATTATACCGTCCTGGGTCACAGGTCACCACTGTAATGGTGGGGGAAGACCCCATCCCCCTCCGGACACACACAAAACATACAATAATTAATACATTCAGAAACAGGAAGAGCTAGGAAACATGTGTGTGTGTGTGTTTGTCTGTATGTGGCTTAGCCTAATTAACTGATCCCTCAGTTTGCCATGGCTATTTTAATTGGCTCATATCTTTCTTGTACACACACACACACACACACAGGTGCACCCACATCCTCCTCTAATTTAGTAATTCAACACAGCTGCCTTTAAAGTTACCCCTGGCACTATGCCACATGGGTTAAAGGGCTCTGTGTGTGTGTGTGTGTTTCATCTATGTCTTTGAGGGGTCCAGGGCACAGCTGCAGAAATCTATACCTTCACTGTAAACACATCCATACTCATGACCCACATGTGTTTGTGTCTCTAGATGTGTGTGTGTGTGTATAGTATCATCTGGCATGTGGTGTAGCTCTGTACTGGTCCTGTCCTTTTTGCCCTCTGTCTCCTGGGAATCAGCAGGCCTGGTTTGAAGGATAGTGTTGGAACAGGACATATCTGTATCTTTGTGTTTTGTTATAGTGTTTAATAGTGTTTAGTTTTTGTCTTTGTTTCGCTGCCACTGTTTACTACATATGAGATGTGTTTGAGTGTGTGTGTGGTATTTGTCAGCATATTTACTTAAAAAAGAGGAATAAAACTAGTATTTAGTTTATCATTGTATTTCTCAGCCTTGGTGGGTTTTTTTTTTGCCATTAATGCCCAGATTGAGACGATTGATGATAGTTTTGGGAATCACAGTGGCTATCAATATTGTGGAATCCTCAAAATGGTTGTAGCTCTTCTTTCTTCCCACCTTTTCAGCATCATCAGGAAAGGCTTTCTTAGTATTTGTAAGGAAATTAGCTGTTTAGGTTAAGCTGATGTATTCTCCACCAAAATATGTAGGAGATTGGCAGATCAGCTCAGAAGGGGAAATTTTGTAAACTTAATATTTTAATAGCTGATCAACTATTCGTCCAGCGATAAGTTGAAATGAGTGTATTTATTAATTGTGTATGGGATATTACCTCCGTGGCCACCGGCAATAATATCCTAAATATAGTGAAACACTATATTAAGAGCACAGTAACAAGATCGGCAGTTTAAGGCAGTAAATTTGAAGCACAGAGACACAAGACATTGGCCTTTAAAAATCAGATGAGACTTTATTACTATTCTGAAACACAGAAACTAATCTAACACCAACACAAACACAGATAAACAGGAGTGAAAATGGCTTTGAAAAGAGAGTGAATGAAAATCCAAGTTTCTAGCAGTTTCTCAGAGGATGACCTGAACGAACCATCAACTTATCAGTTTAATTTAACATTCGCTTCGTTTAGAAGGGCTTTAAACTTGTATTTAAAAAAAAATTGTCCATTCAGTATCTGATACGTTCTCTATTTGAGGACTCTATATTAATTGGATTATTAGAGCTGGAAGTGGGGCTTGCTCCATTTACTCCACACATCAACCTGGTGTTGCAGTACCTCCAGGAACAGTGCACCTTCTCAAAATGTTAAAAGAAAGAAGTTGCTTTTTTTCCTCTTCTTTCACAAAGACCACAATCTTAGGAGTGGATAGAAAGAAGTAAAGGAAGCAACTCCAGCCCCACAGATAGCTTTAGGATGCCTTAAACACTGATTGACTAAGTGAGTGAATGAGTGGGTGAGTGATGGCTATCTCTATAAGTGATTGGGAGCTAGTAATCTGGCTCAGTGTAACGTGACTTGAGCAACCCCAGCCCCACCCTGATATCTTTTATAGCTCCCACAGAAGAAAAAGAGCAGAGTGATGGTACTTAAAAAAAAAAAAAGGAACAGTTGTAATTTGTAAATGTTTCAGCTGTGCTTAGTGAGAAAGGAGGGAGAATAACAGGTTTTAATACAAACTATAGCCCATTGCTAAATCTAATCAAATCCTACACCTATAGCTTCTGCTCTGCCTGTTTCCAATAGCTATCAAGGTGACAAAAGAGATTGCCTGGTATCTGTTCGGGGTGGAGTCTGGCTACCATTCTGGAGTCACAGCTTTATCGTGGGGTGTTCTTCAGGCCAGAGGAAAATACTGGTTATTGCTTCTCGGCCTTTTGGCTACGATCAAGTGTCGTTTCTGTTCTTGTCTGTTCAATACCTGATACATTCTCTATTTAAAGACTCTATATTATTTGGATTATTAGAGCTGGAAGTGGGGCTTGCTCCGTTCACTCCACATATGAACCTGGTGTTGCAGTACCTTCAGGAACAGTGCACCTTCTCAAAATGTTGAAAGAAAGAAGTTGCTTTTTTCCCCTTCTTTCACAAAGACCACAACCTTAGGAGTGGCTAGAAAGAAGTAGAGGAAGCAACTCCAGTCCCACAGACAGCATTAGGGTGGCTTAAACACTGAGTGAGTGAGTGAGTGAGTGATGGCTATCTCTATAAGTGATTGGGAGCTAGTAATCTGGCTCAGTGTAAAGTGACTTGAGCAACCCCACCCCAACCCCACGCTCACCCTCACCCCCACGCTCGCCCTCACCCTGATATCTTTTATAGCTCCCACAGAAGAAAAAGAGTCGAGTGATGGTACTTAACCCTCTGGGGTCTGAGCGTGTTTCGGGGCCCTGGAGAAGTTTTGACATGCCCTGACGTTTGTGCATTTTTCATTTGCTTATAAAAATATAAATGGCTAAAGTCTAATTACACTGCAATCAGCACAAACCGGGCTACAATAATATGTGAGCAGTATATATGTACAAGTTTGTATTTTGGAGAAAATAACAGTTATGCATGGTTATTGAAAAAACAACAAAA
>CM075004.1:22395829-22406035 GCA_037576675.1 Pangasius sanitwongsei | reverse complement strand
TGACAGAGGTTCCTCTTGGCTGAGAGGGTTCGTCCTCTGGTCAGGGATGTCCTATCAGTTGCCGATTGTTCACAGGATAGTTGAAATCCAGTAATCAGTAACCAAGCGGTACCAAGCTCTACAAAGTTTGGGAGCAGGATTCCTAGTTTTATGGCTTCTTTGATTTCCTTGTCTGTTCACTTCAGATCCTACATATTCATACTGAGAAATTTTGATCTACACTCTAATGCATCACTGTAGATGTAGGCATTTTTTTCAAATGATATATTGACGGTTACATTTTTTGGCTGCAATGCTCCTTAATGTAAATTCATGTATCCCTGTGTTTACATATGTATGTATATGAGTGCATATGTTTTGTGCTGGTGTGTGTTTGTGTGTGTGTGTGTACCCTGTGCAGCAAAATGACCTCACTTTAGAATTCCTCTGAGGTTTCTGGCATCGCTAAGCTCTTGCCCAGCAGCACAGTGTCACTGCCACCAGATGAATTATGAGCTGTGTGTGTGTGCGTGTGCATGTGTGTGTTCATGCCTTTTGATTGACAACTGGTTTGTGCTGAACTTCCAGAGGAAAAGCCTCGATATGCTATAGGCTCTGTAATAACACATTGTCATGCTCTATACGAAGAATAAACATCAAACATACCTGCTTTCATGCTCTGTACCTGTATCTCTTTGCCTGCACTTTGCTGAAATGCCTTCTTTTTTCTTCTTTTTCTCCATAGGACAAACAAAATGAAGTTGTGTCTATTCTGACTTAAATTGACAAAAACTCATTCTTATTGTCACTTTTTTGGTTCACATTAAGTTTATCATCTTATATTAGACTAACTGAAACTGATTGTTTCAGGCATTTTTAGATTTTAGCATTTCTTTAAAAATCTGCCACTGATTAATTTTTAATTGAAGAATTAACTGTCATACTTTTTATCTGTTTATAGTTTTGCTTAAAATTTGTGGAACGTCCCCAAAACTCATATCTGATTTTGTTGTCTTTCTGCTTCTTGTCTCACTTTTGAATATTTACATAATTTACAATGTACATAATTCACACAAACAGTGTATGTGTGCTAAACCATGTATGGCCTTTCATTAGATGTGCATGTTTTTCTGTATGGAGGGACTTAAAACGTAAAAGCGGCATAAGGTGAATTGTGATTGACCGATTAGCTGATTAGCATGGCGTGATAGAAATGTGCAAATGCAGCTAATGCATAGGTAGCAGTATTATAGGATTAGCATAAGGTACTGCTTCCCTATGTCTCATGTATGTGTGTAAAAGCAGGTCAGTTCACCTGAGACAAATATTTATCATGCTTTGGGTGCCTGAAAGCCTAGTGTATGCAAGCCCTGTGCCATATGTGTGTGTTTAATATGTATGTAAATAATGCAATTCTTCGGACATGCATTAATCGTCATGGCGTCAGTGTGAGCGGAGACAGGATCCCCTCAGGCTTTTGATATGGGAAAATTCTATCTATAGCCTGCATGTGTGTGTTTTCTGTGCATTAGATCTGGATTTGGCACTAGCCATTTTGGGCGTTGTAATATGCAAATGAGTTTACCTGCTGGCCTGTGGTTCCGATGCCTCGCTTTATGTATTTACATAATCACCCCTGCATGCAGCAGAGCCTTATTTCCCCTGGAGCTACTCTCCATATTCCTCATGCTTTATCTCATTATTGACAAACACATGTAGAATATGCGATTGACTTTTGTATTTGTATTTGCAGGATTTTACTGCTCATTGGCCATGGTGTGTTGGCTATAGTGGAAAACAAATATCTTCTCTATTTAGGCTTAAATAGTTATTAGGGCCCTGTGATTAGTATATTTGCACTGATATTGCTGCAAAATAAACACTCAATAACTATTTATAAATAGAATATATTATGTGTACTATGATGAGCTTTACTTGTTGCCATCTCTGCTTGTTTCTTCTTTGTGGTCATTCATCTTCAATAATCACTTTTTCCTGGTCAGGGTCGCGATCTGGTCAGGGTCAGGGACAATTCACCCCGGATGGGACGCCAGTGCAGGACACCATGCACACAGACATTTACACACTTGCTGACACCTGTAGGCGATTCAGCATAGCCATTCTGCCTACAGCCATGATTTTTTTTTTGTCTGGATATGTTACAGTAATGAGAACATTACACTAAGCACCAAACTTTGAGTGACACTGAGTGAATATCGAGTCACAGATCTTCTTGAAAAATGGTTAAAACTGAGGCTACATTGTGCACAGGCTCACCGAAACTGGACAGGTGAAGATTGGAAAAAGACCAGGTGAACGGTGAGCCTGTCCCACTGGAGCCTCAGATTCCTGAACACAATTTGGTCTTCTGCTGTTGTAGCCCATCTACCTCAAAGTTTGACACATTGTGTTCTTGGATGTGTTTCTGCTCACCAGAACACCACACTGTAGCCTTCCTGCCAGCTCGAACCAGTCTTACCTCTCAAACCAACCAGGTGTTTCTACTCATAGAAACACTGCTCACTGGATGTTTTTTGTTTCCACACCATTCCGTGTACCAGACTGTTTACAATATGACATATTTGAATATGAATATGAAAATAATACTCAAACCTGCCTCATTTGCACCAACAACCATGCAAAGTTACCGAGATGACTTTTTTTTCCCCCCATTGTGATGTTTGATGTGAACATTAACTGACGCTCTTGGTCTGTATCTGCATATAAGTTTATGCACTGCGCTGTTGCCACGTGATTGGCTGTTTGGATAATTTGGATAAAAAGTGCGAAAAGTCTTAGGCACCCTAGTTTTTGTAGTACAAATTTTGTTATAGACGTTTGTTTTATGACCTTTGCATAATTGAGTCAGTACAAAGGCATTTTATATGTCCAAGCATTTCTTTTCCAGCAAAAAATGAAATGTTCCAGGAGAATGTTTGTATGTTAGTAAATAATATTACATAACAGACCACTTTTTTTGAGACAAAAACATAATGAAGCCTGCTGGGTTTCGCTGCAAAAAAAAAAAAGGAAGAGAAGTGAGTGCGACAGTCAAAGTCTCCAGAAGAACTGTTGCAGCTTCTTCAAGATGCTCAGTGAAACTTATCTGTCCAATTTCCTTTATAAGACTGCACAAATTGTACCTGAGACTACTGATGTCTTTTCAGAAAGCAAAGGGTCGTGACACCAAACACTAACTTTGTTTAGTTTTTTTTACTGTTTACTGCTCTTTATAGTATTTTTTATGTACAAACATTTAATTTAATTATTTTTTAAGACATCTTTGCTTTACAGCATGTCATTGTATGTGCCTAAGACTTTTGCACAGTACTGTATGTATTCTCATAAGAACTACCCTTTAGCCTGGATGAGAGGGTTAAAATGATCTAGCTGCAGTTTATGGGATTGTTATCAGATATGGATTGACTGACTGACTGTCTATCCAAAGCAAATATCATCTAATAGTGTGATTTAGGATTTGACACTTCAACAAAGTCTCATCACTGCTTGTTGTCGGCTGTCAGCATTCATGTTGTTCATAATGCTTTTGGCAGATTTTTATTGAACAGGTGCCATAGCTTATCTAAAGTTTGATATTGCATGTGGCAGTTAGGAAATAGGTTCTAAATCTGGTGGCATGGGTCTAAAAAAACCGCAAAACAAAACAAACAAACAAACGAAAAACACTATCAGCTGTTAACCACCCAGAAATAACCATTTGGGACTGTCATAAAGTATTTCGGGGGAGTTCACGTCCTAAATCCCCCCCAGCTATGCAGTGATCTGATTTCAGCCCCTTATAGTATAAAGAAATGAGGTCAGATTAACTGTTAAACTTGGGTCTGATAAATAGTATGATGTAGCCCAGTATGCAGACTTGTACTTGGATTAAACCTCTTATAAATAGCAAGTGAATCACAAAATGTGAGCACAATCTCAAGAAACTATTTTCAATATATACATTATATGGAAAAAGTGAGAAACGGTATAATGAATGGAAACTCTTGGGAATGGTTTGTTGTGAGCAGGGATAATGAGAACGCTTGCAGCCTTGACCATGGAGCTTTAACTAAAACCAGTTGAATTATAAGCAGTTTGCCAATTATTTGGTGAAGGAGACAAGAATTATTTATGGGATATAGGATGATCTATGGCACTGGCTTTACAGAAACTGCAACTATTGAGTGACCGTTATTATAAATAATATTGAGGAAATCCAAAATGTATCCTGGGAGAATTAGGAAGATTAGGAATACTTTTATTTTCCTGGTAACCTAATTCAAATGACTATTACTTCCCCCACACGATACAAACATAAGCTTACATGCATCTCCCTTGGGAGGAATTTGTCGTCTTTTTCTTAACTATGTACATATGAAGTGACATTCTGCATGTATGTATGTATATGTCCCAGTCTGTCTCACACAAATAGACATATGCAGTCCCTTGAGGCAAACACGTGGTCTTTATTATTGTATAATGTGCTGATGTGTCTATCGGGACAAACTGTAATATACATTTTTCATAACCTGTTGTGTAGCGCTCATTACAGGCCCTGCACTCATGTTTGAAGGGCAGTGAAGAAGAATGACTCTGTATCCCCATAGACAGGCTTTATTCGCCTGAATAACAGCACAACTTCACAACAGAGCAATGGTAGATT
Organism: Pangasius sanitwongsei; assembly: GCA_037576675.1. Classification (NCBI taxonomy): domain Eukaryota; kingdom Metazoa; phylum Chordata; class Actinopteri; order Siluriformes; family Pangasiidae; genus Pangasius; species Pangasius sanitwongsei. Next base: position 22,401,393 of record CM075004.1, on the reverse strand, counting down.
GGTGGTTAAAGGAATACTCTGGAATTTTTAGAACTATTCACCACACCGGTAATGCGTGTTGCATCTTCAGTAATGGAAAAACAAAAATACCCAACTGCACACTCATTCACACCTACCGACATGTCGTTGGGAAGGGGGAGGAAATTAGAGACCCACAGTGACATGGGATGAACATGCAAAACTCCATACAGACAGTAACCCGAGCTCAGGATCAATCCGGAGATCAATCCCACAGTGCATCATGAATGTCTTAAGGCTTTCTTAAGTAGTGTTATCCAATTGAACAATGCAGTAACAAATAATTCTGTTTACATTCTCAAAGGTTTTGCAGTAAACATGTGACACCGTACCACTAAAATTTAGCCACATATTCTAAAAATCTCTGAATGGAAGTATGTAAAGAATAAAACAAGACGGTGCATGACTATAGGAAAGTAATCAGCAACAAGGTGGTGTGATGTGCTCGAAGTTGACTATCTTCCAATTACAGTGTGTCCCGAATTATTTTATTCTACTTATACCACAGGAATTTGCCAGCAATTACAATTTTTATTAATTAAAAAACAAAATATTGTAATTTTAAAGTTATGGTTGATGTTGTTGAATGTCCACAAAACAAGACACCTGGATGTGTGGAGCATCAGCCATACAAAACCCTGTGTAAGCTGTTACCATAGAGACGATAACGTATTAGAATGAGTGCATTTGCCTTGCAGGTGAAACTGTCAGAGCTGCTGTTTTGGGAAATTCATCAACAGCTTCTGACCGGTCAGAATCGAGAATTCTAGAGTGTTGTGGTATAAAAGGATTTTGAGCTTTGCAAACCTTTGACTAAACAATTCATGGAAGTGATTTACAAAAATATGTATTCTGCATAAATATTTAAGGATAGATTTTAGCATCTGCCTTCAACTTTCAATATAAATGACTTTTGTGTAAACAGATTTTCTGTTCTTTTCCCAGTACAGGGATTTTTTTTTCTCTGTGGTAATCACACATGTCTAGAGATGAGATGGATAGAGATAAGGTTGAAAATGTTGGGAGTATTCCTTTAAGGTTCTGAGTGTCACAGATAGGATGTGTGTATAAAGGTCAGGATGCTCAGTGTTCAGCTCGGTGCTTGGAACAGAATTTGCTTTACTCGTAAATTGGATGAAATCATCTGCTGAATGGGTAAATAAACACATAAATATAACTCCAACACAGTTAGGTTTTGTTTACAGAGTGATTCTGACGGAATGATTAATCCTTCCTTTGCTGCTGTCCAGAGTCTCTCTCTTTCTCTCTCCTCCATCCTCCCTCCTCCTTCTCGTCCTTTGTTCTGTTGTCTTTGCTCGCTTTCCTGTTGCTCGTGTTCCACTGGGTCAGTTTGTTGTGTCGGCATTTTATGCCAAGTTGTGCCACTTGTACATGGCACAAAGCACCTGTTCCTCTCTTCCCTGATGAGTTTTCCCAGCAGAGCTGCCCTCCGATTCAGCTCTCTTCCTTCCCTCCCTCCTGCCACCTTTTGTTCCTTTCTCCTTTTGTTAGCTCGTGTGTACACAAATGCGCCACGCTTAGATTCTGCTCTGCAGAAATGCTTTGTTCTCTAAACAGTTTCCCAGATGCATTTGTCTATCCAGTATTTTTTAATAACATAAAATACAGAGTATTTTATTCTCTTTCCTCCTGCTTTTTCAATGTCTACACGTTTGCCTTTCTCTTATCATTTCTCAATTTCCTCTTTTTGCAGAACGCCAATACACTGAATATGAGATTGAAATAAAGAGTCTTTACTCGGCAGGAAAAAAACATATTTGAGCTGGTTTTAAATCTCCACACTCTCTAAGCCTACTTCCCCGCATGCAGCCAAAGGATTAGAGGCAACAGGATGCTGGAATTTTGTGCTACGATATATGATGCGGTTTTATAAGCTGAGCACTTGGACACATTCCAGAGGGAGGGATATCTCCTCTCCTCTTCTCTGCTTTTCCATCCAGGAGCCCATTGCTCACAGCATCTCCATTGATCCTGACAGGAACAGCCAAGAAGACTTGGCTTAATCACGATCCACCCTTCATGTCTCTCTCTCGGCATAAATGGTAATCTCAGCACTCCGCTCCATGTTTCACACTGCTCCTCTTCTCAGCTTGGCTTTAAGAGAAGAAGTATTATGAATACTTGATACACTCATGCTTATATAAGCAGCGAGTTAGTGTAACGGCCAGCTTTTTTTCCCTCTGCCTGACTCACAACCCTGCCTTAGTTGAACTGACAAGAACACACACACACACACACACACACACACACAAACACATATTCAGGCTTACGTAAACAGCATGCCACACACAAATGCACACCAGGCACACTACCGGTTTCTCTCTCACACGCACACTTAGTCATGATACTCCGTACAGACTGGACAACAGCAGAATAACAGCAGCAGCTGCCTTGTCAGCCTCCGTGCTGTCTTCAGTCTCATCTCACCCCCTGCTACAGAACGGGTCTTCAGTTCCCATAATGCATTTGGTGACTCATAAACTCTCTATAAAAACAGTGTTAGTAACACGCAAGTCAGATCACACTGTGCCAAAGGATCAGCGTGTGCTGAATGGATTTAAGCATTAGATCCTTCTAGAGTATGAGTATGAGATACCTCTTAGGATTAATGGTATGTGTCCATTTGCAAATTTTGTCACGGGATGCCACCATGCCGCATCTCTCTGCTCGCTGCTTGTGGTGTTTCTAATACTGGCCACATTCTCACATCCTCTCTTTTTTCTCTCTCTTGAAGTTAATAAGACAAACAAAATGCAGCTTGTCATGTTAAGTCCTCCATCCTGAAGACTTTCCTATGGTGGAAAACAAAAGTTACAGCTTTACCTCTGACTGTTACAAAACACCGACACTGGAGACTCCTTCTAAAAATGCTAAATAATGCTAAATGTCCTCACAGAAAAATTCACCATATCAAAAATTACACACAGTGTTAATCTGATAATGAGGTGCATCCACCATCCAATTCCCTGTGTACATTTTTACTGATTTTAATGATAATATATTAGGACGGAGAACGGAGCCACTGCTATAGAAAAATAATTGTTAAATGGATTTTAGAAAACAAGCTAAAGTCTTCACATTTGGTTTTGTTGTCAGTCATTTGAAACATTTGTGTAATTGACTAAGCGCAAACATGGCAGCTAGAGTCGAGATCTGCTCATCTTTTAATAAACAAAGAGCCAGACTTCAGTGCAACAAACTTGTAAGTTGACCACGTAGTGCAAGAGATGAGCTAGCAATGGAAAAGGAAATTTTGGCCATGCCAAGAAGCCCTCATGCTGTTCTTTATATTTGACTAAATAAACACAGTCATTAATATACGGGGAAACAGTGTGCATTCATTTCCATCTGTTCTTTAGCTTTCTCTTCCATCCCATATTAGCATCACTGGCTATATTTTCTTCTTCAGAAGACTGGTAACGTACTCATCTCTTCCTCTTACTTTAGCTTGAAGCGAGTTTAAAATGTGCAAAACTCTCCTGAAATGTTGGCCCTGAGGTGCTTAGCCAATTATCGCTGTACATGTATGTAAATTTCTGCTGTTGTGTGAATTTCCCACTTCCTCCTTTTCCCCATGCTCATCCTCTTTACCCTTTTTTCCCACTCATTATTTTCATCAGGTTCAAAGGTGGTCCTTTTTCCTGTCACATACAGAAATCCCCTTTGGGACTTGCCTGCTGGGGACAGTGGCTTTATCCGTCTTTGTGTAAGCAAGTGTGCTGGTCCAAACCTCAAACTTTCCTCCACCGTGCTTCTTGCTGTGAGAACAGTATGTCTGTCTGATTACCAGAAGCTCAGAACCACACAATTGTCCATCTTCTGAGTTTTTTCTTACCCCAAAATAGCAACACACACTCACCACCACATTCATTTTTCATAGGCTTAGTTCTCAGTGTGACAGCCTCAGTATGTGGCTTCAGGGTGAGGCAAATGTGCATGAATTGTGCATGAAGACGAGTCAGACATTCCCAAAAGTGCCTCCGCTTGCTCAGGACAGGTTTGGCTGAGTCTCATGAAGAGGTGCATGTGAGGTCAGACCTCAGGCAGAGGAGTTAGACTAAAACAAGTTTTCCAGATAGAAAACAAAACAAAACAAAAAAACAAAAAAAAAAAGTTTTCTCAAATGTTTTCCGTATCAGGTCTAGTCACTTTTATTATATAGCACATTTAAAGACAAGTGTCAGCCAAATTCACGTTAACATTGAATTTTTGAATCTGATTGGTCAGAAGGTGCTGATTGATTTTCTTTAATAGCAGTGCTGACTGTAGTGGCAGCTGTTGTGATTTCTGCAGCAATGGTTTACACAGGAACTTGTATGGCAATTGTAGAAATGTACAGTTGTTGATATGGTGAAGGTTCTGTAAGGATATGTTTATTTAACAGTTATAGAAAGAGTCTCCAATGGCAATGTTATCAACCTCCGAAAGAGAAAAAGCGATGAGGGAGCAACTGCTTATAGCTGCTAAACTGTACAGGATGACAGGAACTCACTTATTTCCTGGATGTTCCACAACTATATGTAACTATAAACAGTTAATATAATATGGTAATATATAAAGAGTTAATATAATTCAGTAATAAATTAAAAATTGGCAAATTGCTGTGGTATAAGAGGAATAAAACACTGTGTGATGTACTGTTATAGGAAAATAATTAACTTCAGGGTCTTCAAGAAATTTATTAAATAAAACAAATTCATATGAACCATATACCTGAATACTATAGACCTTATCCTGAGAGAATAAATACGTTTTGAAGTTGGAAGTAAACATGTCTGTTGTTGAGAAATGCTTCATCAAATGGTAATGGTAAAGAGGATCTTGAAACAAATATTAGCATTTTATTTACTTACATGTAATGAAAGTCTATGGTTTTTAAAAATGGTCAAATTTTTAACTCATATAAAATTACAGTTAAATCCTCTGGTAAAAGTAGAAGTACAGCTTCAAATTTCTCACTCAAGTTAAAGTAGAAAAAGTATAAACTCTTGCATTTATTTAAAGTATGAGAGTAAAATTACAAGAAAGATTCACAAAAGAAAAATCACACTCTGACTTTAGTTACTGATGGTAAATTAGTGCTTCTTTCACCAAGTAACCACAAAGCGTGGGAAAACATTAGCTAAAACATGTCCAGATTAGCGAGGAAAGCTAAATCTTTGAGGGCCTTATTAGCTGCTCACTCTCACATCTTAATTGCACTATAAATGAGTGCTTTATTAAAGACAGGCGCACTTGAACAGTAAACCTGTTAAGCCGATAGATAAAAGACTCACAAATAGCGCTAGTATTAACTGTAAAACATAAATATGTAGTGGCTGAATTAATTAGCATGCTAACGATTTTGACCCTTGATATTAGATTAGATTGAGATCCAATAAAATGAAGCAGTTTCTAACATTTCACAGTTAACTAAACATTTGATATTGAACATTTCTTGATTCACTTATACCTACAGTCAGGTCCATAAATATTGGGACATCGACACAATTCTAACATTTTTGGCTCTATACACCACCACAATG
>CM075004.1:22379940-22392630 GCA_037576675.1 Pangasius sanitwongsei | reverse complement strand
TTGATTGTTTTATTTCAAATCCACTGTGGTGGTGTATAAAGGCAAAATCACAAAAACTCTGTCATTGTCCAAATACTGTATTCTCAATTGCAATATGATGCAACATAAAAGAACAAGACAATTAAAAAATGGCAAAGACTAATGCAATGTAATTAACAATATAAAGGAGAAGCATTCAAGCATTTAAATAAACATCTAACAGGAGTCTAATAGTATATTGCCAACATACTGCAGCATTAATAGTCCTAGTTGTAATTATCACATTAATCACTGCAAATGAGTTTTAATTTAACAGTATGGCTTCCACCTTCATTATTCGTCAGCTTATAAAATAGCACCTGATCCAGCACATCCTATTATTTTACTATATAGCTATAAGCTATAGTTAACTATATACAGTGGTAGAAAGTGTAAAGCTTAGGTGAGTGTGAAAAATGCTGTGAGTTGACAGACCACAAAAAATATAACAGTTCACCGATAGTTGGTTGTGAGCACAAACTAATGTAGCCACGAGATGCTAAATTGAGGTCTTGAAATTGCAAAATGTGCGTGGGATGTAGACTGTCTTATCATGCTTTTAAATCACTATTTTGAGTTGTTAAATTAATAAAATAATGTCAATGCTTTATATTAATAAGTCGCTCTTCTGTAAAGAAAATATGCCCAGAGTTTAAAGGATAAATTGGCCAAGCACTCATCTGTTACACTTTCACTCACTTTAATTAAGTGTCGATCATAATTTAACTACAAAAATTTGGTCCTGGAGTTAACCGATGTCTCTGTTAACTGATTAAGACACTGTCCTATGTGAGTCAGATCCCCAGGCTCTGTAAACCACAAAAAAGCAAAATGATGTGAACCATCAACATCCAACCAATCAAAACAACGAGACCTCTCTATTTGCCTGTCACTCATGTTGCCTGATAAATTAGAAAGCTCCACCTCTTGTATTATAGCAGCCATGTCAGAGGCATGCATTAGAATGTGTGTTTTGAATGAAATATAAAGTATCACAACATTTTTTAAAAAGCTAATGGTATTTGGATATTTCTACACTTTTATTCTCAGGCTAAATCAAGCTAAAATGTATTGTTGACTAAAATTTTACCCTGGTGCTGATGGTGCACTCAGGCTTTAGGACTACTTAATATAAACATGCTATGCATCTGTGCAGCTGTGCGGACTGATGAATAAGAAACGGAAAAAAGTGAAGAGAAATTTTTCTTAACATGTACCAAAGGCATTCTTTACGAGCTAAGTTGTGCTGACACCAACATCTTGCCCTGTTTAACACATACTCTGGAGATTCTAGGGCTATAAAAGTCATTGCTACAACACTCAAGGCGCATATCCTTTCTATTCCCAAATGGTTTCCTAGTTCAGCCAGTGTTCCATCTTTGTATCTTAAAGACATTCTTTCGAAATGGCCTGCAAATTACTTCCAAATTGCTCCATCATTAAGTGCACATATTGTCTGCATTCGCACCCTGAGCATTGTTAATTAGTTAATGAGAAGCTAGAGGCAGGCTAGCTGCACTGCAGGTCTGGCGTAGCAACGGTGTGGTGGGTAAGGGGAGTGTGGAGAGCTTGAGAAGTGCACTTCAGAGAGGTAATTAGAGTGGAAAGTGTGCTTACAGGCTGGAGGGGATTGGAGGCAGCTCACTTGGTGACAGAAGGAGCATGAACGCAGTTAGAGAGTTACTACTGCAGTAACAGGAATAATAACAGAGGTGCTGCAGGGAGAGTGATGCAAACCGCTGATCCGTGTTGCGGGACTGCTTGCACAGACATCACACCATGTGTGCTTTAGCATAACCGTTAATGTCTTCTGGGTGTCAGCCAAGATCAGGTTTGCAAAACTGTCAGTGTGTGTGAGAAAGTGCAGAACATCCAGGAGAGTACATTTACAAATACAGCTCTGGTGGTTTCCAGGCCATTTGTCTCAAGTCTGCAAAGCCTCCTAAAAATGATGAATCCAGCTCTTAGCAATGGGAAGTATCCTTTCTCTCCATGGAAATGAGACAAAAAGTACTCTTACTACAGCTTATTTCCGTGTATTCTTCCAGTGTTTAAGTGATGCGACAGCTTACCCTGAAGACTGGGTCTCAGAGCCACACTGTAGGGAACAGAGGCTGCTGCTGAAGTGGGTTTATGCAGGGGATTTTTAGGAGAGAGAGACCCAGAAGGACTCCTGGGTGTCTTATTTTCTTACATAAAACTTAAGATAGGGTTTTCAGTGCACATTGTGAATGTTGACACATGCTCATAAATCCTTATTCTGCACTATGATGTACGTTTATGGTCTGCTTCATCTCACTACTCAGCTGGAAGGAGTTGCAAGCCTACAGTTGGCTAGCATTCCAAGTTGGTGCTGCTAAGAGGAATGGGATGCTACATTCTATTATTATTATTAGTAGTAGTAGTAGTAATAGTATTAAAATATTCAATTATAAATTCCTTATAAATAAACTCAGTGCATCGCACATTTTTGTGTGGTATATTTTCTGCTTTTGTTTGTTATGACGTGTTTTGGTATTGGTGCTGTCTCCGCCCCCGTCCTATCATTGGTGTGTTACCCAACTGTGCTCATCTGTTCTCTGTTAAGCATTTAATTAGTTTGTCTATTTATGCCCTGTTGTTTCTGTCCCTTGGTGCGAAGTCTTACTGTGCATTTTTGTATCATTAAATTAAGAGCCTTGTTTTACCATGTTCCCCACTCTTTGTTTCTAGTCGTGCTTCCTGGTTTTGATCCTCGCTTATTTTCCTGTTTTACGAATTTGGATTGTCCTGGTTTAATTCTGTCTTCCTGTGCTCTGACCTGGACTATGGTTTTCGGATTGCTTTCTGATATACACCATGCCTTCCATAACACCCTGCATGTGAGTGGAGAGGTGAAATGGGTTTTTGTGTAAAATCTTAAGGGCAATCTTAAGGACAAAGCTAACATAACTAGCTTTATGTATTAACTTTAATAGAGAGAAAAAAGACAGCCTGGTGAGGGAATAACTGTGATAACAGGAATGAACTTCTTTCACAGATATTCCACAAAATTAAATTCATATACTATAAACTATAAACTGATCAAAAGTATGATGTGTTCTTACATTTTTGTCCCCATCTGTAGGAGATAAGTGGAAGTACCTTAAAAAGGGAGGCAGTCTCAGGATCCTGGAGGATTTTAAAGTTTTAAAGTAACTTGATCCAATGATAAGTGAGCACCAAAGGAATTCTCTCTGTTTTAGAGGTAACACGGGCCATGGCATCATCTATGACTTTCTTAGGAAGCCACACATTTCCTTGCTTTTCTGTCTTTACTCTCACTGCAAATACAATTCAGTCTCATTAGCTGTGAATAAGGAAATGAATTTAGCAGTGCTTTGGATGGGAAGAGCTGGAATGCTAGTAGGATTGAGAGTCTGCAGGGTTATATTGGTTTTCAAAGAGAAATCTTCTGACATTACTAAAGATTGAATTTTTCAGATTTTGTTTTTCAAATCCAGCAAAGAGGTTCTCATAAGAAGGTCCCAGTTTAGTGCTTACACTTATTGCCTCTTATCTGAGAGTAAATACCTAAAAACCTAGTGTTAGAATGAGATGTAATCTTAAGAGAATATCAGTGGGTGGAATATTTTTCAGCTATGCATCGAGAAAATGTTTTAGAGCATAAATCTTTGACTATTTTGTTAGCTCGCTTTGTTTCACTGCCAGGTTGGCATGCTAGCTATACCCACAGTGCTGCACTAAGCTAACGATTAGCGTTGATGTGCGTATGAGCAGAGCCCTGTTAAAAACCTCATTAACTCCCTCCTCAGATATGCTTGGGATCGTTCACCACTAACCTCACTGTCAGATACCTTTTGTTAATCTCTGCCTCTCTGAATGAGATCTTAGCAGAGAAGCTAATGCAAATGGTTTGACGCCTGTCACTTCACGGAGAGAGCTAGCTCAGACAGCCGTATCATGGGCAGCAGGTACCGAAGAGAACGATTTCCGTCACTGAGACAGTGCTGAGTCGTGACTGTTCATTAAACTGTCTGTTCTGTGGATGGAGTGACTGAGATAAATGACACGGAAGGGCTCGGTGATAACTGGAACACTGCAGCAGGTATGGGAATGAGGGATTACAGTGATTTAATGCGTCTGCTGTATTATAGATTATAATACTGCATTCAGTTGTATTGTGGATGTATTTCAGACCTTTAATTACATTCCAACACTCGTGTGCTTTCACTATGCTTTTCCACCACAATAAAAGTTTCTTTGCTGTAAAAATGCATTATATTACATTATATTAATTGTATTAATAAGTTAATAAATATTTAAATAAACAAACAAATAAATAAAAATAAATAGACTTTTTTTTCAGCACAGAAGTCTTCATAACGGAGAGCTTTGCCATTTCTTAGTCGAGCAATAACAGAAACTCCCACATTCCACAACACTGAATGCAACTATAGATGGATAAATGTACAACCTGTTATTCTTTAATTAATAAAAAAAAATATGATTTTTGCCAGATTGCTGTGTTATAAAAGAAATAAAACACTTCATGTGGTTGCTGTAGGGAAATGAATCAACTTTTTAGTTGTAACGATAACTTTGATTTGTGTCGGACCTCTCAACACCATGATTAGCTTCCTACAGCAGCAGACCCCATCGTATTTTATTCCTTACATATAATTCACATGCACTGTATGATTGGTCTGCATCTGAGGTTTTCTGTCTGTCCTTTGTCTTTTGATAGCTCTCCATTATTCCGGTTCAGCCAGTGTATAACGGTGCTACAAAGAATCTCTGCTGAGAGCCGTTACAGCCAGAAATCAACAACCTCTAGCTTGGTCTCTAAGCTTTGCTCACTTTGATCATTTAATTACAGTTTACCGGCTGCTGTGTGTGTATGTTGTTTTTCACATTTAATCCACTTTGTGAATGCTATGCTTGACTGGATGCTATATAGGGCTATTACTGATAAATTGTTAATGACGTACACACAGGCCATTTCACATGGCTTGTTAATTTCCTCCCGGCGTTCTTTACGTTCAGTTCACCATAACCAAGCAGCTACGCAAAAGCATGCAAACACTCTCCAGCTCTTATCTACGGACTAGCAGAGTGAGTCCTGCTAGAAGACCTCCATTTTTCTTCCAGATCACACACTCCTGTCCACCTGTCAGGTCAAACACACGCGTCACGTAACTTGCTCCCAAAAAACTGCTCTTTCTACTGGTGTGTCTTCTTCAGACATTCTGGCCTGAGCCATACATCTATGTCTGATCTTTACACCTTGGTTCTACAGCTGTGCTTAGCTATCCATTAACTTGGTCGAACACCACATGGGGACAACTAATTTAGCGCAGGTGTGGAAAACTAAAAACTGTAAATCATGGTCAGGGGGCGGGTGCACATAGTGATAACCCATAACCCCTGCTTCCGTCCCTGAATCAAATTCTTGGCTGTTGCTGATGGGAGTTGTTAGTGATAGGTCTCTGTCAACTGCATTCCCCTGACCTGGCTTACATAGTTCTGAAGAGCCAAGCACATCCCCAGTGTGAAATTGTGATAAACACGAAGTTAGATGTGATTGTTCCTCCATATATCAGATATATTAGTACCGATATGAAAGTAGACCCAGTTGCAATCAAAAATGTCAGATTCAGTGTGACTTCTGCTGTTCACACTGTAATGGGGAAAAAAAAACATTCAATGTAAATGTAGCCCCAGATATCATGTTTTTTCAGGGTAATCTTGAAAAAAAAAAAGCAGTCTTGAAAAGAATAGGGTTATGTTCACAAGGCAAGACTAAGTGCTCAATTCTGATTACTGCTAAAATCAGATTTTCATTATTCACATTTTGAACAGTGCATCTTGAATATTATATTATAATGGGTAGTGCCTCAGTGGTTAAGACATTGGCCTTCTGATCAGAAGGATGTTAGTTCAAATCCCAGCCCAGCCCCGCTAAGCTGCTACTGCTAGGCCTTTGAGCAAGGTACTTAACCCTCACCTGCTCAGTTGTATAAATTAGCTAATTGTAAGTTGCTCTGGATAAGGATGTCTGCCAAATGTAAATGAACATTACGTTCCTCCTGCTAAAAGTGTTTCAGTGTTATCACTTGTGATATCGCTGCTATACACAGTTGCTCCCTCACCACTCTTTCTTTGTTTATCTGTTAGTAAATAAGACATAAGAACACAGCTTGTCATGTTACCAAGAAATTGGAAAGTCTTCCCCCTTGAAGACTTGGTGGTGGAAAACATACTGGCTGTTACAAAACTCTGATATCTATTTATTAGTATAAATTACAGCCGGCACTATTGTTAGAGCTGCTGTCATAGAAGATTAATCAACACCTTCTGACTAGACAGACTCAAGAATTCATCAGTGCTGTGGTTTAAGATGACAATATATTCAACAATAAACATTTCCTGTTAGAAACATGAACAGCAAAAACAGGTGTTAGGGAGAGTGTGCACACATTTGTGAAAAATCATCAATTGCTGCCACATATGAGATAAAATTAAAAAAAGATTTTGCCTACAGTGTAAATGTAGCCAAATATATCACAGTTGTTTTCTTTTGTTCATAGTCATTACCTCAGGTAAAATATAATGAAACAAATAGTCAGCGTCAATGCAAAACAGCCTTGCACATGGAGCAAAAATTATTCATCGATTTCCCGCTGAAGTGTTTCTCAGCCATCAGCACTTTTTTGTTGGTCGTTTGCAGAAACTAACAGCTGAGAACACCAAGAACACATTGATGACATTTGGCCTCGGGTAAAAAGGGCAATCAATATATATACATTAAAATCCCAATTAGGTGTAGCAGGAGCTGACACATATTTGTATAGTAAGTGCAGAGAACATTGAACAAGAACTGTGGAACAGGACTGCTTACATTCACATGTACAATATGTTTACAGGGAATCAGTGGTTATTGTACGAATGTGTTACTGCTGACAGGGGAGCGAGTGGTTCTTCTATTGAAATTGAGAAAGAATTGTATATTCAGTCATGAAATACTGCATGGAGTGGCTGAGATGTTTTTCTACTTGCCATGGCTGATGTTTTGAGAGGGCATCTGTACTGCAGTATGTATTTGAGAGATTGTGAGAAACTCAAGTGGCGTTCGAGAGGCACACGGGTCTAGTCCCTAGTTTCATTGCCAGGACTCCATGAGGAAAGATCAGACAGCTTTTGAGTACCATCCAAGTCTCATTAGAATATAACGATATGTTATTTAAACACAGATAGAATCGGTTGTGGTTTATAACCATCGCTGGCTTGAGAAGTGAACTCACTGTTTGAGCAGCTTCCAGTTTCAGTTCACCCCTTTCATCCTCACATTCTCATTTCTGCTGCATGTCCTCAGTCTTGAGCTAATTTGTGTATAATGTGTCAATTTACGATTTACAATTTAGATTTTTTTGTTTCATACATAATGCAGTTGAAAAATTATGCAAGTTTTTATTTATTAGAATGGACTTGGGAAAAATAGTAACAGCACCATCTATAGCAAATAGTGCAAACAGTGGTTCTTTGAAATAAAGGATATTTAAAGAAAGGATATTTAAAAATTTTTTTTTAAAAAAACCATTATTTGCACTTTTTGCTGTAGATGGCAACGTTACTATTTTTGCACAACTTATTGAACTCTTCACTGGGTCCCTGGAGGACTAGTGGTTAGGCCTCTGTGCTCTTACTGCCATGGCCCGGGTTCGATTCCTGGCCAGGGAACCTGCAACAATGCACTTCCACTGCCGCTCCCAAGCCCGGATAAAATTGGGGAGGGTTGCATTAGGAAGGGCATCTGCCGTAAAAACTGTGCTAAACCAATGATCTGCTGTGATATTTGTACCTTTCTTCGCTCTGAGCTCAGTACTGCCTGTTTATCTTGGCGTGTTTTTTTTTTTTAAATTTAAGCACGTAGTGTTTGAAGGTAGTGCAGGCTGTAGGAGCTGTAGGAGCTGGAGCTGTTCAAACCAAATTTATAGTGAAAATCGCCCAGCACTAGCTCAGACTATTTCTCTTTTAATGCAGTCTGAAGGTAGGGGAAGTAATCTGTAGACACTTCATGATTTATAAAATATATGGACAAAATTATTATTAACAATAATTCAAAAGCCTATTGAAAATAGATTATTTGGCCAAATAATTCAAAATTTTGAGTCTGTTTATCCATTTATCCAACTATTTTAACCATTTATGTAAAAAAAATGGTCTAGGTTCACCAGGTAAAATTCCATTTCAAAGTTCAAAACAGTTACTACAGTAGTGTTATCATCAGCAGACATGGCAAACGATACTTTTCAGGAATATAACTTTTGACTTAGAATATGAAAGCTCATCGGATGAAGATCAAAATGAAGAAGGGACGCCAACGGAAACACCTTTAGTGGGATTGTACAAATCAATCAAATAGCTGAGGTGTTGTAAAATAAGCGTGGCTGTGTAAAATAAACAAAAATAAACAGAACATTTGGCCATATTGTGTCCAGAATGAGTGTTACTCAGTATTAATTTCATGTTTATAGAACTGTGGCTATGTCGAATCACAGCCATGCCGATATTCAGTATAACCGCACTCTTGTTTGTGCAATGTTGCTTAATTATGACCACATACTATTTGTACCGAGTATTATAATTGTAATCGTTCATGTAAAAATTATAATATAGGTCATGTTTATTTTTAATTAGAAATGTTTGGTACTAATGATATTCAACAAAGAATGAAAAAAATGAAAGAAAGGGGAAAAAAAAGGAAAAATACATATACTTACTCAGAATAGATCATTTTTCCCCATCCATATCTGAAAGTCTACTTCTGCTTTTTTTAAAATATTTAATTAATTAATTTAGCAAGTCAAACTAAAGAAAAAAGTTTTTAAAAAATCTTGTCAAAGTATGACAGTATTGTGTTATTATAATGTTATAATAATGTTATTATAATCTTTCATTATGGCCACATGCTACTTGTATAACCTAATAATATTAACTAATGTTAAACAATTGTTAACAAAATACACAAAGTATTTTATGTTTATTTTGCATCAGAAATGTTTGAAAATTCTTTGTAGCGAACTCATACCGTCAGGCTCTCAAGCACACTTGTGTTTTGAGTTGCTGTATTTTTGGTGTGTTTTCTTGTTATTGTACTCGGAGGTGCTCAAAGAGCCCGTGGCAGCACTTTATTCTGCTGCACGCCATGTGGAGTGTTAGTGCTGCAGGGGGTGGATGGGCAATATCTGATAAATATTTTGTGGCTCGCAGGAGTGTGTTGGCCTACATTCACTTTCTCTCTTGCTTCTCTAAAGGATGCCAATTACTGTGAGAAACATGAGAGACGTGTTCTGAAAACACGAGCATGGATGTGCTGCGCCGAGTTGAAAAAATTAATCTCAGTCTGCTTTTATCTCCCCTGCCTTATTAATTATGCATGGCCCAGTGGTCTACAGCCAGGAGCTTATGAATGAGCACATGTTGTGCACACACACACACACACACACACACATTCTAGTTGCATTCTCAGTCGAGAATGTCTCTAATAGGAATTTCTCACTAAATGACCATTATATTCATCCTGTAGTCTATGACGATTGCCACGCTGCTGCCTGTAGTTCACGCACACTTCAGGGATACCACACACACACACACACACTCACACACTTTTTTTCAGCTTTCAGCCCATGCATCAGTTGCCACCTAACCCAACAGTGGTCACAATTAACCCATTCAATCCCACTGGTTACTGGTCACTTTGCTTTGGATATGCAAAAGAATAGTTGATGTGTTTTCTCGATGAAGAAACACACTACAGATAAAATTACTCGTTATCTTGACTTTATGTGTACAGGTTTATTTGGGTGGTATAAATATTCACATGACCAGAGCCTCTTATTTCAAGCAAGCATCCTATAAAAAGGGTGTCTACAGATCTCTATAAAAGCCAGTAAATCAAATGGATGTAGGGAATACCTGGAGGCATGCTGTTATAGGAAAATAATCAATGATATGGTGGTGTGATGCAGCCGGATCTGAAGTGGAGTTACTTTTACCACCCAAAAGTTGATTATTTTCCTATAACAGAACATCCTGATGCATATTATTATGTATTTTATTGCATTTTTTTTTATTTATTAAAGAACATCATGCCATACTCTTTGTCCATTCATAGTTACAGTTTGTTGTGTTGTGAAACGTTCATGAAAAGGTTTCTGTTATCACTTTATTATCACTGTAGTAATGCAGCTTGTCTACAAAGCTCTCTGTTCTGAAGGCTTTCCTGTGCCGAAAAACCTAGTTACAGCTTTATTTCTGACTGTTGCAAAGCGCTGACACTGGAGACTCCTTCCGTAAATGTTACATGAATGTCTACTGAGAGAAAGCTGCTGCACATTAGACGTTAATCTGTTTATGTGAAGCCATGTAAAAGCCATTACTGTAGAAAGGATAACATATTAGAATGAGTGCATTAATATAAACCTTTAGCTGCTTTTGTTCTCGGAGCTGCTGTTATAGAAAATTAATCAACACCTTCTGACCAAATTGGAATTTGAATCTGTATGTAACTACCATATTTGGTACATATAATCTTTAAATGGATAATTAATGATATGTTAATAGCATTGTCCTTCAGCATGCTTGTGACCACTGGGTCAAAGTACTATTTAAATATGTCAAGTCTGATTCCTCACATTTAGAACACTGTAGACTTAAATGATCAGAATGTAGGGTACCTGCAAGTTTATATCTTTTTGTTCTCCAATATTCCTTGTTGTTAAATAAAGAAAATTATTTAAATGTTTAATTGACCAGCTGGGTCTAATTGATCAAAGTGAGATCAAGAATAAGCCATTTTATAAATAAACCTTTTTTCACCATTTTTTTCCAAAGAGATAACTGTATTCTGGGGAAAGTTTGAATTTAAATAGATTAATTTCTTGCTGTTTTTTCAGACTCTAGTCAATGTTTATTTCTTCAGACAAACATTCCATGTCAAATAAAAGATTTCATTTAAACCCCAACTTTTTCCCTTATTGCCTGTGCACAGGTCTCAAAAGTTACTCTTTGCTAACTTTGCACATTTCCCCCCCCCCCACTCTCTCTGTGTATCTGTGTGTGTTTCCTCTCTCTTTTCCTCTGCCTCGCTCTCTCCCGCTCTTTTGCTCTAATTGAAGAGGCATGTGCTCCACACCCCTCTCATGGGCCTCAGTCATTGGCTGCAGGGGAAACATCCGAGGACGAGCCCCTTCCAGGTGGCTTTTTGGGAAGCCCGCGGTCTGACCTCCCTCTCCAGGCCGATTCTGGCACCTGCTTTTCCTTTCCTCTCTTCTTTTTTTCTACATCTCATTAATTCACTCACTCTTTCCAAACTTGGCTTTTTACTTTCTCCCTGTTCCTTTTTCCAGCCTTCACATCCATGCCTCATTTTTTCTTCTTTCATCTTTGTCTCCTTCCTGCTCGATCCTATATTTATCTGTGCTTGAAGTCTTCGGAGGAAAAGAAAATTAGATGTTCACTATATAACAAAGCCGGGCTGATAAACTTCAAATGCAGTCCAGTAACATTAACAGAATTGTGGAAGGACTTTTTTTTCTTTTTATGGGTCTCATTGATATTCATCGGGCTGAAATTTTCAGAAGATTGCCTGAAATTAATGGGTCATCCATTTTTTCTTTATGGAAGGTCTTTCTGGAGCTTAATTGTGATTTTAATCATGCATGATTAAAATATTGTGGGTGTGTTAAGAGCGAGATACCATGAGTGTGCTTGTGCATATAATACAGTGGTGCTTGAAAGTTTGTGAACCCTTTAGAATTTTCTATATATCTGCATAAATATGACCTAAAACATCATCACATTTTAACACAAGTCCTAAAAGCAGACCATGAGAACCCAATTAAACAAAAGAGACAGAAATATTATACTTGGCCATTTATATATTGAGGAAAATGATCCAATATTACATATCTGTGAGTTTCAAAAGTATGTGAACCTCTAGAATTAGCAGGTAATTTGAAGGTGAAATTAGTCAGGTGTTTTCAGTCAATGGGATGACAATAAGGTGCGAGTGAGCGCCCTTATTTAAAGAATAGAGATCTATTAATGTACATGATATACATGTTATCTTCACAACACATGTCTGTGGAAGTGTATCATGGCACGAGCAAAGGAGATTTCCGAGGACCTCAGAAAAAGAGTTGTTGATACTCATCAGGCTGGAAAAGTTACAAAACCATCTCTAAAGAGTTTGGACTCCACCAATCCACAGTCAGACAGATTGTGTACAAATGGAGGAAATTCCATTTCCCTCCCCAAGAGTGATCGACCAACAAAGATCACTCCAACAGCAAGATGTGTAATAGTCTGCGAGGTCACAAAGGAACCTAGAGTAACTTCTTAGCAACTAAAGGCCTCTCTCTCATTGGCTAATGTTAATGTTCATGAGTCAACCATGAGGAGAACACTGAAGAACAATAGTGTGCATGGCAGGTGTGCAAGGAGAAAGCCACTGTTCTCCAGAAAGAATATTACTGCCCATCTACAGTTTGCTAAAGGCCACATGGACCACAGAAGACTATTGGAAAATGTTTTGTGGATGGATGAGACCAAAGTTGTTATGGGGCTAGGCGATAAGGTGTTCGAAAGGGTCACGCAGGCCCCGTTTGCCTGGGAGGGCAATATATATGG
>CM075004.1:22336359-22379840 GCA_037576675.1 Pangasius sanitwongsei | reverse complement strand
CTTCCTGAGATCGCCGTGTTATAAAAGCCCGTGCGGGTGGCCGCGGATCTGCCTTAGAAGGCACCTGCCGCGTTACAAAAGTAGAACATTTGGGTTTAAATGAGAAGCGTTATGTTTGGAGAAAGGAAAACACTGCATTCTAGAATAAGAACCTTATCCCATCTGTGAAACATGGTGGTGGTAGTATCATGGTTTGAGCCTGTTTTGCTACATCTGGGCTAGGACGGCTTGCCACCACTGATGGAACCAGTAAATTCTAAAAGAAAATTTTAGGACATCTGTCCATGAACTGAATCTCAAGAGAAAGCAGGTCATGCAGTAGGGCAATGACCCTAAACATACAAATCGTTCTACCAAAGAATGATTAAAGAAGAATAAAGGTAATGTTTCAGAATGGCCAAGTTTAAGTCCTAACCTTAATCCAATAGAAATGTTGTGGAAGGACCTGAAGCAACATCCCAGATTTGAAGCTGTTCTGTTCTGAGGAATGGGCTAAAATTCCTCCAAGCCGATGTGCAGGACTGATCAACAGTTATCAGAAACATTTAGTTGCAGTTATTACTACACAAGGGGGTCACACCAGATACTGAAAGCAAAGGTTCACATACTTTTGCCACTCACAGATATGTAATATTGGATCATTTTCCTCAATAAATTAATGGCCAAGTATAATATTTTCTGTCTCATTTGTTTAACTGAGTTCCCTTTATCTACTTTTAGGACTTGTGGGAAACTCTGATGTTGTTTTAGGTCATATTTATGCAGAAATATAGAAAATTCTAAAGGGTTCACAAACTTTCAAACACCACTGTAGGAGATAAAATTTGTGGAATTGATTGATTTATATAATGTATTTTCTTATTCTTGAAGGAATAGACAATGAACACAAAGTCAATAAGGGCTGAGAAACACCAATTGCATGGATAGCCACTGCAGATCACACCTTCAAATTCAATAAGTCTCAGTGACACATTATTGCAATTATCTAAATGATTCAGTATGCATAGACACCAGTCCAGAGAGAGAGAGTGTGTGTGTGTATGTATATATACATACATGCCTTTAGTCTTTTGTGAGGTATGAGGCCCAAAACAGACTACATGTCCTCACAGTAATAGGGTAAAATGTTCCCACAAACAACAGGTCCTCACAAAATATCATGTTTTTTTTCAGAATAATATAGCTTTTATTTGAAAACCTTTTTTTTTGTTTAGGGGTAGACAATGCATTAATAAGATACAGTAATAATTATGTCAAAGGAAGGTCCTCACAAAGACAATTTAGGATAGAAAAGAATTTCAGGATAAGTCCAAGGAGTAAAATCATGTACTCATGTACAGTAGATATGGATCAGGACTAGGATCCCGCAGAACCCAAATGATCCAAAAAAAAAAAAATCATGGAAGTGGGCAGTAACAATGAAAACTCAAGTTTTTTTAACATAGGAGCATAGTGGATGTGGCCACTTTTGCCACTTTCTTTCATTCACCTTCTGTAAATACTGAGATTTAGGGTCAAGGATGCTGTCATTTGAATTACTAATTTGTTTATATTTTGCAAAATAGAGAAAACAACTAAGTTTATTAAAAATATTATGGGTGGATACGTGCAAAAATAACTGCGCTCTAGGTGGGATTGGTAAAGATTGTCTATGGGAGTGGGCTGAAATGGTCAAATGTGTCTACGAGAGCGGGTGGGATTGGTCAGCAGTGTTTACAGGACTGGGTGGGATTTGTCAAAACAATCTTTGCAAGCAGCCAGGCTTGGACAAAAGAATCTATGGGAGCAGACAAGATTGGTCAGGAGGGTCTATGAGAGCGGGCAGAATTGGCCAAGAGTGTCTCTGCAGCAGGATTTGTCGAGTGTCTATGCGAGTGGGCAGGAATGGTCAAGAGTGGGTGGGATTGGTCAAGAGTGTCTACGAGAGTAGGTGGGATGGAGTATCTACGGGAGTCGGCAGGAATGCGTAAGAGAGTTTATGGAAGTGGGTGGGATGGTCAACAGTGTCTACACGAGTGAGAAGGATTGGTCAAGGGTGTCTACGGGAGTAGGTGGGATGGATCAAAAGAATCTTTGAGAGCAGAAAGGATTGGTCAGAAGTGTCTATGGGGTGGGATTGGTCAAGCGTGTCGACAGGAATGGGCAGGAATGCTTAAGAGTGTTTATGGGAATGGGTGAGATTGGTCAGGAGTGTCCACGGGAGTGGGTAGGATTGGTTGAGAGTGTCTGTTGGAGTGGGCCGAATTGTCAGTCAGTATTTGGCAAAAATCTGCTCTTATTGACACCAGAGTGAAAAAGAGAGAGTCATGACTAGACTCCACTTGACTAGAGCAGGCTTGGGTGTGTTATGCTCAAATGTTCAGAATGTTATGCTCAAATGTTATGCTCAGATTCTCAGAATGAAACAGTTTCTTCAAATACATAAAAATAAACAAGCAAAATGATCTGAATGAGCTGAATTTATAAGTATATTGTGTGAGCAGTAGAACTGCAAAGCTTCATCTGCTTAAGGTAGATATCAGCCAGTGTATGGGGAGTGTGGTTTATGTAATCAAAAAATGCACTTCAAACTCAGAATTCTAAGGGAGAATGAGGTAATCCAGCCATTTCAGTTTGATCCCACTGTGAATTCTCAATCTCCAAACGGAAGTGTTGCAGTTATTTATCTTTTCCTGTAGACGTGAAACCAGTTCTGGCTTTTCCTTTCCTGATAAGATTAGTATTCTACACCAAACTCATTCCTTTATCAGGACTTAGTTATAGTCTCTTCCAGCATCTGAGATCAAATTCAGATGTTTTGTAGTAACTGCCAGTGGTTATGAAGCACTTTATCTGGAGAATACGCACTAGAGAATTAATAAATAGAAAACTTGAGTAGTGTTGACAATTCACATCCTTACAAGAACTTATTTATAAACAAAAAGTAGAAGCTGTAACTGCATTTAAAAATTAAATGAGTTTTTGGCGGTCTGTAGTTCTCACAGTGTGATTGAAGCATATTATGCCTTATATGGTTTTAAACAAATTAAAAATTCTGAATGTATGATAAAATTGTACATTTTTTGCACCATGTCCCAGTTTGTAGCTATGAAATGTTTTAGTGTTGCTATATATTCATATTTTAATATGTGTACAGTGCATTATACATAAAACATAATATTTTATAATACGAACTTGCAATTCGTGCAGTTATACTGAATATCAACCGCACTTGTGCTTGTGCGATATTGCTTAAATATAATATAATATAATATAATACATACCACAGCACTGTTGTGTCAGGTTACTGAGTTGGAGGCGGATGCCAGTGCAGATGAATTATTAGTGCAATGCACAATTACAAACACACACACAAACACAAAGTGAATATGACCGATGATAGACAAAGAGTGCTACAAATGACAGAACGTAAGAGTAGTGCTCAAACATGACTCAGGTGCTTGTAATTTCTTGTGGTGTGCAGGGGCTGATGGGGAATGTAGTCCGGCGCCGCTTTTTGGGCTAACACTTTAAGGCGTGGTTCCTAGCACTCCTACTTTGGTCTTGGGGGGTCCTGGGCCACCAGACAATATGTCCACTGGTGTGAGCTGAGCTGGAGAGGCTGCCCCGTCGGCCTCTGGCATCGGCCTCTGGCGTGAGCCCCGCTGTAGAGCCACTGCCTTTGTTCAGCTGATTAGGCCCGGCCAACACAGAGGCTACAGCCCCCTTGGAGGTGCTGATTAATTTTCTATAACAGCAGCTCTGACAATAGCGCCGGCTATAATTCAGATCACAGGTTTATATTAATGCGCTTGTTCTGATATTGTTTCTATAGTAACAACTTACACAGGGATTTGTGTGGTGGATGTTCCACGTAAACCTGTTATTAAGAAAACATGTAATTGTTGATTTTGTGGAAGCTTTCTGTTAGGAGACATTTATTTAGCATTTTTGGAAGGAGTCTCCAGTGTCAGTGCTTGGCAACAGTCAGCAGTAGAGCTGTAACCAAGTTTTCTGAAATAGGAAAGACAGAGAGCTTTTCCATTTTTTGTCTTATTAACTTCAAAATAGAAAAAAGAGAAGCTGGTGAGGGAACGACTGTTTATAGCTGTTATATCATAAGTGAGAACAGCAACTAACTTGTGTGGGGATGTTCCAAAACATTAATTTCTCTTACACCACAGCAATTTACCAAATCTATCAATTATCTATTTATTATGTATAATATAATATAATATATCTGTATTGAAAACACTTTTTGTCTTTGACTCACCCTGCATTCTGTGTGAATTTTCCATTTACCGCAGCCCCATTGTAGCATCTTGAAACCCATTTGACATCTTGAATTTGATTGCTCAATGCATATATAACATTTGAAATGTACTGGCATTTCTCAATTGTAGGAGGTGTGAAGTGTATGAGAGTACAGATTTTGAGTGGGAATACTGACTGTAAACATGATTCATACAGTACTAAAGCCAGTTCTATTTAGGGATAGTGATAATAGTGGCCTGTCCATGATGTTATAGCTCGCAGTGTATCACAGCATTGTGTATGTGCATGTATATATATATATATATATATATACATATACACATATACACACATACATACAGTACTGTGCAAAAATCTTAGGCACTCTTTTTTATTACAAACTTTGTGATACATTTTTTTTATTATCTACATTATAGAGTCAGTACAAAAACATTTTAGATTTCCAAACATTAGTTTTCCAGCACAAAATTAAATGTTACAGAAAAAAATGTTTGTATGTCAGTAAAGAAAGCAGCATATTACATAGGAGACCACTTTTCAGACAAAAAACATAATGAAGGCTGCTGGGTTTTGCTGCAAAAATAAGAAGCAAGTGTGACAGTCAAAGTCTCCAGAAGAACTGTGGCTGCTTCTGCAAGATGCTGTTCTTTCTATAGTGTTTTTTTTTATGTAGAAACATTTAATTTCATTATTTGGAAGGCATCTGTGCTCTACAACATTTCTTTACATGTGCCTAAGACTTTTGCACAGTACTGTTTATATTCCTACACTGCATGTCCAAGAGAAGAGACGACTTGCCTTTTACTGTACCTTTGAGTCCTCTACACATAGGTAACATAGAGCCAGGTACCTCCTAGAGCGCACAAAGGCTGTTCAAAGTCAGAAGAGATTGCAACGCCCCCTGGTGAGAACTGGAGTGCTCTGCACACTCTTCTGACAAGTTAGTGTCAGGAGCACTATTAGATGTGATTACGGCAGGTGAAAGTGTTGTTTTCCTGAGTGAATACAACTTAGAGAAGTGAGAGAAGAAGTTAAAAAGAGAGTTGAAAGTAAGAATGCATTGGAATGTTTGTGTGTGTATTGTACATGTATGTTTCCTATACACTGGGCTGACCCCTGGATGGAGCAAAATTAATGGCTTTGTGCAGAAGTGTTGATCCCTGTAATTCCCTGTCACCCTGACGGCAGCGCACACACACACACACATATACGCGCACACACACGCAAACACACACACACACAAACGCTGCTGTGGAAGCCCAAGAAATTGCATTCTGTCCACTTAATAGAAAACAGATAACATCTGCTGGGCTCCTGTGTTCTCTAAAGCATCGGGGCTGGAGCACTTAGAGTTTGTACAGCAACAATGAGGCTGCTGCTATCTAAAAGCACCCTGCTCTATTCCCTCTATTACATCTCCAGCCATTTTTATACAAATACACAATACAACTATGTATGCACCATGTCTTTTTATATCCTGAGTGTTTTTTTTTTTTTACACATCACTGAAGCTGATGCTGTCACATGAAAGATAACAGATAGTCACTTCTCTGTTTTAGTGTTTAAATTGTTTTTCATTTACATTTGATTTTTTATTGTGAGTTTTATATTTACTATTAGTTTTATTTAGTTTGAACTAAATAACTATATAAATAATTTAACTTAACAATCAGCAATTTGGTTTGATAAAATTTCATATTCCCCATTTTATATCCCCACTAATTCCCTGGGATATCATTATTAGACATTTTGTTTTCCAAATATAACTTTTCTAGTTCATGGTGAGCCAAAGTATGAATGTTTTGGGGTGTCGTGTTTGTACAATGTCTAGCTTTTAAATGTGCTTCTCTTTGTTAATAATATTGAGGTTGTTGGTTTTTTTGACCACAACCAAAAAGAGGGAAAAAAGCAACAAAAGCGACCTTCTAAGTGCTTTGCTGGGGTGAGATGCGTGTGACTGGGTAAGTGCGTTTGAATTCTGCAGGGGCCGGCTATAATGCATTGCGCTCAGTCAGGCAGGAGCCGGGGGCTCCAAAGGTCTGGGCCCTCTCAAAGTGTGGTATTGCCTTGTGAGGGATTGCTGCTGTGATCAGGTGTGACAGCAATGCTAATCGAGAAAATACAGAGCACTCTAAGATGAGGAGGGAAAGCACAAGAACATATAAACAACCGTGAACAACTACTCAACAAATACGTCGCCAAGCTAATGGAGAATGCACAAATGTTAGTTTGGCCTTTTGTCTGTGTCATTCACATTGTACATACTATACAAGCATACACGGGAAAGTGAGAGGATTCTACAACAAAGAAGAGAGACTGTGTGTGTGTGTGTTTGAGAGAGAGAGAGAGAGAGAGAATTATGATTCTGTCAGAACCACCATCACCTCTTTGCTCATTCATAAGCCATGCCTTCTCGGAGTCCGTAGAGAGATCGACAGGATGTGGAGCAATTAAAGTTGCTTTGTGCTGCTAGAATACCAATGCACACCACCGGTAACAAGTGCAATCCCTGTTTCTATCCTTGTGCCACCTTCATCAAAAACCCCCAGATGTTCCTGCTATTCATCTCTTTCACTTTATTACTCATTATTGCTCCAAATCTTACCCTTTTAGCCATTTCTCATTTTTTTACCTATTAAACAGTAATAATCTGTGCATTTACATAATGATAGTTCCAGCACAGTGTTTCTCCCATTCGGTTCTCATTGTCCAGAATTGGAGTTGATTCCCACCAGCAGGAACATGGCTGGATTCTCATGTATGCTAATTTAGCATCTTCTTGCTCAATCCTGTGAATTTGGTTTCATTACTTTTTTTAATTCACACAAGTCAAACAAATCAGCTAGCGCCTCTTCCGTGTGATGCTACAGGGCCACTATTGTGCTTATTAGCATCTCAGCTATATCCACAGTCCCAAACAACAACCTTTTCTCCTATCAACAGATGCTCCTTTGTGCGACTCAGTCTGATAAACAAACATTCCCTAATGATGAAATATGTACACTAAGATGGAGAGGTAGTGATAGCAGCAAATGGTATGCATCAGTCCTAATTAGGATTGTCACTAAATAGAGCTGGTGAAGGCTCCTAAACAGGAATACAGGAGTACCTCTGTTCCCTGAGCCTCACTGCTCACATGAGAGAAGGAAAACCACGTGGCTCCGGAATTTCTCATAGGAATTCTCTCAATAACATTTATGCTAATATGATGTTAACGGTGCGGTTATCTATGTAAATATCCCACAAAAAGCCATGCCATTCAGTCCAACCATGTAAATGCCATGCATGTTTGCTAGCTCTCGCATGCCTAATCACTTAGGTGGCATTTTCAAGCCTATAGTATAATATGGCAGGACTGTTAGAAATGGATGAGTCTGTGTGTTTCTGTGTGTTTATTTATGTGCCATCAGCATCAAAGACATAGTGACTAGCAAAGCAACTGAACAGCCAGTGCTTGAACTCCCTCTGATATTTGTGGATGCTTTATATTTGGCTCCAACTTAATCAAATGTTTTGTTTCGTTTGATGTTTGTCCCAGTTGTTGGGTTAGTAGCCCTGAAAGAAGGCAGCCATGTCTCTTTCATACATTAGTGCTAAGTATGTGTAGTACAGGAGGTCATGAACATGCATGTTTATGTAAGCTAATAATTTTGTGAGGGGAAAAAAATGTGCAGTTTGACAATGAGAGGGAAATATATTTGTTTCTCTTATAATGAGACTAAGTGCCAAGGTCAAATTTTCAACCTTATTACTGTTTCGCATCTTGGTGTCTTAAACTAAGCTGTAAGCTAGGTCAATTTAGCTAACATTAGATAGTAATTACCATGTCACATTCAAAAACATGATATTTATCCTAAAGTCCTAACCAAAAACTATTCAAAAGTATTACAAAATTAAGCATTCAATCAGCAACAAGAATAAAAATGAAACAAATGGTAAAATGTTTATTAACAATGTAGTAATGCTAACATTCTCACTAAGCCCTAAGCTAATCCTAAATATTAACTGCTAATGTTTCACATTAATTTTACCTGTTTTTTCATTTCATGGTCTCACAACCCCATACTTCATATTATCTGCTTACTAACAATTAATAAAAAAAAAACAAAAAAAACATCATATGCTAACTTTGATCAACAAGCAACGAAAATTACACACTCCATGAATTTAACTTTAAATTATGCTACAGAATTGAGCCAGAGGCTAATCCATTATCCTGTCTAATAGATTACACACAAGCGGTCCACTAGTCCAAGCATGCACACATGATCATATATTTAGAAATATAGGTTCCTTTTTTACTCTCATGTGGTATTTTACTTTATAATGACTATATGTTTTTTTTTTTTGTTTTTTTTTTTGTTTTTTTGGTTTTTTTTTACATCCCATCCCTGGTCAGTTTATGGGCAGACGCTCATAAATCCTGTGTCCATCTCTGTGTCTGTGTGGACATTGTGGTGTCTATCACTATAATGGCAGTGTGAGTGTGACAGCTTTGTCTCTAGGGAGGATTGCCACAGTGACTTAGAGGCAGGCAGCTAATCAGAGAATATAGGGTGGTAGAATATCGCATATCTCCCGTCGCCTGCTTCTCTTTCTTACTCTTGTGAAAAATGGACAGAGCATATCGGATTGTCTATAGTTAATCCCCCTCTGCATGTGTTCGTGTGTTTCTGATGACAGGCTGTGGGTTGGGGGATTCTCTGGAGCAGTGTACCGTGCCGGACCAGGCCCCAGCCGTGGTGCTCAGACTCACTGAGGCTCTGGAGAGACCGGGTGAGATTTATCACTCATTAGAGTACATACACTTAAAGCTAATCCATCATACAGGACCAGACTCCCTCAAAATGCTATTAATTGATTGTGTAGTCAATGCAGCATGCTAGGTTCTATGTATTTCAGCTTATTGACTTTGCTATTGGCCCACATTTTAACCTATTGAAAAGAAAGTCACAAAGTTTCAGTCTTAAATCAGGGCTCTGCTATAACTGTCATTTATCCTCTGTGTCAGTTCGATCCTGTAGGTCTGTTTTCACAACATGGTTGTGCTTTGTGTTTGTTCAGGCTGGGAAAATGAGCCAGTCTACAGAACCCTGTTATGTTCCAGTGCACCACTCAACCTACAACAGGCTCTGGACACAGGTGAGTTAGCGTAATGTCAAATGTTGAAATGCACAATAATGTGTGGGGACACTTTTCATGCATGCATGCACTGATTCTAGGGTTGTTTTGTGTTGGAAAAAAAATGGTGCCCATTCTCAAGATATAAAGAGATCTGTAGTGATGGTCCAGCTCTGTATGTACACACACCACAGCTATGTGCCATATCAATAGCAGGGGTGGGAAATATGCCAAAAATATTATATCTTGATGCTTAAAGATGTTTTCATAATACACAACTTAGCATAATATTTAGTTTTTCTCAGGTTGCAGTTCTAGCATTAGTGGAAATGAGCTTTTGGGTCACTAGGGCTTCACAGTATGACCAAAACTTTTATCTCCATTATCCATTCATCTTCAGAAATCCTTTATCATGGTCAGGGTCATGGTGATTAACCCGGAAACACTTGACGCAAAGCCAGAATACACTGGCTGGCTCTAAGTCCATCACAGGGCACCATGCACACTCACGTTCGCACACTCATTCACACCTAGGTGCAGTTTAGAGTCAGCAATCCACCTGCTGGCAAGTTTTTGGGAGGTGGGAGGAAATCAGAGAAGCTGGTAAAATTCCAATTCCCATGCTACATATTGTAACTGCAGAGCAATATATTGCAGTGTGCACAGAGTTGCCGGTATATGAGGTATCTATCTTATTTAGCATGTAGTATTGTGTGCCACTTGACTTTCAGAACAGCATGAATTTGTCTGAACATGGGTTCTACAAGCTTGTTGCAATGCACAGGTATGGTGTGCCATGTGGAAAAGAGTTGCTTCAAATCGACACCTACATATTACAAACAGCGTCCAGGTCATCCCAAAGATCCTCAGTATGATTAAAATCAAGAGACCATGCAGGCCAACAAATCAATGAAATCTTGCCTTGTTTCTGGAACCATTCAGTGAACCTAGAAAAACCTGGCAGGAAGTCTGTAGTAAGGAAAAGCTTTATTGTAATGTAGAGGAGGATTATGGATAAACTGGACTCAATCCACTATACAGTTCCCTGCAACAGCTCAGGAACACACTTTGCCAAGTGTTCATCAGTCCAGAGTCCATTACTAAACATGTTAAACTCTTATATACCGACACCCAATGTAAGCTTATGATGTCATTGTTATTATACACTGTTTCAGTTTGTAATAATGTATGTAGGTTATTTGTCACACTTACATATATTGTTTAGAAGTGCAACATTCAATATTCATTATTTATACCACATTGCTGTTGGATTCTCTATTCTGATTGCTCAGAAGACGGTTCATGGCTCTGACAGATTTTTTACAGGTTTATATTAATGCACTCATTCTAATGTTATTGTTTCTGTAGTAACAGCCTACACAGGGACTTGAATGGTGGACACGTATAAATTGATACAGTGAAGTTTTCATGATTTTGGAACCAGTGTCAGTCCTGTGTAACAGTCAAAGGTAAAACTGTCTCACACAGAAAAGTGTTCAGGAAAACTGCACTTTGCAGTTTCTGGGTAACGTGACAAGCTGCATGTTTTTGTATTATTAATTTCATGAGAGTGAAAAAGAGATGCTGGTGAGGGTACAAAGGTTTATAGATGCTATAATATAAGAGATAACAGAAACTACGTTTTTTTTTCCCCCTTTTTTTGCGGATGTTCTGCAACATTAGATCTAACTATAAACAGAAAAACGTTCGACATACTTGTCTTCAATAAATCAAAATGTTAGTGTTGGCAAATTGCTGCAGTAAAAATGCAATAAAACACTTTGAAAAGTGCTATTATTAGAAAATAATCAACTTCAGGGTGGTAACAGGCTGCATAACACCATGCCGTGTTTTCCTGTAACAGCCAGTTCAGTGGACTCCAGTGACCAGACCACTTTGTTTCCACTCCTCATTGGTTCAGTTTTGAAGCCCACTGAGAGACATGTTTTCTTGTCCCATATCTGCATCTGGTCTTTAGCCGTTTTAGGTCATTCAAAGCAAAGGTTGATAAAGAAGATGTTGAATTTGAATGAGATTTCTTGCTCATAGTCTGTCTGGTTTTCCTTCACCCTTCTGTTTTCATCGCACCATTCTTAGTAAGCTGTTATTACAGTTGCGTGAAAATCT
The DNA here is from genome assembly GCA_037576675.1 of Pangasius sanitwongsei. NCBI lineage: Eukaryota > Metazoa > Chordata > Actinopteri > Siluriformes > Pangasiidae > Pangasius > Pangasius sanitwongsei. The sequence goes on along the minus strand of CM075004.1, from coordinate 22,368,338 downwards.
CATGCCATTTGGGAGATGTTTGAACGATCAAACTTGCCGCCAAAACACTCATATGAACCATGTTGGAAATGCTGTTCTGCCTGATTTAGACCTCACACCATAGTCACACATACCTAATAAACTTGAAACTGAATATGTATCTATGCATTCGTGAGGTCTCCATGTCAATCTGACCAATGTAATTTCCTTTTGTTGGATGTTGTGAAAGCTGTGATTCATTAAACACCCACAGCATCTCATCTGATGTGTTGAAAGTCAGTGAGAATACTCAGAGGCCTAAATATAACATTCTGTTATTTGTTAGAGGGCTAATTTGCTTATTGCTGTCTTTTGGGATATCATTTATGTGAAGGACAATATTATTATGATACAATGATTAATGAGCAATAAATTATACAGATGGGTTCATATTCAGAACCCTAGAACTTGTAAACACTTGTAAACACCATGTAAGTAAACATTTAGTGTAAATATTCAGCAAAAGCTTTTTTTTTCCACACAGTGAGCTAAATTATGATTCGTGATACACTGCGTGGTTGTTGTTTTGGGCAGTGCTCTGAAAGTTTGAGCTGAAATTCTTGCTGGCACCACAAGGGAGTGCTCTGACTTTTTTTTCGGCTGTGCCACCTCCATAAATAACAGAGTGGCACTGAAGGAGAAGTTGAAGTTAAACTTATTCCTATAAATATATGCCTCGTCCTTTACATACATATATATATATGTAAGTGAAAACTTTATATATATTGCATCTTCATTACTATTTTTATTACAAGCTTTGTACTTTTTATCAACAGTTAATAAGAATGCAATGACTATGCACTTAAACAAAATAAGTAGGAAATAAAAAGCTTCGAAAGAATCTACACTTGTAGATTGTTTCAGATGATATCTACCTTTGCCAGACGTATGTTATGGGGTTGTAATATGTGATTATTATAAGGAGGTTGACATACACATACAATACATGTATGTGCAGTTATGCATAAATATGAATAAGAAGAGAGTGACTTGATGTATACGAGCTTTGACGTTAGTGTGCACCAAGGTGCATGCGGTTCAGGCATATCTGATCCGTTTAACCACTAGTCCTCCAGAGGCCCAAAAGTATTTACAAATAAAAACCATAAAATTTGTGATCGCTTAAGTATTCACCACCAATTAAATAAATTAGTTCTGGTGAAACCAGTGGCCATCAGAAGTCACATAAATTGTTGAATGGACCTATGTGCGATTAAAGTGTCATGTGATGCCAATATGTGACAGGCCCCAGAGTTTGTTAGAGAACATACCTAAACAAACAGCATCAGGAAGACCAAGGAGCTATCAAAACAATTCTGAGACAACATTCAGGAAAAGTTGGTTAGAAAAAGATATCTTAAATTTTGAGCATGAAACATCAATAAATCCGTTATTAAATAATGGAAAGAATAAGGCACACATGTGACTTTGCCTAAAAGAAGCTGTCCAGGTAAAAGTCAGTGACCAAGTAAGGATGGAGTAACTCTGAATGAGCTGGAGATCCACAGATCAGCTGGGAGAATCTGTTTACAGGACAACCATAGAGCAGCCATGGAAGACTGTAGAGAAAAATGCCATTATTGAAAAAGGACATATGAAATCCTGCATGGAGAAAGACATGTTAAATGGAGAAAGACATGCTAAAGAGTCAAACATATGGGGAAAAAAAGGTTCTCTGGTCTGGTGAGACCCAAATTGAACCTTTTTAAGCCTTGGCACAAAACGCTACGTTTGGTGGAAACCCAGCACTGCTCATCACCCTGAGAACACCATCTCCACACTGAAGCATGGTAGTGGTATCATAATGTATAATTTTGCATCATCACCAGCTTTACATCAGCCAGGATTGCGAAACCAGTCAGGGTCAACAAAAAGATGGATGGAGTCGAATACAGGAGAATCCTAGAAGAAAACCTGTTGCAGTGCACAAGAGAATTGAGACTCTTCCAAAGGGACAACAACCTTAGACATACTGCAAAAGCTACACTCAAATTATTCAAAACCAACACGTGTTAGAATGGCCCAGTCAAAGCCAAGACCTCAATCCAAGTGAGATTTTGAGGCAGGACTTGAAAATTGCTGTTCAGCAACAGTCTCCAACCAATCTGACAGAGTTTGAGCAATTTTGCCAAGAAGAATGGGCAAAAATATCAGGATTCAGACGTGCCAAACTGATAGCGACATATCCTAGGAGACTTGCAGCTGTAATTGCAACCAAAAATGGTACGGAACCCACGGGGCTGAATACTTATGCAACCAGCATGTCTGTTTTTGTGTTTAATTAACCTTTGTGTCACAAAGAAATATGTATTTTGCACCTTTGCAATGTTAGACATATTGTGTAAATGAAATCTCAGATAAGTGCATTTCAGTTCCAGGTTGTACCACTACAAAATGTAGAAAAGCTTAAGGGGGGTGAATACTTATGCAAGGCACTGCAAGTGAGCTTCTTTCTCACAAGTGCACAGTACTAAGAATCAGCCATGTTCAGAATTTCAGAGAATATCTTTGGGAATATGAAGCCTGATGTGTCTCCTATACCTTCCTTTTTTTCCAATGTACATGGAACAGGTTTGCACTAAAGTAACATGGTGGAAATACTCATGCCACTGCCCTCATTGTGGTATCTTGGCATGTGGGTGCCATTTAAGCTGATGGCCAAGAAGTGGCGTAGTCGAGCGGCCTCAGAAATCCAGAGAAAGCATTACCTCACTCAGACCAGAGCAGCGCATGACACTCACCGCCCATTTGCAAAATGTTGGGGTGTCGTCATGGACATGCAGAGCTGATTTTAGCCTGGGTGTACGCCTTTTGGAAATGCATCATAGAGGGAGAGAAAGACAGATGGAGAGAGAGACTTGGAAAGATGAAGATGAATAACCCGAGGAAGTGAGAAATGATCGGAAAAGGAGCATGCAGTACATACGTGGCCATGTACAGAATTCAGAAATATACAGTATGTGCATATATGAATATGATGGGTATATGATGAACATAGCACACACACACACACACACACACACACACACACACACACTGCTCATCAGTAGCCAGAAAAAGCTGTTCCAGCTCCAGTCTCCCTGGATACAGTGACACACACACACACAGAGAAAGAGAGAGCAAAACCCTTGTCCACTCGACAACATGGCTCGCTCATCTTTGCTCCCTTTCTCTGCATTTGTCTCCACGTTCGGACATCTCTGTCTCCTCGGCTTGGACATAGATAAGCTGAGCTCAGCAAAATGCAGTTTTAAAAACGCTGCTCTCATCTTCCGCCATTCCTGTCTTCTCATTGGCTGGTGATGATGTCATCCTGTCCCATATAACATAGTCGATAACCTATTAGATGCCGACGTTTTACAGTCAGCTGTTCCGGGAGGGGTGTTCTGCTGCCTAAGCTCTTCCACACGCCTTTTGTTTTATTGGTGTTGTTTAGCGAGTGCCTTGATTAACACACAGCGAGTTAACAGTTTAAGAGATTTCTGCAGGAAGATTGGAAGACTAAAAAAAAAAAAAACACCTCAGGAGGACATACCATTGTATGGGTAGTTTTACTATTTTTTGTTTGAAAGACTTGTGTTGTTCCGAAATATCTGTATAGTGCATTTATGGAATGTTTAAACTTTAAATTAAATAAAATCTGCTGATGTATAAGGTGTAGGTTCTGCTCAGTGCATGGCAGATCATCTTAAACTTAGCCTTGACCTTAAGAAAGCCCAATCAATCCTGCTTAATTCAGTCATGTGTGAAATCTGCTCTGAAGTGGGTCATTAAAACATTATTACCCCAGATGAGTGTGAGAGCAAAGTGCTTGTGGTGCAGTGTGACATGGTGAAGATGTTCAGACAGGCAGCTCAAATCCGGTTTCTTTGTGATATCGGATTTCAGCAGGAAAAAAATCTGCTTTTCTGCTGTTTATATATACAGTATATATATTAGAGATGTAACCAAATATGAATATATTATTTGGAATGAGAAGAAAGAGCTTGCCAGAAAGATTCACAAGCAAGATTCATTTGCTTACGCAGGAAAGCAAAGGCCAGCAGTGCTGCATGATGCATTCACAGCTTTTATTTGTTCATCCTTAGTAACTGCCTGGTCAGGGATGCGGTGGTTTAAATTAGCCAAGTGGTTTAAATTAACAAACAAGTTTGTTTATATTTTGGACAATAGACTCAACTAAATTCTTTAGAAAATATCATAGGCAGGTACAAACAAAAATAATAACTGGGATGGGATTAAAACAGTCCCACCTGCATTTCTATCTGAGACCAATTATGAACTCGAGTGATGTAGATGAAGTTGAGGAACTGTCATAGCCAGTGATTCTGGGGGAATAGTTATAGGGTACATGTTTTTAAAAAGAAAAGAAAGAAAGAAAAAAAAATCATTTCCAGGTTTATACTACACATACTTCGGGTTTCAATACAAATACAGATACAAATATGAGTATTTAGAGCAGTAAACAGACACAGATACAGATATAGTGGCATTGGGTTACACCCTTAAACAAAAAAAAACATAATAAAACAAAACAAAAAATCATGTACAGTAAAGTAGTAGTTAGACTAGTCAAATCACTTTTCATGTATTTTTTTCTGTTGTTCAGTGCATGGTGCTTATTGATGTCAAATATTTCTAACAAGAACAACAACACAAGCAAAACCAGTATAAATGTAGATCACAGAAGGCTCATTACCTGAGCCTGACACATCTCCTTTCTGTGTTTAAAGGTTGTACAGTTTTTGTCACTGATATTTGCACTCAGTACATTAAGAACTGAATGTACTGAACTGAATCTATTGAGTCTTTTAAATCTAATCAGCTAGCTAACTTAGCTAACTTTTGTCGAATCGGCATTAGCATGGTTTCATACATCCCATCCAAAAGTATTGGAATGGCAAGGCCAATTATATTGCTTTTTGCTATACACTGAAGTCATTTGGGTTTGAAATCAAAAGATAAATTTCTTGATATTTACATCTAGATATGTTGAACAACTTAGAACATCCACCTTTTGTTTGAACCCACCCATCTGTTCAAATTATCAAATATATTGGAATATTTGACTGACAGATGTTCCTTGTTAGATTGGCTGTTTAAACAATTAATAGCTGTGAATGTCTACTCTTGGTTTGAGGCCTGGGTTTCACCTGTGAAGACTGAATTTGTTGTTAAAAAGGATAAACCTGCATGAAGACCAGATAGCTATCTATGGGAGAAAAGCAAGCCATTATGAAGCTGAGAAAAGAGAGAAAATCTATCAGAGCCATTCCACAAGCAATGGGCATAGCCAATACAACAATTTGGAATGTCCTGAAAAAGAAAGAAACCACTGGTGTACCAACAACTAGACATCACGCAGGTCAGCAAGGGAAAACAGCAGCAGTTGATGACAGAAACATTGTGAGGGCTGTAAAGAAAAACCCCAAAACAACACTCAGTGGCAACACCAACAACCTTCACAGGGCAGGGGTGAAGGTATCATAATCCACCGTTTGAAGAAGACTTCGAGAGCAGAAATATAGAGACCATACCACAAGATGCAAACCATTCATCAGCAGTAAGAATTAGAAGGTCTGATATGAATTCACAAAGAAATACAGAGATGATCCAGAAAAGTTCTGGAACCAAGATTAACCTCTACCAATGTGAAGGAAAGGCCAAAGTGTGGAGAAAGAAAGGATCAAGTCATGATCCAAAACATACAAGCTCACTGGTCAAGCACAGTGAATGTAGTGTCATGGCTTGCAAGGCTTCTTCTGGAACCGGCTCACTAATCTTTCCTGATGATGTAATTCATGTTGGTAGCAGCAGAATGAAATCTGCAGAAACATTCTGTCTGCCAATTTACAGAGAAATGCAACCAATCTAACTGGGAGGAACTTCATCATGCAGGAAGACAATGACCCAAAACACACCGCCAACACAAAAAAGGACTTCATCAGGGGAAAAAGTGGAAGGTTTTAGACTGGCCAAATCAATCACCAGACCTTAACATAATTGAGCATGCGTTTCACCTCCTGAAGAGGAGACTGATGGGATAAACCCTCAAAACTAACAAGTGAAAGAAGCTGTGGTACAAGCCTGGAAAAGCAACGCAAAAGAAGAATGCAACAGTTTGCTGATGTCAGTGGGTCACTGGCTATGCAACCAAATATTCAGTGTTATTTACTTTAAAACTTTCAGGTCCAATACATTTGCACACCAAAAATTGGGTGGTCTAGCACAAAAGCTGCCATGTTCTAAGTTGTTTAACAAACACTGATGTAAATATCAGGAAATGAAAGCTGAAATTCCGACCTATCATCTAATATTAATCTTTCGATCTCAACCCCAGATGACTGAGTATAGCAAAAAAAAAAAAAAAAAAAAAAAACACTGTTGGTCTTGGTCTTGCCATTCCAATACTTTCAGAGGGGACTGTAGTTACTGTAGCAACTGATGTGATTATGAGAGCAAATGTTGCAACAGTTAAAACAAACAAATCAGATTATTTGTGGACTTTTAGACTAAGAATTGGACTGAAGAAATAAATCAGGTTTGACCTTCAGTGTTAGCAAAGTGTTCTTTAGGTTTGAATAAAATTCTGCCCTGTATTCAAATCATGTCTAGTTATAAAACTCTTCTACTTATTGCCATGTTGCAGCACAGTTTCTCCATATTACTTCTCTGTGCTCTCTTTCTGGATCACACACTGACCTAACATTACCTGACAGATGTACTAATTGCATTAGAGAGGCACTGTGGAGGCTGGACCTTTTGTACTGGCAGTAAGATTACTTGATAAAGGGATTCAGATCCCACTGAGCAAGATACATTTTTTACATTACCAGAAAACTACATACTTTTTTCAACACTAAATAAAAGCATTATCAAACTCTGTTTTTTGGGTTCAAATCCAAACTATATTATTTTTAAATTCTTAATAATATTGCTGATCAAAGGTTGCACACTCTTTGCATCTTCTCAACCAGAGTCATGGCCGAGTTTCCCAGGAGGTTTTTCTTAGCGTTCCCAAATAGGCCATATGTTATGTGTATGCTAGCATTTTTGTAGCATTATGTAGCTTTTTGTGTTTTTGTAGCTTGTTGTAATACTGTATACAATCACCATCTTGACAACATGACAACACCAACATGACCATCCCAACAGCCAAAATATTTTGTAACTGTGAAATTTCTCTTAATACTGTAGCACTCACCACTCATTTACATAATTTGTGTCTGTTGTTGTAATGTTGTTACAGGTGAACGTGGAAGTAGGAATTTCATTTTATATTGTACTCAAGCACATCACAATAAACATAAACGTGATGTGCTGACGATGAAACACATGATGATATGCATCATTTGCGTTCATACCAACATCAATTCCAAAATTAAGCACAGACATTTCCTTTCCCAACAGCATATGTATTGTCCAGAGTGTGTATTGTTTTCCTTTCTTTTGTTTCTGCTCCTTCATTCTATGCTCACTGTCACAATGGCAATTTAAACCATTTCAGACACATCGCATTTACTCATTATGTCTGCTTGAAGCAGGCTTCTTCCATCCACCTGAAAGAGCAAGCATTTAGCGTGAGCGTGTAATCTACAGTATGAATTGCTGCCTTATTTAAATAACGCTGAAATGATTATATCCATTTGTCAAATCACAGTGTTACCTACAGGACCAGCTTTTCAGCATTTCTTCCATAAAAGTGTAGACCTGGTTGACTGAGCAGTGTGTAATGATGTGTACTGTTTACCACAGTAATTCTATGCTGGAGGTCATTGTTGATGGCATTTTGTCTTAGTGTCGTCCCCTTCCTCACCCCATGTCCCTCTTTAACCCATACTTCACACTCATCACCTTGTCCACTCATAAACTTAGCATGAATCCTTATACTGTCCTAGTGGGTAAACAATGGCATGCCGCGGTTCTCCTGAGCATGGCCCAACAGCACTGTGGCACGATACTGAAGCCCACAAGGCCTGCAGATATATGACAAGGAACTTGTTGTGGTGGCTGACTTCTTTTCTGGTCCTTAACATCCTACCCTAAAGCAACCACAGTTTATTCTTTATGGTGTAGGGGGAGAGCATGGAAACTATGTGCATTATAATGCTTCAAAGTTCTGCACAGTTCTCCCAGGCGACAGTATAAAAGGGATTGTCACTGAACATGGCTTACAGAAATATGGCTTAGGCAGCTTGTGTTAGTCTTTTCATTATGCGGTATTATTCAAAACTTGGAGTACAGTTTCTGGAAACAATTTTTTTTTCTTCCCGCAAGTTCCATTGTTTTCTGTCATACAACTTATCTGTAAAGGCTTGAAATGAATGTGTGAAGCTTGAAATACTTGAAAATAGCACAAAAATTAGGGAGTATCAAAGCCATGTTCAAGAAAATTCTCAAGATTTTTGATTTCTAAGATAGCCCCTTTGCCTCAATAGCAGCTTCAAATCACCCAGCTTACACTGCCAGTCAAAAGTTTTTGAACACTCTGTTTTAGCATTTTTTAAAATTTTACTATATTAGCATAAAACTTAAATTAACCAATGAATAGGTAATGGTGAATTGACAAATCTTTGTTATTAAATGTTTAGCTAATTGTAAAATGTTTTTATTGGAGCAATGTTTGTTATCTAATTTAAAAAAGGTTGAAACTCTAATTCATCATTCTGCATGAACATTTATTTTACATTTTACAGTTAATATTCGCACTGTCTAGAAGTATTTTATCTATAGGCTTAATAGGTTTACCCTCCAAGTCCTTTAATAACAATTATTTAAAGTTCCCCAAACATTTAGGTTTCCTTATTTATTGCTATTCTAGTATGATAGTATGGCATTTAGTATGATTTGTGGCAATAATAGTGATTAAACTGTATAAGATATGTGTTCAAAAACTTTTGACTGGCGATGTATGTTTTCTTTTTTTTTTTTTTTTTGAACTGGCATGTATTTCCAATGTTTGTTTTTTTTTTAAAGCATTTTAAATGCCAATTTACCTAAAACACCATTTGAATCTTGGATTGTAAAATGGCACAACTGGGAACCCACTGTCCTGCCTGGTATCAGGGTTGTCTTACTTGTTCATTCATGAAGGCTTGAATCAAAGTTTGTTGGAAGACATAAAACCTTGAAACTAAGCAGGTCCGTGAGTCCTCAGATCTGATGTCGAGAATCCTTGGTTTGTGAGATTCATATACCACAGCAGTGTTGTATTCTTGATTCTGACTGGTCAGTGTGCGTTGATTATTTTTCTCTAACAGCAGCTCTGCCAGTAGGTCAAGCTGCAAGGCTAATTACAAGTTTATATTACTGCACGCCTTTAAATATGTCATAGTTTCTATAGTAACTATGTATTGACATGACAAAACTTTCTGTAATGAGATGTTTATTTAACATTTATGGATGGCATCACCAGTGTCAGCACTTTGTAACAAATCCAGTGAAAACAGGAATTAGTATTAATGAGTAAACAGTATGGCATGTCATATGTATATATGTAATTTATTAATACAGTTGTAATTAATTTAACGCTGCATACTCACGGAAATGGATTATTTCATTTATGTGTAACAACAATTTCATTTATACACTCAAATTATATAAAACGACACAACAAACATTGTTATTAAATCACAAAAAAGAAAATACAGTACAGGCAGTACAGCAGCATGTTTGTGGATTCTTTCTAAAAACCATTTTCGTGGTCTGGCAAAACCAAGATCCATCCTATATTTTGTATACCCAGACATATACTTTTAGTTTTGTTTTTTTTTGTTTTTCTCCCTTAGACATTTCTTGCTAAACCAAAACAAAACTGTATTTAGAGTTACAATTCTATAAGCTCCATGCTGGGGCTGTATAGTTTCCCAGGAGGGTGAAAGAGTTCAGGCTCAATGTGATGGGCAGTGGCTTGGCTGTCTTGTTGTGCAGTGGGTCCTGTGGTCACTCTAGAATGAAACCTGTCATCTCCTCCTCCCTTGCAGGCCCTAAAGGTCAGGTTGTAGTGAAAGATTGTCCTTCATCATCATACTGACATAACCACCAGCTCGCGCCGTTAGACCTAACAATAATGCAGCCAGGCATTCAAGGAACAACTGTGTGCTAAGCTAGCACATTCAGACACAGAGGAACTCGCAAAATGTTATTAAAAAGTCATCAATCATGACTTACCGAGCCTCTGTCTGTGTTTTAAATACACCCTAGTACTGATGTTTAGACGATTTTTTCCTCCCCAACTGCTCTCAGATATGCCTATGCAAGCCTGGCTGCAGAATGGCATTGTTTGCATGCCTGCCCCTTATTCTTAAATAAGAAACACAGAAGCTCTTGGGTGTCTTGTGTTACACTGCAAGATTGTTGACAGGGTCTGCTATGAATAGATAGCTGAAGATGGAAGAGGTGATGAAATAAAGGCTCAGAGGTTTTGTATTAGAGACGAATGCTGGATTTAAAGGTATTGAAAACTGTGTCCAAGATAATAATGTGGAAAAAGTTGACCTGCTGTAGTCCAATGTGTGTGTATGTGAGTGTTGTACCTCACATTCTAGCATGGAAATATTTGAATGCTATCTTATGCTCCTCTACAGGGAATATCTGCAGTAATTATGTTATATGGTGTCATTTATACCTTTGTTCTAGGGAAGTATTAGTGTAGGCAAACATTAAAATTTAGTTTTTGTGCATTTTAAGTTCAAATTTTTTACACTTTGTTTAATTAACATTTTTATTAGATATGGTTGGTTTTGACTTGATCAAATATCTGCACACTAAGGGCTCTTTCACAACTATTAATCCATTTGCTGAGTCCAAGGCATTGCGAAATTAACACTTTTGCTTTATTTCCTATTTGGTTTGGTTTAGTTTCACATAATTAAATGAACCCAAGAAATGTTGGTTTGTAGGTGTGTATAACTCATACATTTATTGGACAGTGACATAAAAACAAGTGTGTGTGGAAATCACAAAAATTACCTGAGCATGGAGAACACAGAGCCAGCACTAAATAAAGGATTAGATAATTCGATAAATAATTCACAGTTTTTGTTGTTGTTTTTTTGTTTGTCAGTTTGAATGTCCAGAACACATGGCATATCTGTACTACTACAGCTCTGTCGTTTGGCTCAGTTTGCACCTCAAAGCTCGCATCTACAACAAAATGTTGCAACCCATGTTTGGTTCACTTCCTGATTCAGTGACTCGAATTGCTTTCTCACTACCTAAGTTCTACTGAAACCAGAACGAGACCTTCTTGAGCAGATGCTGTCGGTGGTTTACCCGAGTGTGGTTGCTGCATTCTCAGATGCCTAAAGCACCACACAGAGAAGGAAAACATTAAAACACTGATATAAACAAAAATGAATCTATACCCGATCTAGTAATCCAGTAGCAAAGCAAAAGCCTGCTCTTTGGCACTGAACTGTGATTGATATGTGCATTTCCTGGGCGTGACTAGAGTGTGACTCCTAAACCGTGAAGGAAATGCTCTTATTTTTGTCTAAAATATGCAAATGGGGAGGAATAAAAAATGACAAATCCATCTCTGCCACCAAGCTGGTTATTCATACATGTGAAATTACACTGCAGTGCAATGCCATCATGCATTCTGCATATAAACACCCACAATTACAGATGCACACATACACACTGTCACTATCTCTCTGACACACGTACATAGATGGCGATTCCTTACGAAAGATTCATCACTCTTCTGTAGGCAAGATGGATAGGAAATCTATAGAAAACGCATTTTCCAAATTTTTATTTCTTCACACCAACCTGAGAGCAGAGACCAATGGTGCCTTTTAAAGATGATAAATTTGAGCATTTATTAAATTATTTTTAATGCATTTCAAGCATGCATACACACTGGTCACTTCAGGAAGAGGTCTTAAAAATTAAATCAGACCATTAGTACATAAAAACATGCAGCTATGTCTTTCCTAAATTTCCTGAATATACTGTACAATAATCAGAATCATTGGGTTTGTATTTTATTTGGCAGCCTAGAATAGTTTATAGTTCATAGCCCTACCACATGCTTTCAATCAAATGTCACCAACTGTCATCATGTCTTATAAGTACAACAGGGAACGCCAGACAACCTAATGTGACCTCTTCAAATTGAGGCAATAATCTGTGTCTTTTTCCCTGTCTTTAAGCCTCATAAGAATTTTCTAAATTCTAGAATAAGGGAGAAATCAGAGCTACATTTTCCATTGCAGTAAATCGCTTAAGACATGTTTTTTGATCTAGAGGCCCTTCCCTTTGGCTTTTTTTTTTTTTTTTTTTTGCCAAACAAAACAGTTGTAGCATTTACCTCAGTGAACTGCTTGAACTTGCTGCCCAAACAAAGCTGAGGTAAATATTAGATAATTCAAAAATGATTCGACAGTGCTTAAGCTGAATCAGTTAGGAGGATTGTCACTGTCCCATTGCGACCATGTTAATGAACTTTAGTGTTTCCTATGAAGGAAAACTTAGTTGCAGCTTCACCTCTGACTGGTGCAAAGCCCTGACACGGGAGACTCCATCCAAAAAATGCTAAATAAATGTCTCCTCAAAGAAAACTTCACTATCTCAACGATTGCAATGATGCACATTTACCATACAAGTCCCTGTGTACGCAGTCTCTTTAGTAATGATAACAGAACGAGTGCATTAATATAAACCTGTGATTTGCTTGCAGCTGGAACAGCTGTCAGAGCACTTTCTGACCATTTATATTTGAGAATTCATCACAGCTGTTTCTTTTAAACCCTTTCCTACTTTGTTCTTTTTGTCATTATCTCTCATTATCTCTTTTGTCCTCTTTTTGAGTGTTTAATTAATAAACAATGCTAGTTAACCAGTGTTCTTCAGTAGCAGTCTGTTTGGTACATGAATTAAGTAAACTGTGGAATGCAGCAGTTTGCAGAGTGTTCTCTGTAATCAGGTCTTTCATCCAGTCTGTAGTTCTTGCTGTAGCCTTTTAGAGGATATACATACAGAGGATAATGTAGTCACTAGATTTGTTTATTGTACTCAGAGCTCTATGTGTAAATTGTAGTAGAATAACATTTCTCCAAAACTCATGTTGTGCAGAAGCCCCTGATTTTGACTAATATGGATAGCTGCTTGGATTATTTAGCATAATCTAGAAGATTAATATAAGCAAGATTGTTATTATTGTTTTTTGGCATGGAGAAAATGAGTAATATGTAAGGAATAGAGCATGATGGGGCATGCTGTTATAAGAAAATAATGAATGGTGTGATGCCAATTTTATCTGTTTACATTTAAATGTGCAATATATTTTATTCATTACTTATACAAGTAACATCAAAGATATGTAAAATGTGGAAAAAAAATTTTATTAAGCTGTGACCTGAGCAAAAATGTGTTAGGTCACTGAGAAAACTGTTTGGAAAACTGACTTCTGGTCTGGAATGCTTGTTTCTGTTTGGATGCACCTCTTGTCAGTCATTTTATAAATACTGTATGGGCCACTGTTGATCTTGGGGGTGGAGCTTCATGAATGTGTTTGGGAATGGGTGAAAAAAAATTAATTAAAATGTTGAACCAACCTAAATATTAGAGATCTAATCTTGTGTCCCCAAACCAAGTTAGTTCCTTTTATCACCTATGTTACAGCAGTTATAAACAGTCGTTCCCTCACCAGCCTCTCTTTTCATATTCTCTTGAAGTCAATAAGACAAAAAAATGCATCGTATCATATCACCAATAAACTGCAAAAACCCTTATCCTGAAGTCCCATGTTGGAAAGCTTAAAGTTACATTTTTGAACTCCTTCCAAAAATGCTAAACATCTCCTCATAAAAAAATGTCACTATATAATTACACAGATTGTTTTTGTTTATGTGGAACATCAGCCATTCAACAAATTTATACTTTGTTGCTACAGAAATAATAACGTATTTGAAGAGCACATTAATATAAACCTGTGATTTGCCTTGCAGCTGGAAGTAGTGTCAGAACTGCAGTTATAGAAAATTAACCAACACCTTCTAACCAATCTTAATCAAGAATTCAACCATGCAGTGGTATAAAAAGAACTAAATAAATTGTGGTGGGAAATAAGCTTTAGAAATGGCAGAAATACAATGGTACAACAAAAAGATCTGGATTAAAATTTGAGGTCCTTGCTTTTCTCGTAGGGATTTGGTTTTAGTAAGTGAAGTCAATTCTATACGCACGATTTCTGACTATGACCATGGCTTTACCCACCATGCCTGATGCCCTTTACCTAACAAATTAACACAATGGGTCATTTCTATGCTTTCATGTGTGCCTGAAAACTATAACCCTGACCTTTAATGTCATGTCTAGTGTCCAACCCCCGAAACCTACTTGAATGGGGTCTTTGTGATGTAGCCTCTCAAGCGAAGTGACACCAGAATGCTTTGACCCAGTGTGAGGTTATGGTTGTGAAGAGGCTTCTAGCCAAGGCTGGACCAGCTGATCGGATAGCTTTGTTTGCAGATGACTAGCATAAGGCACCAGGCACACAGATAAAGCCTCAAGTGGATCAATAGAGCTGGACCAGATGGATCAGGCAGTCAAATTTGACAGTTAAATCCAATGACAGGCATGTAAATGGCTGAAGTGGAAGCTTGGTGGAGTAAGGAGGGGCAAGCCAAAGACTGATTGATGAGCTGAAGAAGTCTGTTAGCAAAGTAGGGAGGGGTGTCAGCCATCAATAAGTTCACAGAGAGAAATTCCAACAACATATGGATCAAAGCAGGCATTAGGAAGCGATCAATATGGAGTCATGGCAAAGAATGAAAAGCCAGGAGATGGGCATCAACTGTGAAATGATTAGAAAACTAAGAAATATATGTAGATGCAATAACTAGTTAGAGAGACCAATAAATGAGATTCATTGAGAGGGGATGGATCAATAGGGGTTAGTTTCTCGCATGGCTGTGCCTCAGTACCATGGGAAAATGCAGCCCGTATAGAAAATCCCTGTGTTAATCCAGCTCAGTATTGTTCAAGCACAGGTTAGTGAATGAGGTTAAAATAGAATATACGCTCTCTGTCACATGGACTAAAGCATATGGCCTGACGCAGAGTGGATTTTTTTTTCTATAACAACATATCCTGAAGTGGTTATTCCTCTTATACCACAGCAATTTGCCAATGATTACAATTTATTAATGAGCAGCACATCATGCTTTTTAACCATTTATAGTTATGTTTAATATTATGGACCATCTGTGAGACAAGTTATCATTTACGTTATAGCAGCTATAAAGTATTCTCCTCTCTTTCTTAAATGGTCTTAAGACAAAGAAACATGTTACTAAGAAACCAAAAATGCAAACTCCTCTGTCCTGAAGACTTTCCTGTGTCAGAAAAATTTACGGAGTGTTACAAAGCTCTGACACTCAAGACTCCTTCAATAAATGGTAAATAAATATCTCCTAATAAAAAATTCAGGATATCAACAATGCATTTTTCTTTGTTAAATAACAAAACACATTTTTAAAATTTGTTTATTATTAGCCATAGGTTAGGTGGAGCATCTGCCATACAAGTCCCTGTGAATAGAAAGTTCATCAAAGCCTACTGGCCTACTGGCAGAATCAAGAATTCAGCAACAATCAAACCAAAGATCAATATCATGATTGCATGTTTGGTCAACCTAAACAAAGGATATTGGTACTCTGGGTGCTACTTGCACCACAGGACAAAGGACTGGCAATTCCCCATTACAGTGATGCACCCATCACCTTTCAGCAGTTGGTCAATAAGGTGCTGGTGGGGACTGTTGATGGATAACGTGCCGTGGTGATCTTTAGTAATACCTGCTAAGATCATTTGCTGCATCTCCAGGAGGTATTCTGCTGCATGTAGGCCGCTCCATTAATTCACTGAAGTATTTGGTTGCTCAGGGTCATGTGGAATATTTGTGTTTCATTCTATGTGACAGGAGAGAAGAGTCAAATCTTTTTGGTTTGCTGGTACCTAGAAGTTCTCTGCATGACTCTTTTACTTAAGTTTACTCACAGAGCACGTGAAAGAAAGCATGTGGGGTTGCGGAGGAGTATCGGGCTATCTAAGGATAAGTGAAACTAGCAACATTTTATTTAATCACTAGTTTAAATGATTGAATGCCACATTTAAATGTTGTATGTATTTTGGTCTGTTTTATATTAAACATCCTGAGCCTCAACATTGGCAGCACGTGCAGCAGCAGGTGTACAAACTAATCACGTTTAGCTGGGCTACAAACTTAATCATGAGGGAGAAGGTCATCAGCAGAGCTTAATGGGCTTTTCATCTCACTGGAACCCGATAACAGAGAAACTTTCCTTTACAATTAGTCAGAGGGCCGATCAATGCAGTGTTGAGATGGAGCGGGATAACAGGAAGATTGAGGAAGAAGAGGGCAGAGAGGCAAGCATTCAGGGAATTTGTTTAATTTCTCAAATAATAGTTACTCTCCGTATTTTCATGTGTCTCGTTTTGTATGATTTGTCCCTTATTTTTGGTAAAAGAACACTACATTTTTTTGGCTTTGGTGATTCTAGCAAGCTTAGTAGTACCCTATGAATATCTAAAATGTGCATTTTGTCTAAATCTGTTCTCTGACTAACATGCACATTCATTACCCTTTTCAATTCAATCAAGACTCTGAAAGGCAATCTGTTATTTCATTGCTAACAGTCTCTCAAGGTCACATCCAAAGTAAACAATGCTTTGTGGGGCAGAAATGAGCTGAAAGCCAGCTTCATTTGTGTAGCCCTCAGTTGACTATAATGCACAGGAGCAATTCCTGACAGTCAGTTGGCCTATGAAAGTGTCAGCTGCTTAGTATTGTACTGTAAGCATTTTGAGCCATGGTAGCTAAGGAAGATTATGTGGCAATTAAGTGTCTTACTTTGTAAATATTTTAAAAGAAACCGAACAACAGTCACTAAAAAAACGTCCTTGATGAGCTGAATGTATGTGATTTTTTGATACCCTGTTATGGATTGTCTTCAATCATTGTTCTTACTTTTTAGCTCTATAATAACATACAAGCAAGACTTTGCAGAAACAAACAAAAATTGTAGGGCCATGGATTATACAGCATAGACATATAACTATATGGAATAATTTTAACATAGGCAGCACAGAGGATTAGGATACTGAACAACATTTCCAAGTAAATGTCTATTCTTGACTTGCAAGTTTTGGTTAACAGGTATAACTAATATTATATTTTCACATTATTGTTTAAGGTGGCAACTTAAAACACATGCTATTACTGTACCACAAGTTGTGAAAAAAAATGTTGAAGTGCTCTGTTGTTATTTCAACTTAGTATCTCAAACTTAAGATCTTAAGATCCTTATTTAAAAAAAAATGTATTGTTAAGTTGAAATAATGAGACATGTTAAAGTAATGACATGCTACCTTGAAATAAAGAGGTCCTAACTCTAAATAAGGACATACTGTCATGAAAAAAAAAAAAAAGTCAAACTAATGACATATTAAGTTGAAATAATGATAAAGCACAACATTTTTGTCACAATTTGCAGTTCAGGGCTTATAATATAATATAATCAGGGGTCTTCACCTTATCATGCATCTGGATATATACTGGATTCTAAGGTCTTCATTCACAATGACGACATCCATGTTTCAACTTCTGCAGTATGCCTGAGACATTAATGCGTAAGCTGTAGGACTACATATATTCACTCACATGAAGTACTTTCTGCGTTTTGCAGCCATGCTACTTAACATGCCAGAACTATCGACAGTTATGTCCTAACTATAAATTAGGATATTCTCATCAGGAATGTGCAAGAAAACAGCCAGCCTCTTTTATGCCTTCTCAATACATCAATATGCCTTTATAATTTTAGTACAATCAAGGCCTTTTACAATTCCTACTGTATAATTGCACTCTGTTGAAGTGCCATTATCCAAAGCAGTGAATTATTGTCTAGTAATCTTCCACTCAGAGTGCCTCTCTCTCTTTGTGATAAATGCTATGGAATCAAGCAGACCTGCTCGGAGGAAGAAGTGATTATTTGAAGTGGACTCCTGCCCTATGAAGATGAATAATGGAGAGACTGTCTGGAAGATGCCTATAGTTAACTATCTCTCTCTTGCTCTTTCTTTGTCTTTCTCTCTTCCTGTTTTTGTACCTTCCCCCTCTCAGACCCCACTGCAGTGGAGTGTGAGCAGTATGACTTGGCTGTGTTGGCTGATACTCTCAGGGCTTACCTGCAGGAGCTGCCATGTCCCATCATCCCATCTGTGCTCTACAGTGAGCTGGTCTACACTGCTCAGGGTAAGCTGGCCTATAGGCAGAAACCATAACACAGCAATATGCAGCCACTGTATCGATGATGAAAGGATGATTTACTATCTGCTTTAATAGAGTATGTAACTGTAACCACGATGAACTGATAAAATATAAGACGTGTCAGTCTGTAATGAATAAGAATCGTAACTGCTGTGGTATAAGAGGAATAAAACAATCCGAGCCTGCCTTTAATCGAAAAATAAACAATGGGGTTGTGCAATGTATTTACATTTACAGCTTTTAGCAGACACACTTATCCAGAGTGACTTACAGCAGCAGTTTGTAGTCTCTATAGACTAAGTCAGTAGGTCAAGGACTAAGAGTAGCATCCGTCTAAAAACCCAGTTGGGGAGGTTAGTACAGTATAAAAAGAAAAACACAAGACAAAAATGATTTTTTAAATCAATTAACAAAATGCTAATTCAAGTACTTGGTGAAGAGGTAGATTTTTAGTCTTCATTTGAAGACAGCCAGTGATTCATCTGTTTGGACAGCCAGGGGAAGTTCATTCCACCAGCTAGGTGCCAGGACAGAGAAGATCATTGATGTACGTCTTTCATGTACCTTGAGAGATGATGGGTCCAGTCAAACAGTGCTAGAGGCTTGGAGGGAGCATTGATTCAGAGCGGGGTGTGGTAAGTGCTTTAGTGGGCGCTGGTCTGTTTTTGGCTTTGCATGCAAGCATTAGTGTTTTAAATCTGATGCGGGCCGCTACAGGAAGCCAGTGGAAAGAGGGAATGTAACAATAGGGTGGTGTGAGAGAATTCTGGGAGGTTGAAAACAAGTTGTGCAGCTGCAATCTGGATCAGTTGCAGGAGTCGGAAGGTGTGCAGGGGAAGACCTGCCAGGATCGAGTTGCAGTAGTCCAAATGACAAGGGACTGAACAAGCACCTCTGTGGTGTCTGTGGATAGAAATGGCTGGCTCTTCCTGATGTTGTATAGGAGATACCTGCATGACCAAGTCAGGATTAGCGATGTGAGGTGAGAAGAATGGTTGTCCTTGGTTACCCCAAGGGTGTGTGCAGTGACAGATTGTGAGATCTGAGTTTTCCAAGGAGGTCACAAGATCTTGACATGGGAGTGCATCTCCAGGGATTTACAGCAGCTCAGTCTTGCTGGGATTTAGTTTCAGCTGATGAGCTGACATCTATGACGAGATGTCTGCCAGACATGCTGAGATCCGAGCAGAAACATGAGTGCCTGAGGGAGGACAGGTGAAGATGAGTTGTATATTTATCTATAGCAGTGGTATGAAAACCTGTGTGATGATATGACCGCATTGAGTGAGCTGGTATAAAGGGAGACCAGAAAAGGTGATTACCTTTGCTATAACATCAAGCCTCACACGATCCCATTGTACAATTTATCTGTTTATAGATACACTTAATGCTGTGGAACATCTGCAAAACAAGTTAGTTCCTGTTATCACTTACGTTACAACAGCTAATAATGTTACCTAGAAACCAAAAAGCCATCCATCCAAAGACTTTCCTATGTAAAAAAAAACAACTTTAGATTAAAACTTTACTTCTCACTGTTACAAAACGCTAACACTGGAGACTCCTTCCATAAGAAGCTAAATAAATATCTCCTCACAGAAAACTGTGTGAGTGATTTGTTCAAAAGTAATACTCCATGTCACAGAGGGTTTGGGTTTGTTCATGTGTGGGTGAATGTGGGTGTGTGCTTGTGTTTTAGAGGGGTTGCTAACATGCCTGAGGGTGAGATAACAGCATTTATCCCTAACCTCATTCTAAATTACTCCCACTGATGCTGAAACACACATACACACACACACACACACACACACAGTCTGCCTTCTCCCTTACCCTCATCTGATCCTGAGCATGACCTGATTTAGCTAGGACACACGAGCTGAATTATGTAAGTGCTGTTTTTTCTCAGCAATGCCTCATGCCCTAGATCTTTCCCTTAATAACTGTGCCCAGTAAAATAATGGTACTGTGTTTATATATATGTATATATATCGCTGTTGAATTCTTGATTCTGATTGGTCAGACGGTGTTGATTCATTTTTCATCACAGCGGCTTTGACATGAGTGCCAGCTATAATTCAGTCACAGGTTTATATTAATGCACTCATTCTAATATGTTCTCATATATAGTTTTCTTGTGAGGAGGCGTTTATTTACCATTTTTGAGAGGAATCTCCACTGCCAGCACTTTATAATAGTCTGAGATAAAGTTGCTGCTTAAAGTTTCCCTGCACAAGAGAGCCTTCAGGACAGAGACCTTTGCACTTTCTCATTTCTTAGCAACAAAGTTGCATTTTTGTCTTCAAGAAAGAGACTGGTCCAGAAATGACTGTTTATAGCTTCTATAACATAAGTGATAACAGAACCTAACTTTACAACATTAAATGTACCTATAAATAGTTAAAGAGTATGATATTTTAATAACTAGAAAAATGCAGTCATTGGCAGACTGCTGTGGTATATGAAGAATAAAACACTTTGGAATGTGCTTGGGACGTGTGGTAACAGTAACTCCTTCTTGTCGTTCATTTTTTTTTTTATGTTAGATGGAAAGCTTCCACACAATATAATTCATGTGATAAAAATATATATCATATGATATGACTATACAGTAAGATTGTTAAAATGGGATTGTTAAATTGGTGTATTGATGATTTGTGCATTAATGCCCTGATTAAAATCCCAAATAACAAGGCTAATTTGCATGCGTTTTGATAAATTGTGTATGCAATTCGTGGGTGTGTTGCAGGGCATTTGCAAAAAGTAATTACATACATGGTGTCACCTACAAAGAAGGTGGCGGACACAGTAGTTAATTATGCTTTTTTTCATCTGAAACCTGTTTTCCTGCAAGAATAAAACTGAAACTGAAAATTGCCACACGTGAGATTACATAGCGAGAACAGTGCTAAAATAAAAGCAGAGAGGTGGCATGGTGGCGTAGCATTGCCACCTCACAGCTCCAAAGTCCTTGGTTCGAGTTAGTCCCGAGCTCAGGTTACTGTCAGTGTGGACTTTCACATGTTCTTCCTGTGTTCATATGGGTTTCATCTGGGTTCTCCAGTTTCCTCCCACTGTACAAAACATGCTGGCAGGAAGATTAGCTACTCTAAATTGAAGGGGTGTGTGAATGTGTGTATGCATGGTGGGCTTCGATGGACTGGCATCCCATGTGCAGTGACTTCTTCTGCCTTGTGCCCAGTATTCCCAGGATAGCCTCTGGATCCATCAGAACCCTGACCAAGACAAAACTGTTACTGAAGATGAATGACTGAGGCAAACATGCAAAACAGACCAGATGGGTTATTTTGCTGGTTTGGAAGACACAATCCTTTGTCAGACCATTAATAAATCAGCTTTAGTGAGGTCTGCACATGTTTTTACACACTTGCGCTTCTGTGGAATGTCATTTTGTCACTGGTCCATCATTATCAGTCTTCTGATTTTTCTTAACCCAAGAATGAGTTTGTCTCATGCTGTAATAAAATCTACAGGAACAATTATTTATCTGCTTTCTGAGCGGGAGTGTATCCGTCTCTGCAAAGTGAGTCTAAGGAACCTTCACAATTAAACGGTCTACGATGGCTGTATAGGTTCAGCGTCATTCCCAGCAGATGTGCTGCTAATTGCCATTAAATGTTCTTGACTGGGGTTCAACTCAAAGCCCAGTTAAGGCTAATCTTAAAGGTATCTTTTGCTGTTATCTGTCAGAGTGTATAAGCGTGATGTACCAGTGCTCATCTGGCTTATTGGGGGCTGCTGTGTCCCTTTCCAGGAATGTCAAGGCTTGTTTTCTGGACTGCCCTACCCCCCTACATGTCTCATGCTGAGTCCAGATGGACTCAGCTAAGTTCCCGCGGTCATGGCCTTTATTGAACGCTTCCATTGATTATGACTAGCAGGGTTGGATTGGAGGAGTGGAGGGGGCTGTTCTTCTTCAAACAGCTAGTAATATACATGTGCATTTAAAGAGCAAGGGTGATAGCTGACAGTGGTGTGTGTATGTGCATGCATAGGATCTAGGTATATGTCATTGGTCTTAGGCCAAGGTCAAAGACCAAGGTCAAAGTGCTGACCCACATTTGGGCCGGCCGGCTGTCAAACATCCATCATTCTATTTCCCCACCTCCTGCTGCTCATAACCTTTGACCCCAGGACACTTATCTTACATAAGCACCATTGCTGATGTGCCTTAACCAGCCACGTCGTAATGATGCTCATAATTCATTGTGGAAATGTAATTGGCAAGGGGTTAAGAATGTGTTCATGTGAGTCTGGTGTGCATGAGCACCATTTAGACATTTGTCTTTACTTACTCTGAGAGCATTGTGACAGCTAAGATTTACACTGCTTTTGCTAAAAGCAACGCTGTCTGCTTGAAACATATAGCCATAAATATGTATTAGACAATTGTCAATTATAATTATTTTATTTTAACACGCCTGTATGTCTAATAGGTACATTATAAGGTATCAGTCATTGTTCTGGCTCTTGGGGATTGTGTGATGATTATCAATCATCACCGATAGATGAGCAGATTGTGCCTTTAGAGCTCAGCTACATGTTCAATACACTGTTTTGTATGCGAAAGTCATTACGTTGTATCACTGGCCTAATTTTGAGGTCTGCACCTCCTCCAATTATTTTGTGCACAGATGTTGTCCTTTTTCAGTGTGGGAAAGCCAGTCTCAACATTGCTAATTAATACATAGGTTGTGCTTTAAATCAGAGCTTTATTCCCCAGTGTCACAGCAGACAGTATGCTTGCGGTAGCCCTGGCTGGGCTAACACTAAATCCCCAGCATAGAGATGTATAATGTCACTGATAGATAGGTATAATGATAGACTAACATTAATTATTTGGGTCAGCCCATCAGTCCATACAGTAGCTAATGGCTACACATATTTCATATTTGTGAGTACTGGGGAAAAAGGGGTGTTTTGCTGACTCAGCATTTTTTTCCCCCTGACAGCCTGTCTCTAAACCATGCTACATACGTACGTGGCCTTCCCAGACACCGGAGTTGGGAAACCCACATGCAGTAGCTTCTGAAAAGCTGCTCCGATAGCACAAAATAAAGAAGGTGCAGATGCGGGTTGCAGAATTAGACCAGTGGTTTAATAGTAGACCAGTAGACCATTTATCTTCAGGGTTGTTGTGTATCCGGAGCCTATTTCATGAGGCAGGAGTACACCCGGGGTGGGATGCCAGTCCATCTCATAGCACCATGTACGCATGTATTCTCAACATAGCTAGGGGCAGTTTAAAGTCACCAATCCACCTACTGTTATTGGGTGGTGGGAGGAAACGGGGATGACTGTCATAATGTTCCTGACTCCTGTAATTGTTCCGTCCCATTCTTTCTTTTACTTCCCTCTCTTCCTTTGCTTTCCGTTCCTCCCTCACTCCCTCATCCGCTCCTCTCCTCACCTCTGAAAATCATGATTCATGTTTTTTTCCCGTATGTCCAGCTACCAATATAATCACATTTCAATGCATTTTAACTTTCTTTCTTTTTCTTCTCTCCTTTCTTTTCCTTTCCTTTCCTTCACCATTTCCTCTCCTCTCCTCTGAAAATTATTTCTTATGTCCAGCTACAAATTCAATTCAATCACAGTTTTCTTTCTTTCTTATTTTAACCAAATTAAAATTAGAAATCATATGAACAAAGAACACATTGACATCAGTCTTTCCCAATGACAATCTTTGTTTTGTGCTCAAATCAACTTCTGCAACAGAGGAATGTTTGCTGATGTATTTAACAATGCAACACAAATAAAAGACTCTGTTTAGCACTTCTCTTTATGCACTCTAATAGAACGCTGTCTGGCTAAAAGAAATGATTAAACATGGCAGCTGATCACACAGAAAGCATGTGTAGCCAGTGCCTTTCCAGCCTCTGATACTATCATTCGGTATGTCTACTGAATATATATGGACATGACATTGCATAATAAGTGTTTAACCTATTGAATGGCTTCTGTCTTTTTTAAAGAAATAGCAAGTTTGGAGGATTGTGGTCAGCAGCTGAAGAGGATCCTGGACTCCCCCAGCATGCCACAATCTAACCACCAGCTCCTGGTCTATCTGACCCGTCACCTCAGCAAAGTGACTCAGAGTGGAGGAGCTGCTCAGGCAAGTGCCAAGTTTCTGGCTCAGGCGTACGTCGAGGCGGTCTTTAAACACAGCCATTTCAGGTAAGATACATACAAAATTGAATTGGATCTCTTTCTGGGGTTACTGCTATGGTTGTGTTTTGGGTGTATGCAGTACACTGTAGTTTTTTCTCCACTTGTCCACTTGTGTTGTGAAGCTTTAAAGAAAACCAGAGCCTGTAATATGACTGATATATCTAGATTTACTCCTGTATATATTACTCCTGTGACAGAAACTAGCATTCACCCTGTTTGTCAGACAGATGTGTTAGTACATTAAGGCTCTAATGTTCTTGTGGGTTATTGACAAAGAATAATGGCATCTATGATGTCACATGCAAGAAGGTGAAGCAAACAGTTTTTGCATGTGCTAATTATCTACAACCATAGTAAATTCAGATGTCAAAGAGATTCCCAGGAAAGTGACACTGAAGCTTGACACCCATGAGTAATTACACATCAAGTTGTTGAAACTGTCTTAAAATTTGAGAAACAAATGGTTTTATTCAGGAATGGCTTCCATGAATTTAATACCTGCCCTTCATTTGTATTAATTTACATCCGTAGTCTCTGTTCCAGAAGTGAGTTTCGTATACATTATTAATAAATCTATTTGCAAAGCCACCCTGAATTTTTCACCTTTAGGAATGAACCCCATATTATGTGTTAACTTAGGCAAATACACAAAATAGGCATGTTTCAGCAAGTTCTTGTTTTCCTAATTTTCGTTTCCGTTAATGAAACATAAATACAAAATACTGCATGGAATTTAGCAAAAACATTTGGCTATTGATAAAGTTATTGCTTCCAGTATTTTTTTTAATTATGCTCTGGACTTTGGCACTTTATATATATATATATATATTTGTCTTTTCAAACCGTGGCTATGGATGGCGTTCGCGTGCTAGCAGGGACTTGCCTTTGTGCTTCTGTGTTTCTGTAGTCTGCCTATTGAAGAGCGTGTTGTGTATTCAAGCCGTGTATCAAACCTGTAGTGGAGAAGTCCGTCACTTTGTACCCCCGCTGGATACATGGCATGATTAATGATTAAAAATTACTTGTCTAATGTCTCTCATGGAAACTGTCAAAAGTTTCTGCTGGGTTGACATTTTCACCGTTGACCTGCAGCTGCTCAAATATAGAAATACAAACATGTATTTGATATTTCTGTTGGGGAAAAAATGCCTTTTAAAAAATGTGTTTACAGCATGCAGTGTCATTTACACATTATTACACATGGACTCACACTCACACACACAAACATGGAAACCCTCTTAAACCCAGACAAATACACAGACATAGTTAAATTTGACATTTAAAGCCCAGTCATGCAGATGTTGTAACTTGTGTTTGGATGGCTGTTGAATCTGTAGGATGTAAGAATCCCTTGCTTGTTGTGTACAAAAGTGCTTCAGGACCTTTTTGTTGGCAAAACTGACACCTGATGTTTTCACAGTTTTGCTGTATAAAATGATGATGTTGCGTAATAACCAGAATGAGGTTGAGTAGACAGAAATCTTACTGAAGCAAAAATGAGTCAAGTAAAAATGAAATCAGTTAGTCCAAATCCTTATTTCCTTCCTTTCATACATACATACATACATACATACATTCCTTCCATCCTTCCTTCTTCTCTTATTTCCTTCCTTCATTTCCTCTTTCCTACCTATCTACCTTCTTACATACATACATACATACATACATACATTCCTTCACTCCTTCCTTCCTTACTTTCTATCTTCCCTTCTATCAACATTTAATTAAATTAGCCCACATCTTTGGTTCATAAAAGTCTTTGTTCCATAAATGTATGCACAAACTACACACTATCACACAAAATTAAATGTGATCCAGTTTACACAGTATCAGATTTACATTACAGAATAAGATGTGCTGATGATAATAAATAAATAAAATAAGTTAAAAAAAGATGTTAGCAGTTATCATAGTCTAGTGCTGTCAAAGACCTATAATTTTAATCACAGAAGGTGAATATTGTTTCGCTTTCTAATGCAAAAAAACCTACAGTTTTTAAGCTACCCCAACACACGGTGAGGCCGATTTGCATTTAGCTTCATATTCACTACATATGTAAAGACACCATTTTGGATTCAGCTATAAAACAAGAAAGAAGAGTACTCCCCTTTAACCACCTAACCTCCCATCTTTATTATTCAGTTATATATACTAAAAGCATCTTATCCAGGAACTACTATGAATTATTCAACAACTACAGTGAAGTAATGGGGATAGTTTGTAGTTATGACAGTGAAGAATGCAAGTCTGGACCAACCAGTCACTCCTGGGATTTTGAGGGGTAAAATCTACTTTAATGAGTAAAATTTATTCCAAAATTGACTTAGCAGCTCAGATGGTTACACATTCACAGCATATGACAAGTTTCCCATAGAAGCCGCATCACTATAATGACTGTAATAGTAACTTCTTAATTTCAGTTAGAGAAGGAACACAGTGATGAATTGCTAAGGGGCAGAAGTAGCCCTGGTGATTCAAGGCCTCGTCACATTTCATCACAATTACCTTGTAAGCAGTGACACCACATATCCTATAAAGTGCCTTGCTGCTTGATAGACTTTCATACACACAGAAGGGAGTAGTGTGGGAGCTTGTTGGGATCACAGCCTGCGTATTGTACTCCACTGACTCCTAACTCGCCTCAGTCTTATTTGATTGTGATCTATTTTCTTGCCTCGGTGCCAAGTGAGAGAGAGGGATGGGACTTTCCTTTCTCACAGTGTCAGATCCACTTGTCCATCTTGCTTGTGAGATTAGCAGGGGGATGGGCTGTATTATGCCTCAAACACTCCTTTTGTTTAGTCAGCACAAACAGCTGATGACAAGGGTCATGTAAGGTAATCATCACTATTAAGAAGCAGGTTTAAAATATAAGTAATACCAGTAATAGTGGTAGCTGTAATAGTAATACCAGTAATAGTGGTAGCTGTTGTTGTAATTGTGGTTTGGAGTGCTTTGCATACATAAAATTAAACAATGGAAGGTTGGAGCAAAATGGAACGAAAAGAAGGTTAAACAACTTAGTAACGAATAACACACACCGCAGACTGTATTGTGGATAGTTTCCATATAACAGCATGGTCTGAAGTGTGTTATTCCACATATACCAGAGTGATTCTCGATTACAATTTTTAATTGTCATATTGCGCATTTTAACTATTTATATTTACATTTAACGTTATGGAACGTCCACAAGACAAGTTGCTCTCTTACCAGCCTATCCTGTATTGTCTCTCTTATAGGTAATGAGACAAAAAAAAAAAAAGCACAGCTTATCATTTTACAGAGAAACCGGAAAGTGTAAACTCCTCTGTCCTGAAGACATTCTTGTGTCGGGAAAGTTTACAAAGCAGTGCTACAAAGATTTGAGACTCCTTTCCCTTGTTAAACAACACTTTTTTATACATTTATTACTAATCTCAGATTATGTGGAATGTCCACCATACAAGTCCATGTGTATAAACTGTTACTATAGAAACAATAACATATTACAGTGAGCACATTAATATAAACCTGTCTTTTATGTTACAGCCGGAAGTACTGAAGTACTGAAGTGTGGTTATATAAAATGAATTCAACTGCACTGTGATATAAAATTAAGATAAAGTATATTAATGAACAATACAGTTGTTATAAGAAAATGGTCCTATATAGCACCCTCAATGGCTCTTTCCTTTGGATGAACTTTAAAAGTTTTTACTAAAACCCTACAACAGATTTCCCTTTCAGAAAAGCTCAAAGTTCAAATGAAAGCTCGTACCATTAACCATATTATAAATCTATAAGAATTAATACAAATTATGAAAAGTATGTTTAACAATACACTCTTAAAGCTTAAACTGTATATCTTTAAATGGTTCTTTAGTTTGTCCTCCTGGGAAAACACTCAAAGGTTCCATATTATGATTCCCTTACAGAGAGGGTTCTGAGAATGCTTAAATATCCAAAACTCCCTTTAAGAACCTTTTTTAGAACCAGAAATCCGGATATGGATTTAGATTTAGATTTAGCGCAGTGCACGGATTAACTATACTACTTCATATGATCAGCAAGATACGCCATTCAAAGTTTAAACTGTCATCAGTAGGACATTGTAGTCAATGTGGAACTTTATAGGTAGCAAGAGTCGTTTAAATAACACTAGGATAATGGACTTGTTTTCTTGGTAAGAATGCAGGTTCCAGTGTTTTAGCTTAATGGTATTCTTAGACCTGTTTGTACTAGCATGAGAATATGTTTTTTGATGGGAAACTACTAAGCTGCTTGGGATAAGAGCATCTGCCAAATGCACTAAATGTAAATTTAATGTAAATGTTGCTGCATTCTGAACCAGCTGAACTTTATTTAAAGAGAGTCAACACCAATCTAGAGGTTATTAAAGCATTAACTAACATTATATAAACAGGTTATACCATATTTATTATTTTGGCTATGTTTTTCAAATCATAATATGCAAGTGGAGATTTTACCAACATGGGAACGGAATGCTAGAGCAGCTACAAGGGTTCACACCAAGGTCCTTAACTGTAGCTTTCAGTTTTACTGAATCGACATTAAGTTTTAGGGTGAAATTGCCAAACCTGTTACTGGCAGTCTTGCTTCCCAACATTGGTATATTTTTCTTTCTCAGAATTTTAGCACTTCCCTGCATGACGTTCTGACCATAAAAATGAGTCACCAGTCTTCCAGGCAGATCAGCCACTGAATCTCAGGACGTGACTGAGTGCATTTTGTGACATGACTGAGTGTGATGAGCTTAACCTGTGACTGTGTGTGTGTGTGTGTGCATGCTTGTGAGAGCAATCTTGATTAAAAAAATTATGTGCAGAAGTGTCACTTCTGACATCAGCTTTGAAAGGGTTTCAAGTGGAGTTGAAAGCAGTATTTGAGGATGTGAAGGATGATCACCATGTGGGTGCTCACCAGAGTCTCAGCTTGTTCGGAGGCATGTGACTCTGTTCTATACCTGGGTGTTTTTTGCATGTCAAGTATCAGGATTATCCGCATAGTAATACAGGTGTAAATGCAGATTTAAATCCAATCGCTCAAGTCACTTCATGAGGTCTCTGACACATTAGTGTAAATGCATCGGTCTCTCCAAGTCATATTCAACAATTTCATATATTACATCACAACACACGTGAGCAGTGGTATTAAGCTTGGAAGCTCACAAAAGTATTTGACTATACATTTTGTGTATTTAAATTATGTACACATTGTACACTGAATGTATATTTTCCTGTGGTGTATTTAATAAATTTGTAATTTTTGCCAGGGTTTTTTTTTCTTTGCTTCCTGCTTGCTTCCCCTTTGGCCTAATTTACATAAAAGCTGTATTTCTGAAATGAATTTCTGATCATTTCAAATTATATGTTTAAAGGCAAATATTACCCTTAGCACATTCAAAACAAAGAAATAACATTGGCAAAATGTAAATTTATTAAATACTTTTGTTGGCTTCCAAGCTCCATAGGGTGACTGAAGTTGGTGCAGTTAAGGAAATTATAAATGCCAGACAACATTGTGATTTTTGTTACAGCAACTGTAAAAAATTGTTAAAACAGCTAGAAACTGTGAACAACAGGAAGCTGGTGATTGTGCTGAGCTGATTTGAATAATAATAATGTGTGATAGACTATGTATGATAGTATGATGTTAGCTAACCAAAGTTGCATTTGAACACAATTATATAAAAAAAAATGCTTGTGGTTAAAATCTTATCAGGATCTAATCTACATACAAGGTCATGAGTCTGTGCATCAAGTGGCTTGCAGTTAATATGTTAATATGCCTCTTTTGAGCTCACACAATGACTCTAGTTCATCTGAGGTTTTTTGTCCTCCTTTGTATCCAGTGCGGATGTGAACCCTGATCATCACATGAAGATTTTGGAAGCCCTCATCATCGTGGGAGGCCTGACTGAGATGCAAGCAGCCCCAGGTAGGCAAGATCTCCATTTCGGTCTGATATATGAATCCAAAGCATGAGGAGGTTCTGGCTCTTAGTTATCAGTTTCCTGCTCTAGCTCTTTTTTTAAGCAGATGTGCACCGCAGCATATTTTCCTAGCTGAGGTCACTTATTTGATAATAATTTCTCTTCAGTAATTGCAATTGTTAGCGTCAATGTAGACGGTATCTGTCTCTCTGTTGGAAGTGATTAAGTTGTTCCTAAATAAAGTTAGCAAAGTGTGAGTGTGTGTCTTGGTGACTGATGAAGGGTGCTGAGGGGCCAACGAATGTTTGTGGATAGATGGCAACAGAAGAGAGCAAGGAGCAAACGAGCAGGAGATGATCCTCCTGTCCAAGGACTGACTCGGACTCCTCTGAGGCCTGGCAGCAGTGTGCAGCAATGAATCTTGATTTCCTGTCAGGGATTTTTTTGGCAGCCCAGGCTCCCTCCGTGGTCTGTTTTGTGGTTTAATGAAAGGAGTTTGACTCGGTGCCTGATACAGTTCTTCAGCTAAAGTTTATTTAACTTATGTATTTCTCACAGAGAGAGAATGGCCAGGCTCCTCCTTCGAAGGCTGTAATCTTGAGTTAAAACAGTTATGGTTGTTGAACCTCTGGAGTTAGTAGTGCTAAATGAATATAAACACACAGGTTTATGTTTTTCTGGCTTTAGTTTGGAGGTGGACCTAAACTTGAAGTAGGTTTGTAATAGTTTGAATGAAAGAAACAAAACACAACAGGGTATGCTATTAGAGGAAAGTAATCAAAGATGGGTGAAGTTACTGTTACCACCCTGAAGTTGATTATTTTTCCTATAACCATGTTATAGGCAAAGTCTTTTATTCCTCTTGTACCACAGCAATTTGCCAATGATTAAACAGTTTAAAAATAATTAAAGAATGCCAAGTTGTACTTTTTATCGATTTATTTACATTAAGGTGTTGTGAAATGTTAGTTCCGGTTATCGCTTATTTTAAACATTTGTTCCCTCACCACCCACTCTTTTATTTATTTAATTTTTAAACTTTATTATTAACATTAGATTATGTGAAGTGTCCAACATACAAGTTCCTGTGAATTAGCTGTTACTGTAGAAATAATAAGGCCCGAGCACATCAATATGAATTTTGCAGTTGGCACCACTCTCTTATATAGAAAATGAATCAACATCTTTTAACCAGCCAGAATTGAGAATTCAGCAGTGCGGTGGTATACATTTAGCATAATATGGATTTCTAGTATAAAAAGGGATAGATGACATAGAGGAAAGGTATTAGTTAGAGTGTGCAGCCAAGCAGTGCTTTCTGAATAACAGCCAATATATCATGAATATATTAAACAAAAATGAACAAAAAGCTGACGAATGCGTATTTTAATTCAAACAAGCTTTTTTATATTACATTATATATATATATATATATATATATATATATATATATATATATATATATATACACACATACAGTTAGGTCTGGAAGTATTTGGACAATGACAGAGTTTTTGTGATTTTGCCTTTATACAC
>CM075004.1:22321744-22334043 GCA_037576675.1 Pangasius sanitwongsei | reverse complement strand
TATATATATATATATATATATATATATATATATATATATATATATATATATATAATGTGTGTGTGTGTGTGTGTGTGCTGTCATCATAACACTCATTATATGATTTTAAGATTTATATGAAAAGAAGCACTGAGTTATGCCACTTTTTTAACATACATTTCCTGTAGTGTATTGTGGTGGATTTTGTAACTATGAGAAAGTAATACGCCCCTGTGTTCACGGTAGAGGTGAGCAGCTTAGCCAATCTAGTCCTTTCTTGTGTGCCTGAAAAGAACAAAGGTTCTGTCACTAATGTATCTTCAGTGACAAACAATAATTAAACACACACCAACTTGTGAGTCAGTCTTGTGTGTGCTGTCTTCAGCCACCTAATCCTACTCAAATATTTGCATCTTACCGCATGCATGTCCCTTGCTTCACACTTCACACAAAGACCAACATCTCAGAACAGTTTTCCTTTTTTGTGTTGTGGCAGGTATCTAAGGCAAAGGGTAAGCTTAATTGGGTATAATAAAGTGTCTTACTAAAACTGATTTAAAAGAGACATGTTTTTCTGCATTTTACATGTAGAAGTATAAGAAGTATAGACATTGCCACAAGCAATATTGTTGTCCCATATTTTATATCAATTTTAGGGGTGGACAAATTATATTTATTAGCTAGCCCACAAGGCACGTGTGTGTGTGTGTGTGTGTCCCATTCACACATGTGAATTTCAGGTATTGCCCAGAAAAATACCAGACTAGTCTAAACTATGGTAGCTACAATAATGTAATAACATATAGTGAGCTAGTTAGTTAAGAAACCACCACATTTATGATAATTATCCTTTTCCAGCAAAGTTCTGAATCAAAGCAGATTGTGTTTACGTCCTCGACAAGAAGTTAGCAAATTCTTCAAAAAACAAAAGGTTTTTTCTATAAGTTGTGGTTATGTCTTTGTATCACACGTAATACACATTCTGTTCACTGTCTTTATTTTCTCTTCAAATGTTGAACCTTGAAGTGACTGCATGTTGTACTAGAGTTGTATACGTAACTTTATTTCAAGCTTCAGCTCAGTTTCATCAATGTTTCTACATTCTACGTTTTCCTGATTTTGACTACAGTCAGCCAGATCACTGTGTGTAGTGCAGCAGGTGGTGGGATTCAGAAGCCTGTGCTATAGTTACAGTGACGTCACTGTGAAGCGTATTATTTAAACATAGCTACTGTACACACCACATGAAAATGTTGTGAAACACAGTAAAGAATTTTTTTTTTTACTGTTCAATTCTGTTTTCATATGTCTATCTTGTACCTGTTTCTGAAAGAGTAGTAACATATTTGAAAAGATGAATTATACAGATGTACAGAACTTAATTTACAATTAAACTCTGACTGAAGAATTTAGAAATCTACTAAAACAAATGTTTCACATTTACTGACTTCCCAGTATTGCCCTTAGCCTTACATTTTAAGTGAGTTCTGCAAAAACGTGTCTTTCTTTCTTTCTTTCTTTCTTTTTTTTATATTAAGTATAGCAGAATAATTGTTCACTGTATTCATATGTATGGTTCAGATGTGTAGATATAAATGAAAAAAATCACTGGGATATTCTTTTAAGCATTATAGTTTAATTTTAATAGTTTAATAATATTACATACAATAGATAGGAAAATTATGGTAAATGCAGCATGTTTGTGGCAGCGCTGTTCTCACTGTCTGCGGAACCTTTTCCACTGTTGCTTTAAATGATAGTTAATGAATTACTGGCCCACATCCCAGAGGCTTTTCAAGCGTCTCAGTCTCCAGAAGCTTCTTTCTCAGCCTGGCTGGTGCTGGTCACAGCAGAAGGTTAAGGGCAGGTTTAAGGGGGAGATTTTCACTCTCTAGGGAAGGGCAAGCTTATTACTTACCAAGCCATGCTTAAATATTGTGTGCACATGTGTGTGTGTGGAATTTCATTGTCAAAGAATTCTCAACGGATAGAACCTCATCTGTTGTCCTATCCATTTAGAGTTCTCACTTAGTGGTTTACTCTCATCGGACGTCCTTGCCCAGCCTCAATCATGTTCACAGCCTGGAAAAATTCTTCTCAGAATTGCTCTTGGATGACTTCTTCTACTCCCTGTGCAGCTTCCAGTTGACTTTAACATCAGAAATGGCCTATTGTTTTGCCTATAGTTAGCTGTGACCTTTAGGGACCCCCTGACCAGAATTTGGTTTGGCAGCCCACTTGATGTATCCCATAGCCCGCCTGTTCTTAGCCAGCTCCCTGCCTTTGTTTGCATTTGTAAAAGGCTCTGCCGAAATAAACATCTATGAATAGCTGTTGTGGTCAAAAATTTGTATTATTCTTGTTGGGCCATTTTTTAAGACGTGGTTAACTCATTTACTGCAAAGTCAGTTGAGATTGCCTGTTAAAAATTGGGTGTAGTCTGTAACTTCACCTAATTTCTATCTAGAAAATAAGGTCTAATTACTGTAAATTCAAACATTTGTGAGAATATGAACAGAAAATCATATTGTTTTCACAGCCTTACATAGCTGCTAGGACCTATAAGTCTGGATCAGAGTGAACTTAATAGTTATGGCTTCACACTGCACAACTTTATACCAGCCAGAAAACAAAGAAACATTTGCTCAGGGGTATGTGGGAAGGAGTTCTATGGAAATGTACTGGCTAAACTCCTTTATTCACTGGTCAGAAATACAGCGATAGAAAATATTAACAATATTTTTGCAAAAGTTACAGTTACTCCCAACTGATATGTTGAATATTTTCCAAAAACTGCACATCTAAAAGTGTTTTATTTCTTTTATACCATAGCAATTTACTAATGTTAACAATTTTACTTACAGTTAATGTTTTGGAACATTTGTGAAACAAGTTTGTTCCTGGTCGTTCCTATCACTTTTGTTATAGTTGTTATAAATAGATATTTGCTCACTTTCTCTTGAAGTTAATAGCTTTGCCTCTGACACTGGAGACTCCTTCCATAAATGTTAAAGAAAGTGCTCCTTATAGAAAGCTCTATCATTATATTAAATGTTTTTCTTTGTTAAATAACATGTTAATCTGTTTGTTATTAGATTATTTGGCATGTATCTTACCGCATGCATGCCCCTTGCTTCACACGTCACACAAAGACCAACATCTCAGAACAGTTTTCCTTTTTCGTGTTGTGGCAGGTATCTAAGGCAAAGGGTAAGCTTAATTGGGTATAACAAAGTGTCTTACTAAAACTGATTTAAAAGAGACATGTTTTTCTGCATTTTACATGTAGAAGTATAAGAAGTATAGACATTGCCACAAGCAATATTGTTGTCCCATATTTTATATCAATTTTAGGGGTGGACAAATTATATTTATTAGCTAGCCCACAAGGCACGTGTGTGTGTGTGTGTGTGTCCCATTCACACATGTGAATTTCAGGTATTGCCCAGAAAAATACCAGACTAGTCTAAACTATGGTAGCTACAATAATGTAATAACATATAGTGAGCTAGTTAGTTAAGAAACCACCACATTTATGATAATTATCCTTTTCCAGCAAAGTTCTGAATCAAAGCAGATTGTGTTTACGTCCTCGACAAGAAGTTAGCAAATTCTTCAAAAAACAAAAGGTTTTTTCTATAAGTTGTGGTTATGTCTTTGTATCACACGTAATACACATTCTGTTCACTGTCTTTATTTTCTCTTCAAATGTTGAACCTTGAAGTGACTGCATGTTGTACTAGAGTTGTATACGTAACTTTATTTCAAGCTTCAGCTCAGTTTCATCAATGTTTCTACATTCTACGTTTTCCTGATTTTGACTACAGTCAGCCAGATCACTGTGTGTAGTGCAGCAGGTGGTGGGATTCAGAAGCCTGTGCTATAGTTACAGTGACGTCACTGTGAAGCGTATTATTTAAACATAGCTACTGTACACACCACATGAAAATGTTGTGAAACACAGTAAAGAATTTTTTTTTTTACTGTTCAATTCTGTTTTCATATGTCTATCTTGTACTTGTTTCTGAAAGAGTAGTACCATGTCCAGTATATGTATACAGTCGGGGCCATAAGTATTTGGACAGTGACACTATATAATTTTGCCTCTGTACACCACCGTGGTGGGTTTGAAATGAAGCAATCAAGATGTGATTGAAATGTAGACTTTCAGCTTTAATTCAACAAAAAATGTAACAAAAAAAAACTGTTTAGGAATTACAGCCATTTTTCCATAGTCCCTCTATTTTCACAGGCTCAAAAGTAAGTGTGGCCTGTTGCCTCATTATTTAATGACAAATTAAGGAGATAAAAGATCTGGAGTTTTTTCCAAGCATTGAATTTGCATTTGCTAGTTGTTCATGGGAACTCTCAATATTCGGTCCGAAGTGTCGTTGCAAGTGAAAGAGGCCATCGTTAGGCTGAAAAAACAATAGAGACTTATCAGAGAGATAGCAGAAACTTTAGGAGTAGCCAAATCAACAATTTGGTACGTTCTTAAAAAGAAGGAATGCACTGGCGAGCTCAGCAACACTAAAAGGCCTGGAAGACCACAGAATACAACTAAAGTGGATGAATGCAGAATTCTTTCCTTGTTGTAGAAAAACTCCTTTGCTAAAAACCTCTTTAAAAAGCCTGACCAGTTCTGATGCAAGATTAACTTGTACCAGAATGATGGGAAGAGAAGAGTATGGAGAAGGAAAGGAACAGCTCATGTTCCAAAGAATACCACATCATCTGTCAAACATGTGGAGGTGTTATGGCATAGGCATGTATGGCTGTTAATGGAACTGGGTCACTGGTGTTTATTGATGATATGACTGCTTTTTGAAGTAGCAGGATGAATTCTGAAGTGAATAGAGCTATACTTTCTGCTCAGATTCAGTCAAATGCTGCAAAAGTGATAGGACGGGTTCTCACAGTACAGATAGATAATGACCCAAAACGTACCCCAGAAGTAACCCAAGAACTTCTTAAGGCAATAAAATTAAATGTTCTTAAATGTCCGATGACCTCAACCCAATTGAGTACGCTTTTCACTTTCTGAAGACAAAACCGAAGGCAGAAAGAGCCACAAACAAGCAGCAACTGAAGTCAGCTGCTGAAAAGTCCTGGCAAAACATCTCAAGGCAGGAAAATCAGTATTAAAAATAATCCTAATATTTATGATTATGTTAGTTTTCCAGTTACTTTTGAGCCTGTGAAAATGGAGGGAGTCCATTGGAGGGAAAAAAAATGGCTGTAATTCCTAAACAGTCAATGCAGTATTTTTTGCTAAACCCCTTGAATCAAAGCTGAAGGTCTACACTTCAATCACATGTCCAATTACTTATGGACCTGACTGTGTATGTGTGTATATATACTGTGTATAAGATAAATACATACTTTACCATATCTTAGTTCTTGCATATAAAACCATCTACTTTGTAAAATAACAAGATTATTATTAAAATAACAGTGCTTTGAGACCGCCTTTACAGTTTTCAAAGTACGAAATAAAATATTTGGTTACTTGGATATGAGACCTAGGTGTGTTAATGTGTGTGCCCATACACTGTACGTATGTATGCATCTATGCATACACTTTTTGGCATGCTTTTGTACTGATGAATCCTTGCTTGACCTTGCTTTCTCTTCATCTCTTTCTTCCTCCTGTAGTCCTCTGTGACTTGCGCTCTCTCACTCTCTCCCTCTCTCTCTCTCTGTCTCTTTTCTCACAGAGACAGAATCACTACAATTAATTCAACAAATCAGTCATATGCATGCAAAAATGTCATATGCAGATAAATGGGCATGCTGCCAGACAGAAGAATCACTTCAAAGTAAGAGAAGAAAGGCTTTACAGAATGGGATGCTTGCAGGAAAAAAAGAAATGTTTGAGGAGCCAAGCAAAAGAAATGTGAAACATGATTAATCATGATCTCTGGAGTGCTGAAAATTGAATTCTTTTCCTCTTCACACTGGCACCTTTGTTGAATAAGACTGTGAAGTATTACACATTTGGATGTTTGAGATTAAATGATAAGAGAGGAATCATATGACCTTGATCCTGAATGAGTTTTTTATCTTGTGTTTGCTTCGTTCCAAATGGTTTGCCAGTTCAAGATGTGTGCATAGATGTTGTGTGTGTGTGTGTGTGTGTGTGTGGGTGGGTGTGTGCTTCTATATTTATCTTCACATGCTCCCTTGTGTCTGTGTTTCATACATTAATGACCACCCAGAGTGCTCATCATGACTTGGCTTGTGCATGTGTGAACGCTGGCTCTTCAGTGGCTCATAAAAAAAGAGGGTGTGTGTTGTGTAGAGAGTGTCCAGGCCATCTGTGGTCTTTTGTGTTTCCAGTGAATGTCATCAGCTTGTGTCAACCCTAATCCATATAATTATTAAGCTCATTTGTTTGCCCTACTTGCAGTTTTAGTGCTGGCTTTTGTAAGTGCTAAGCTGTGCGTAAGCCAGTGCGTGTTTTGTGGCTTTGGCTCATGCTAACGTGTGTGAGCACGGTTAACCTGGAGGGATGAAGGGTGAGATAGGGATATGGTGTCAAAAGATGTTTGACAAGGGGAAAAGAAAGTAAACTTTAGACAGAAAGGACTGGTCAGCTTTTTGGAGCATAAGGAATGAACAGTATGAGGAAATTGTCACACACCAAACATTTTTTTCTTTTATTTGTAGCTCATAGTAACAAGCAAGTAGGGGTTTGGAATTGTCTCCGTATGATAAAGTAGTCTAAAAAAAAATCACAATATCATGGTACTCATCAACCATTTAAAAACACTCAAGCTGGTAGAGAAAGTTAAAAGAAATATTTATTATGAAATCTTTGTACAAATGTCCTCTTCCCACAAAAGGTAGTAATTATGATTGATTTGCACTGGATAAATGATCTCTATATAAATTGCAGAGGTGGAGTGTCTTCATGATGTACACACTAAAAAATCCATGCATACTACATACACCTCATTTTAATCCAAACTGATTGTTTTGACCTTTATTTTAAGCATTATGGCATGTAGCTGCACAGGCTGAGCTGGAGCATTAGATCACATGACCATAAAATATGTGTAGGCTTTGCCCCAGAGTCCTTTTAAATGTTGTCTATATTTTATTGTGCAGTGTTTCATACTTTAATTCGTTTTGGTTTAGGCAGGAAATGATAGACAAGAATGAGCCCTTCCTGGAGTGGCTTTATACTGAAGAAAAAGCACAAAACCTCTTTTCCCTATATATATAATAGATATAATA
This sequence comes from Pangasius sanitwongsei, assembly GCA_037576675.1. Taxonomy (NCBI): domain Eukaryota; kingdom Metazoa; phylum Chordata; class Actinopteri; order Siluriformes; family Pangasiidae; genus Pangasius; species Pangasius sanitwongsei. The sequence goes on along the minus strand of CM075004.1, from coordinate 22,326,825 downwards.
GAATCTTTACCCACAAGTCAGTTGATACATATTACCTGGGGTTATTTCTACTGGTCATTTTATAGAAAGTAAAAAAAAATATGTTGCAAAACATGTGCACATGGAGTCTGTAAAGAATTAGTGACATGACAGATTTGAATTGGACAAACGTTTGAGCAAACTCTGAAACTGTAATATTTAAAAATGTACATAAATTGTGTTTATATTAATACTTTATTATTATCACTTATTAACACTTTATTATTCTGAATAACATCTTTTTGGCTTTTTGTAGAGCTAGAGTATGTTTGGCATTTTATAATGAACTCTAAAGACAACCAGTTTAAAAAAAAACAACCATAAATAACTAAACACATTACTGAAAAGTAATTTTAATGTTTTCTCTCTTCCAAAAAGATACTAAAATGCAGCCAAGTTTTCAGGGGAGAAGCCAAACTCTGGGTTTATAGAATATTATATTTACAGCATTTGCCAAACACCCTTATTCAAAGCAAAATGAAGAAGTGTTTTATGGTCTCTGTAAAAGTAAATAAATAAATAAATTGGCGTTTGAAAGTTTGTGAACCCTTTAGAATTTTCTATATTTCTGCATAAATATGACCTAAAACGTCATAAGATTTTCCTAAGAAGTCCTAAAAGTAGATAAAGAGAACCCAATTAAACAAATGAGACAAAAAATATTATACATGGTCATTTATTTATTAAAGAAAATGATCCAATATTACATATCTGTGAGTGGCAAAAGTATGTGAACCTCTAGAATTAGCAGTTAATTTGAAGGTAAAATTAGATTAAAGATAATTAAAGATAATAGTCTGCGAGGTCACAAAGGAACCCAGGAAGGAACTTCTTAGCAACTAAAGGCCTCTCTTACATTGGCTAATGTTAATGTTCATGAGACCACCAATCAGGGGAACACTGAACAACAATGGTGTGCATGGCAGGGGTGCAAGGAGAAAGCCACTGTTCTCCAAAAAGAACATTGCTGCCCATCTACAGTTTGCTAAAGATCATGTGGAAAAGCCAGAAGGCTATTGGAAAATATTTTGTCGGTGGGAATGGGAAGCGCTATGTTTGGAGAAAGGAAAACACTGTGTGAAACACGGTGGTGGTAGTATCATGGTTTGGGCCTGTTTTGCTGCATGAATTCTGAATTATACCAGCAAATCCTAAAGAAAAATGTCAGGACATCTGGCCGTGAACTGCGTCTCAAGAGAAAGTGGGTCATGCAGCAAGACAGCAACCCTAAGCTCACAAGTCATTCTACCAAAGAATGGTTAAAGAAGAATAAAGTTAATGTTTTTGAATGGCCAAGTTAAAGTCCTGACCTTAATCCAATAGAATTGTTGTGGAAGGACCTGAAGCAAGCAGTTCATGTGAGGAAACCCACCAACATCCCAGAGTTTAAGCTGTTCTGTACTGAGGAATAGGCTAAAATTCCTCCAAGCCAATGTGCAGGACTGATCAACAGTTATCAGAAACATTTAGTTGCAGTTATTGCTGCACAAGGGGGTCACACCAGATACTGAAAGCAAAGGTTCACATACTTTTGCCATTCACAGATATGTAATATCGGATCATTTTCCTCAATAAATAAATGACCAAATATAATATTTTTGTCTCATTTGTTTAATTGGGTTCCCCTTATCTACTTTTAGGACTTGTGTGAAAAGATGTTTTAGGTCATATTTATGCAGAAATATAGAAAATTCTAATGGGTTTGCAAACTTTCAAGCACCACTGTAAATAAATAAATAAGAAAGAAAGAAAGAAAGAATTTGAATTAAACTTCATCTAAATATATAATCACATATTTTTTAAAAATATTTTTAAATAAATTTAAATGTTAAATTTAATTTAAAAATATGTTTTTTTAAAAAGGGGAAATATGTGTTTTAAAAAATTAAAAACACAAAGAAATTCAGCCTGCAGTCATAGAGCAGGGGCGATTGTCATTGTTAGGTCTTTGTCTGCTTTCCCTGAAGTCTTAATGTACTGTGATATACGAGGCGTGACCTGCAGGACATTTTTGAGGACCTTTATGTGGCTGAGCAGTTTGCGCTGTGTGGTTTTTACAGGTCATCTGTGCTGTCTACCGCCCCAGTCCTGCACCCACCCATGGAGATTAATGGGGACATTATGGGCCTTTCACAAACCCAGAGAGCATTAGTTCAAGGTGAGCCCGCATGATGACGTGAAATGGGCCCTGATATTGTCCAGAGTTGAGACGTGTAAAAACAGCTCCCTTTTCTGTCCGGGCTTCAATAAAAAGGGTGGCTTCACCACTGTTTTCATACTGGGGAGCTTTAAAGGCTTGCTGGGGGCCATAAAGGCCCGGACGTGGAGATAGTAGCCATCATACAATCCCATGCCATCTGAGCATCCTCACACATTCACCTACACTCTTGCATACAATTAATTCTTTTGACTGATTTTTGAAGCGCTTCAGAAATAGAAAATGGCAAAGATTATGAGCGAGTGTCTGGTGGGAGGATTGGGAGGATCTGAGAAATGTTCTTGCTCTGTATTTGTGGTAACGCATTGATGTGCCATCTCAATAGCTGCAATCAGAGTGCTATAATGACGTAGGTCTCTAGGGAGCCATACTGGAGCCCGGCTGGTGGGCAGGAGGCAGTGAGGTCATTGTTGGCAGAGCAGCCGATAGCCCTCGGTGTGCTGCAGATGTCCCTTTCCTCCCTGCCATCCTCCTCTCTCCTGAGACACACGGCACACACTCCGCATACATGGCTTTGACCATGATGTTACCCTGAAAGCCTTGAACCTGAGGACCAGAGGTCAAGCAGACTTGACTCAAGAGTCCTCATGCATGATTGCCCTATTGACAAAACCCCCTTTCCTCAGCTGTCACTCTTTACTTCATTGGAAAACACAATGACTCCTATGTAAGTGTCTTTCTCTATGTTATCTGAGTTCAGTCTGAAAATTAGAGAGATTATATACTGTAAATAACCATGGCAACAAAAACACTTAATTCCTTGTAGATGATTATGCCTTTTACTGTATCTAGCATAATAATTACCCTGTTTGTCAGTCACATTTACTTCATTTGTATTCAATTTAGCCAGACATAACATTACCTTATAAACCTTATACCTTAATGTTATTTATTACCTTATATTTTTATAACTATATATTTTTATATTTTATAATGTTCCACTCAGAACGTGGGTCATTTTCACTTCACTGATAATATTTTAACTTTGTGTCATTCAGACTTCATGCATACATTCCCATTTGACATGAAAGCCCCGTTACACAGTATGTGATGTATAACAAATCCCATGTATAATAGGTTTGGTTGAATTTTTTCCACACCTCCATCTTGTTCATGACCTGCATCTTCTTTTTATGTTCAGCACATTCTCAAAGTCTGCTGATAATTCAAGCATAAATAACTACCTCCCATGCGATTCACCTGATGCAGTGTTTCATCGTTGGCATGAATGGACAATGAATTTTGAAAATGCTCCAGTTTTTGTTGATGTTAGTCTATTCCTCCTGTTGCTGCTTCATTATGCCAAAGTTTCTCAAAAGGCATCAGCGTGTCATCAAGACTTCATCATCTTCCTTCCAGGTGGAAGTTAATAAGACAAAAATAAAACAAAGCTTGTCATGTTAACAAAACCCACATAGCCTTCTGTCCTGAAGACTTTTGCCAGAAAACGTTCAGCTTTACCTCTGACTGTTACAAAGCAATGACACTGGAGACTCCTTCCAAAAATGCTGCGAAAATATCATCTTACATAAAATACATGTCAACAATTACTCATATTTCTTTATTCCATTTGCATGTAGCGTCTACCATACACACCATACACCATAGCTTAAAGTGAAAATATCTTGAATGTAGTCAAATTCGTGTAGTCCTTCCTTTGATAAGATTACCATAAACCAGATTTAACAACATTATTAAACCTATTTCTAAATATTATTACCCATTTCAAGCTTTTCTTATTCTACTGGCAGATAAATTTGCTTCTTTCTACAAATAAAATGCTTAAAGTTAGAAAAAATATCTGCCAATAGAACATAACTACTTAAAGCTTGTAATGAGTAAAAAACACGAACACACACACAGAGCAGGGTAGGGGAGATACAGTGGCTTAGTCGTCAGCGCACCTCTGGGATTGGGGGTTAGAATCCCGCCACTGGGATATATTAGGCAGTGATATTGTGATGGGTCAGAGCATCTCCACAACAGTGGTCTTGTGGGGTTTTCCTGGTATGCAGTGGTTAGCACCTACCAAAAGTGTTCCAAGCAAGGACGACTGGTGAACCGGTGACAGGGTCATGGGTGCACCAGGCTCATTTATGAACGTGGAGATCGAAGGCTAGCCCGTCTGGTCCCATCCCACAGAGGAGCTACTGTAGCACAAAAAAAAAAAAGTTAATGCTGGCTATGATAGAAAGGTATCAGAATACACAGTGCATCGCACCTTGCTGTGTATGGGGCTGCATAGCCACAGACCAGTCAGAGTGCCCATGCTGACCCTGTCCACTGCCGAAAGTGCATGAGCATCTGATCTGGACCATGGAGCAATGGGAGAACGTGGCATGGTCTGATGAATCACATTTTTATTTACATCACATTGTTGCAGACCAAGTACACCCCTTCATGGCAACAGTATTCCCTAATGGCAGTGATCACTTTCCGCAGGATAATACACCCTGCCACACTGCAAAAATTGTTCAGGAATGGTTTGAGGAACATGACAAAGTGTGCAAGGTGTTGACTTGGCCCCCAAATTCCCCAGATCTGAATCTGTGGGGACCGGTACAAGGGGGAGGCAATATTAGGCAGGTGGTTTTAAGGTTGTAGCTGATTTTATATATACCTATGTATGTATGTGTGTGTGTGTGTATATATATATATATATATATATATATATACAGTTAGGTCCAGAAGTATTTGGACAATAACAGAGTTTTTGTGATTTTAAGGGCTTCCACAAAAATATGGCATTTACTATTTAAGAATTACAGCCATTTTCAGGGGCTCAAAGGTATTTGGACAAAGTGACATAATTGTAAATATAATCATAATTTTAATACTTGGATGA
>CM075004.1:22303473-22316441 GCA_037576675.1 Pangasius sanitwongsei | reverse complement strand
TGTGTGTGTGTGTGTGTTTATATATATATATATATATATATATATATATATATATATATATATATATATATATATAATGCAAAACAAAATCTGAAAAATGCTGCTTTCATAAGTATTCGACCCCTTCAGACTAGTACTTGGTACAACCACCTTTTGCTGCAATAACAGCTTTAATTCTGTTGGGGTAAGTTCCTGCCAGCTTTGCACACTGTTTAGGAGAGTGATTTTTGCCCATTCTTCCTGGCAGATTTGCTCTAGGTTCTTCAGGGTGCTTGGACATTGTTTGTTGACTGCAGTAATTACATGGGGTTGAATATTTTTGCAAGCACTGTATATGTGAGGCAGACTGGCAAAAAACAAAACCCATCAGATGTTATTGTGGCTGGATTCTGCAAAACAGCCAAAAATGACTGAAAATCAGGTTTTAACTAAAATTGGGTTTTTCTGCATATCACATGAAAAAAAATTAAGAAATTATAAACATATATCACCAAAATGACACAACAGTGTTTTTTATTTACTTTTTAATCTTGTGTAGACTATTTTCCTGCAAAGATTGTATTGGGTAAGGAGCCAGTTTAACAAATGCGATAGTAAAAACAGTCAGTCTGCCTAAAGATGTCTAAAAGCTTGCTAGCCATGTGTGAATGTCACACTTTAATCAGGTTGTTGGATAGTTACATGCTGTAGTGAAATGATACAAGCCTAATCAATTCCATTTTTTTTTCTTTTTTACTAGATATGTACTGTCAAAATGTTCCTGCACTACATTCAGAATGAAATCTTACAGTCGGAATGAATTTTCTCCTTTTTGACTTTTGGGGGTAAGCAGATTTGGAAACGCTAGAACTTTACTGATGGTTGAGATATGTGCAGATAAGATATCAAGTTCTGTTCGGGGAAGTCTGTAGTTTCCAGAACTATATCAAAATCTTACAGTGTGAAGGGTTTTCCCAGGTTGCCACACTTATAGTTGATATAGCTCTTCTAACAATACACATTGTATGAGTACACATTGTATACAAAATCTTGATTTTTTTTCCTAAAGCAGAAGTTCTTAAACTTGTTGCATCCAGGGACCCCTTCCAGAGAAAAAAAAGTTCCAAGACACAGCAGAGATGTAATTTTTTTTTTTAAATGAAAGGGCAGTATGCAACCTGTAGATCTGAAGTCATATTGATGGCACTTCCTGATTTTAGCAAATTGCAGTTTAAGTAAACCATAGCAGCGTTGATACTTGTAAACTCCACCACTGTCATTTATTTAAAAAAAGAAGGCAGTACAGGAAGGGACCCCAGGGATATAGTAAATCACAAACCCTTGGTAGTTGCCGGACCACATTTTGGAACCATGGCCCTAAAGAATAGTGGCAAGGCAAAACTCCCTGAGAGGACAGGAGGAAGAAACACTGAAAGAAACTAGACTCAAAAGGGAACCTATCCTCTTTTAGGCAACAGTGGACAGTGGGAATTTGATCATTACTATAAACAGTCATGTAGTGAAAAGACAAAAAGCTACATGTCAAAATATATATGGTGTTGGGTATTCGTATTGTTTTTCCTGTGAGCTGCATAGCAGTTTGATTTCCTGTTTTTGCGTATGTCTATCACAGTACCAGTATGGGGTGTACATATAAGTATCTATAATTATCCTAATTTCCATGCGTGGCAAAACATGATGTGACTAAGTAATCACACATTATTTATTTTCAATAAGAGTTGAAACAGTTGTTACTGAGGCAAGATAGTAAATTAGAGCATTAATTTAATTATGCAAATGAAATTGATTATTATCCAGTACATTTCAGCATATAGAGGAAATGCACGAGGAACAGAAAGTTGTGTGTTGGTGGAAGGCAGGCCCTCTGGGGCTTGGAGGGAGCTAGCACTGGGCCGAACTCCAGCCACCGCCCGCACCCACAGCTCAGCAACCCTCTCCTGGGCAGAATTTGGCCAGACGCCCCTTGTCTCTGCTTCTTTATTGATAGAATGTGGCTCCCAGGCCGCACTCGCTTTGCCTAATGATGCTGTCAGAGAAAAATGCACTCCCAAGAAGCCACTGGGCATTCACGTCGCACGCAACCTAACCAGAGCCATTTTCATCTGCTGCTTTATTTACCTACGTGCTTTTTTATGCTGGTTTTGGCCCACATGCTGAGAACTGGAAAAATATTTATCACCAAAGATGGTGATTGTGTATTTCCATTAAGCACATCATGCCACAAGTCATATAATCATTTCTAACAGTTCTCTCTTGTTAATATTAGTTATGCTAGATCTGTTGAATAAGATAAGGCTATAACATAGCTGCATAGAGGATAGTATTACCTACGGTGGTGTTGTTATATGATGCACAAAATATATTTACTTTTTCGCAGTACTTGCTGTACTATTCAATCTGTATGCTTCATACTTGCTATATTTTATAAGGATGCTCTTAGAAAAAAAAGAGTTTCTGTGGAGGTCTTAATGGTTCTAGCTGTCTGAAGAGGTTCTACTTTTGTGAAAGTAGTGGGGTTTATTACAAATGAAATAACTGAATAACTCTTTATGGTGGTAGATGTAGTGAACTCCAAACAGCAGATGTTTATCTTCATACTTGTACTATCCACTATCCATTTATATTGTGGCCAAGAACTCTTGAAAACTGCTGGATAGTTAACTATCATTATCTTTTGCTTTGAACTGCTTCTGATGGAGAAACACTGAGTCATAGGGTTCTACATGGAACCTTTAAGTTTTCCCTTAATGGGACACCATTTTTTTTTTAGGAATATACTCTTGTTACCATGTCAGTATTAGAGTCAAGTCAAAGTCTTTGAAAGTTAATCTTCCTTAGCCAATAAAACTCATTCTGATTCTAAAGAGCTGTCCCTCGTTTACAACCCATGTTGTCCTCTTACATTCCCAAAGCTGCTTTTTTCCCATTTCACCACAAAGCCACACTGTTAGCATTCCGGAGGTCGCCTCAGGGTGAGGTCTGATCCGAGAGTGTAAAAAGGAGAACTGAAAAGTCCCCTCAACCTCAGACCATGCAGTCTCAAGTCCTCCGTCCACACCCGAGTTGTTCCCAGGCTGCTTCTGCAGTGATGTATCTACAACATTTCTCTGAGAGCAACAGCAATAGCGTGTGGTACTTCTGCTCCTGCGCATTTTCAGAGCACTTGGACGGCTATAGAATGCACCCCACTGTGCCCAGCTTGATCTGCTGGATGTTCCCACATAATTTTAACTTGTTTATTGGAGAATCGCAGTGCTGAGATGCTCAGACAGGCCATGGACAGATGCACATAAATCAGCCCTGATGTGATTCTCACATTCCCACTTAGCATTCTTAATTTTTCTTTAGAAAAGACATAAAAAGTGGTAGTGACACTTGTGGTAACATTTAAGTTAGTGGGACCTTACTTAGAGTTATGATAATTCTAAAAGTACAGATCTCCAGTCACTGGGAATTCTTAAAGCAAGTCAGCCTTCAGTGAAAATCTGTATTTAAATAAGTTAAATCAATCAATCAGTCAATCAATCTTGGTCATTTATACAATGACAAGTTCCACATTGTGTGCCATAGACAAAAAGAATTTATATATTTCTAAATAGCTCTTAGCTCTTATTATGCTGTACATGATTTTGATGGCGTGGGCATGGTCGAGTGTCAGCTGTGGATGGAGAGGAGGGTTGAACCGGCAGGTAATGTGTGATGATTCTCACCTGTGTCTTATTACCGCCAGTCCACTTATGTCTGTCTCTTTGTGCTTTTAGTGCTTCCTGTAACCGGCAAGAGAGAGAGAAAGCAATATAGCTGGCGGTGATTAAGACACACAGACCGATGCAGATTGTGACCTTGAACTTGACGGAGCGAAAGCTGCGAGTCTGGGACGGACCCGTTTCTGTTGAGTTGTTTTAGTTGTTGAGTTTCTGAAAGTGCACTGAAAAGCATGGACTGAATAAACACTAGCCCAGAGCTCAGCTAAAATTCCACCTGTCTCCCAAGTCTTCCTCCACACCCTCACACACCAGGTTCTACAATGATATGTTTATTGAGTGCCATATCTCATAAGCCAAGGTTGTTTTGAATATTGGGATATAAAATATAAAATACAAAGGAGGAAAGGAATAGGTCTTCTTGTAGGTCTTCTTGTAAGGCCTTTAGCAGCTTTAATGCAGCTGATTCAACTCAACAGTTCATAGCCAGGTTTTGTAGATGTTTGAGCAGGGAAATCACTAAACTATGCAAGAGCTCATTTATCCAATTCAGAAAGAATAAACTACCCTGGACAATGAAGGATTTGTCTATAAAATGAACCTCAAGTGAGATGTCCTTAAATACTCCTTCGACAACCTAGAAAAACCTCCTGAGACAGGAACTGTCACACACTGGTCATCAGCCCTGTTCCCGGAGATCTACATTTCTACAGGATTCACTTTCAGCTTGGATACAACAGAGCTAATCCAGCTAATCAACTCGACCAATTATCTGGAGCAAGTGTGCCGGATTAGAGATGAAAATTAATTCTGTGAGAAGGTAGATCTCCACTGGCGATAGCTGCTGTGGTGCCTGTTAAAGGTCAGTCCACCTAGTTAACCTGCCCTAACCAAACAAAGGCCAACAACCAAGCCATTTCTTCTTAAAGACCTTCATATTGGACAATGAGGTAATCAGCTTAATTCATTATCTATCTTAATGAGGCCAACTCAACCAAGATAATTAACCTGTGTTAGTGATTCTTGTTGTATCATTTAGAGACAACTAATGCAAATGACTGGCTGAGGTTGACCGAATTATTGATTTTGATTGGCTGGGGAAATCAGACTGAGTGGAAGTGAATGCAAATTTGAAATAATTTACATGGGGTTAGATGTATACTATATGCAGGGTTTGTTGTCACCTGGAGACTCATTTATATAATAAGATATGATCATAAGTTCAATGGTGTTGATCATATGTTAAACATGACATGCATTATGAAACCTGAAACTGCATGGCCTTGATTTACTGAAATCCAAAATAAGACTGTTAATGTACAAGTGCAGTGGGGTAAATTGCAGGTGATTTATGAAGAAGAATTTCATTTGAAAACAACATGCAAATGAGATTTTTTTTGTGTGCGCTAAATGTTTCCAGTAGCAGTGGTAGCTTTGGATAGCTAAGGAACTCCTGGAAGAACTTGAAACTTAAGTGTAGAGTCAACCAAGGGCAGTGAGATGGGGCAGAAAAATAGCTTGAAATATATGAATTGATGAGTGTAGATTATGTTGATATTGATGAGGCAAATGTTAATGAAAAACGTTTTGAATGCTTAGTTTAAATGCAGTTGGCATATGATATGCAATCATGCAGCGAATTGTGACTTTACTGTATTAATATTAAGGCATCATTTTGAGAAGCTTTCTGATGTACATAATTTAGAAAACATTCTCATTAATAGGTAAATCATATCATTTTGTCTTCTACTGGTAGAAGATGTAGTACATACTTACCTGATGTATTCATTTCCTGTTCTTTCAGAAAATGGGACTTTTACGCTTATTTTGCCCAAGGAAATACCCAATCCTTCATAGCTCCTGTTAGTAAATTAGCTTGCATGGTTTTTGCAGGTGTTGACAAATTTGCATATGTTCTACACAAGCAAACCAGGCCATGTGTGTACACATTTGTTTTTATGTTAATACATAGGTCCACTAGTGCAGGTTCAATTTTAAATTTTCCAATTTTTTTGATGGGACTTTTAGTTAGTGCCAGTGTAGCATATGTGAGTGATGGAATGATTTAATTAATGAGCAATTATACAGTTGATTATGAAAAACACAACAGACATGCCAGAAGGGCAATGCAAAAACTCAGTTAATAATAAACAAAATCTCTGTACTGAATATTGACTTCCCAATGATAATCTAGATAAGCAAACAACAAATGAATGGATGAATGAATAAATGAACACAGCATAACTGTACTTATTGTTAGAAACCTCGCCAGTGATGAATTCCCAAGATTGCTTCACCCTTTTGGCCATGACGATAACGAGTTGCTTATAAGTAAATCACCATTGGCTGCTGATAGGTCTAGAAAAAATTGTTGTGACTAATTATTCAGGGGCTGCTTACGTTGCTTGTTTCCCACAATATAATTATATTATGAAACAGCTAAAGTTTGGGAAAAAGACCATGCCTTTCTAATTAACTTCCTATAAATTCCTATCTCTCCTAGTGACAGATTTTCCACACCCCACACCGCCCCATCTCCTCCATGCTATTCAACAACTCCTAATCAACAACAACTCCTTTGCTGAGGGGATCAGCTATCTAGCGCAACATAGAAGCCATCCAGTCGTTCCCTCACCAATCTCTATTTTTTTTTTTCCTTTCTTGAAGTTAATAAGACAAAAAAATGCAGCTTGTCATGTTGCTAAGAAACCACAAAGCCAACCATCCTGAAAACTTTCCCGTATAGGAAAACTTAGTTATAGCTTGAACATCTCCCCACAGAAAATTTGACAATATCAGCAATTACACATGCTTTTGTTATCCGTTTATATGGAGCATCTGCCATACAAGTCCCTGTGAATTAGCTGTTACTATAGAAATGAAAATGTATTAGAATGAGCACATTGTTACTCTGATAAATCTGTAAACATTAGATCATATTATTAAAACTTTATTTAATGACCTGGGTCATACACACACACACACAGTTCTCTTAAATACCCAGCTTTTTTGTGCAGTTAGTGACCTTGTAAAAAGGCTCTGATTATTGTCAAACACAGCAGGTCTGTGCCTCAGCTTTGTTTGATCTTTCTAAATGCCTCAGGAACAACAAGGATGAATCGTGTGTAATATTTTTGATGATGGCAGCCAAAGTAAAGACAGAGAGGTTGACTTTCCCCTGAAAGGACTGCAGCACAATTCCTTTACATTTACTCTATAATAGATCTATGAAGTAGTTTGTAAGTGCTTTTTCTTTTCTTTTTTTTTTTTTGGTCTTTTTATGGCATTTGTATTACCGCAGCCCTTTGTGATTGAGCGCTGTTTACATAGGAGGAGAGCAGGCAGGCTTTATGGTCCTGATAAGGATTTATGGCTGAAAGTAGATTTTGTCATTGCAGATGAAAAGAGGCAGTTAATGGCAGATCAGTCTCGGTTCTCAGTATTGTCACTGTGTTCCCCTAACATGTTTTGGCAAACGTACATTTGATCCACATATCTTGAAATATCATCTCTCTGGATACTTATTCATATCTTGAGATTTTTTTTCTTTTATTATGTAATGCAATATGTGGAATTGAAAAGATTTATTTTTCCAGTATAATTTTATGACATTTTCCATTTCTGTGTGTCCGAACACAGTTGATGGAGTAGCGAAGATCAAGTCTGTGGATATTTTCTAGTGTAGAAACTCAGAAAGACTGAAGCACATCTGAAAGTCGTTAAACGGTGAACGAGCACCCCAGCGGCCCCCAAAACCATCCCAGCTCCTGCTAACTTGGCAAGACTTTTTTATTACAATGGCACTGCTGTCTCATGCTGTAAGTTAAAGCACAAACACTGTAAACCCTGGAATGAAAAAGTACGGGACAGCCGCAAGATGAGTGAATGTCTAGACCTGAGGCTTCACACTAAAGCATATTTATGTCAGTGGGCCATTTCTAACATGTGCCATAATCAAAGTGTTGCTCTATTAAGAGTTGTAAATTGAATATTTCATATGCATCTATCATGGTGCGCTTAGTGCAGCTTCGAGTTAGTCAGATTAGTGTCCAGGGGTCACATCTCTAGCCTGAGCATCCACAACAAGCAAAGTATCAGTAATGTTTTTCTTCCCAGCCAAGTTTTTTTATTCACTCATACAACAACCAGAGAAAAGACAAACTCAACTCCCTATGGACTTTCACAAAAGAAAGCTTATGATTTGATAGATTTGTTTAAATGTAATCTTCGTTAAAATAAATAAATAAATAAATAAATAAATAAATAAATAAAAGAGGTGGGGGGAGTGGAGTGGTGGCTCTGGGTTACTGATCAGAAGGTTATGGGTTCAAGCCCCCCGCACTGCCAAGCTGCCACCACTGGGCCCTTGAGCAAGGCTCTTAACCCTCTCTGCTCAAGGGGCGCTGTATCATGGCTGACCCTGCGCTCTGACCGCAGCTTCCTAACAAGCTGGGATATGCGAAGAAAAGAATTTCACTGTGCTGTAATGTATATGTGACAGATAAAGGCTGCTTCTTCTTCTAATGCTTTTTCAAAATCCTACCACCTGCAGCTCTACACACATGAACCGAGGACATGGTCTGGCTAGGAATTAGTTTTACTAGGCATATTAATTAGGTAAGACAATATTAACAGGAATATAAAGGGATGTGAAAATATCTGTTAAATAACTCTTAATACTCGCAAATTGTGCATTCACCTCACATTTAAACACTTCATCAAACAAAAATTAAGCCGTTGGAAAGAAGTTTTTTTTCCAACGAGAGAACATCACAGCTCAAAGCTGAAATGTTAGCTTTTAGTCGAGGGTGCAAACATGATATGCTTCATCAGCAGAGACATTATCTACATAGCGTTGTCACTCCCACACCCTTATTTTTCATAGTCTGTGTTAATACACATAACTAGCTTGTCATACTTTTGAGTTAAAAAAGTATGACCCTTTTTAGCACCTTTTATAATTGGGTTTCCAAAGAAATAACATTTATTTTACAATTTTATAATTTGTCCCTTGTTTTTCCCTTCTTTGTGGCAATTATTTTCTTCTTCATATTTATTATTTTTGATGTGTTTTTTCCTCCACATTGTTTGAGCAAACTGTGCATTTTTGCTGCTCTTGGTGCTCGTATGGCATCGTCCACTTCAGCACAGATAGAAAAGAATGATGAGTGTGGTGCGAGGAGAGAGTTATTAGGCTCTGTTGGCTTTGAATCATCAGGGAAGCTGGTGGTCCCAGAGCAGAACCCACTTTCTCTTTACGTGCCAAAATGATGGCGCAGGTCACTCTTCCTGACAGCCCGGGGGCTGCACAACACCACCAGCAGACCATGTACTTGGAAAATGATATGTGTGTGTGTATCTGTGTGTGGATGTGTGTGTATGTGATGGGGGCTGCTCTTCAGGCAATAGATCCTGTTGCGTGCCCTCTACCCCGGTCTCTCACGCTATCCTCCCTGATCGAGCACCAACAGTGCAACGGTTCTCCTCCTTCCCTGTCCATTGCTCTTATTCTCTCTCTCTCTCTCTCTCTCTCATATTCCACCTCCCCAGGGGTTTAGAGCTGACACTGACAGAGCTCTTAGCTTGATAAAGGGATTGTATTGATCTCCTCACCTTGCTGCACATCAATATGGACCACAGCTTGAGTAGAAAGTGGAAAAAAAATGAGAAAGCTTTCATTTCTAATAAGTGCTCTCATATGTTAGCATACCAGCGTTCACCTTCCCAAAAGCCTCTGCTTGCTATTTGACCATTCTGTTTAGGACAGCTTGGTTTGTTATGCATTGAACTGTTAGAAAGGCAAATAGATTTGTCTCAACTGAATTAAAAATCACCTGTTCTCTCGCTTTCCTTGGAAGCAAAAGAAGAAACGTGACAAGCAACTGAAGATCATTTGACTTAATGACACCTGGCCAAAGGTCAGAGTGCAGAAGGTTTGGCTGTTCACTGTTGCCTCGAGCCAAATGCAAACAAGCCGTGAGCAGAGACCAGTGAGAGAGCAGAATGTCAGTTTTGTGTATTTTGTTAAGGTCTCGTTGTAAGCCATATAATTCTCTCAAACAAAAGAGTGTAGCATTTAGCAGCCTAAACAGGATTAGCAACATGACTCCCTCTGTAGTCCGTTACTTTACCAGAACGGACAAGGCCAACTTGTCTATTGATTGTTCAGTAATATGAGAATTTAGTGATTGGACAAAGCAAACACGATCATGGCTTTTAATATTTTGGGTTTGTCTAGCAGTGCATAGACAGACCTTTTCAAATTCCCGTCTTTCTTTCTATCTCATTTTTTAAAGACTTTGTTTTATGTATGTACACATAAAAGCAGGCATTCAGTTTAAGCATTTAACCAGAAACAGAGCCAGTCAGAGACCTTTGGTTCGACCCGAGAGAGTCCGCTCTTTGTGCTAGTGCAGTGGATGCCTTAGTCTCTATCATGGATTAAGAACTCTCAATCATGAGCTTATGTTACTAAATTATACACAAGCAGTTTTGTGGGAAATCTAAGCCTCTGCTTAAAGAGTCTGTCCTTTCTCTGAACCAGGCTATGAGGAAAATCCCCGTCTTTTGGACTTAATTCCTGCGCCTTCAGCAAAGCTTTGGTTTGTGTGGGAAACAAAGGTGGCAGACTGCATACATGTTCATCTGTGTTACACTAGAATCCAGTGATAATTGTGCAGTATTTGCTGTTTTGGCTGTTTTTCCACACATTTCCATTTGAAATGAAGTTAAAGTGCATCACCTTTATGAGATTGAAAACTGTATTGGGTAGTGCTTGAATGATGTTCAGCAACTGGATAACCACTCTGAAAAAATAATGTTAGGAACACAAATTAATAGTGGTCAAAAGATTTTGTGGCAGTGTCTTTTCAGTTAGCGTATGAGTTGCATGTTACATTAAAACACATGATGCTGATGTTCCTGGGCATACAAGTGGTCCTAGTAGAAAAAGTTAACTTTTAGTGAAATGGCAAGTAATTTATATGTCTTTGCCACACACAGAAGACCATTTCACACTTTATTCGTAAAAAGATCCAGTTCTTGAGGGGCCAAATTGGTTCAGTTCCAGGAACAAACTGTTGCAGCTCAGGAACCAAGAACCAGTGACGTTGGGGGTCAGCACATCAGGTTTTTTGTTGATTGTCATTTTAAAAAGGAGTGAACATTATTTTGAGGATTGTTGTTCAAAAATGCCATTAGGTTGTTATTTTTTTTCAACTAACACATATGCTCCATATTTTCCACTCTTGTGTGAACCAAAAGATGGTGCATGAGCATATGAACAAGGTGGTCTTGGTCTGCTTCCAAGAGAGCTCTAGCATGGTTAGATTGTGAGAAAATAAATGCTGGATGCTTTTTTGCCTTCTTTGATTGTGTGCGATGTGAAACCAAACACCAAATGCACCAAAATTATAAATTCTGCTTGGCAAACAGACTAATAGGTGTGAAAGCACCCTTAGATACCCAGTAATTTTGTATTTCTTTATTTATTTTGTAATTTAGAACCCCAGAATTTTGTAATCCTTTTAAACTGGTGAATATACAGTATGGGCAGGTTTGCAGGGTAGAGGTTGTGTACCCCTGTGCTAAAGCTTTAATTAATAATCTGCCTTTGACATCTTAATCTACACTTTAAATATTCTCTTTTATTTTCTCTTATCCTGTAGTCTTTTCTATGTACAGTACCACTCGGTGAATACACCTGATTCAACTTGTCAGCTAATTATAAATCCATTGGTGTATTGTATCAGGTGTGTTAGAGCAGGGAAAGCATAAAAATGGGCAGCTTTCCCATGAGATCTTTTTGTTATAATCTGTAATCGCCTAATAGTGTGTGGAAGAGAGTTGTGTGTGCTAAAGTGTCTTCATGCTAGTTTGAGCACAGTATAAGCCTGCTTGAAATGGCTTTTATATTAGTCACAATCCTCGTGGTCTGTGCATTAAATGACTACAATGGCCTTGAATAGCAGTTTGAATTGAGCCTTAAATGCATACAGTGGTGTCCAAAAGTCTGACACCACATTGAAAATCTGGGATTTTTTTTTTTTCATTTAAAATTGAAAATAAACAGAAGGTTTTAGAATTTTTAAATGTTTAAAACAAAGGGAGTAAATGTTCAATATCTTGGATATTTAGCTAATAATCAAGATTCTACACTATTTCTAGGTCCCTATTTAAATGTAAGCAAGTTTGTGATATTGACCATAACTTAAGTGCTTTGTACAAAAGGTCAGATTTTCCTCATGCCTTATTGAAGCACTTATTGAAGCATGTGTTCAGATGACACTCCAATGGATTTGATCTAAATTGGATCTTAAGGTTTTGCACAAACTTGTGGAGTCCATGCCAGCTCGAGTGACCACTGTCATTAAAGCAAAAAGAGGATGTACCAAATACTGAGAAACACTAGTATTCTAAAGATAACATCTTTCATAATTTGTAACGAAAGTTGTTTTTTAAATTAGAACAAAATGAACAATAGAAGCATTTTGACTAGTGCTGCCAGACTTTTGGACCCCACTGTGCATTAACCAGAAAGCCATTGTTCTTGTACTTTTTTAGGTTAGCTCCGTGCCTGCCTATTTTATCCAAAATGGTATAAAAAAAATACAAACAAATAGCTCAATATAATTGTCATGAATATTCCCTCTTGGTGCTTGTCTTGTTTATATTTCCATGTTCTGTTCTAGTCCTGTCTCCGCCCCTTGCCTTGTCATTGGTGTAATATCCAATTGCATCCACCTGTTCTGTATTAACTCATTGATTGTTTGTTTAAATCCCACTGTTTCTGTCTTTCTTTGAGAAGTCTTGCCTGTCATTAAGTCCAAGCTTAATACTGAACTTTTCCTAGTTCAGTATCTCTTATTTCCTAGTTATGACTGTAGCCCATTTTCTTGTTTTACAAATAGCGATTATCCAAGTTTGATACTGTGTTTTTTCTAATAAACAACACAGAGTTTACACACTTGGGTCCTGCATTCAGTCACTGCATGTTGCAATAATAACCTATTAAACATTGTGATGTAGCCAGTATGTCTTTGAAATAGCTGAAAAATGCTTGACAAGTATTTATATATGTAACATATATGTATATGAGTATTATTATTTATATATTATACAAGTATATACGCTGCCTGGCCAAAAAAAAAAAGTCGCTGTTTAGATTTTAATACGCAAATACATAAGCGTCTATGAATGGATCATTATTAGAGTGATTATAATGTTTCTAGCATGTTATATGTTTGGCAACAGTTCTTTCAATCT
>CM075004.1:22292425-22303373 GCA_037576675.1 Pangasius sanitwongsei | reverse complement strand
TAATCACTCTAATAATGATCCATTCATAGACTCTTATGTATTTGCCTATTAAAATCTAAACAGCGACTTTTTTTTTGTCCGGGCAGTGTATAATGTTCTATAGAACAATTTGTGGTAAATAAGTGACACAAATGTGAAAGTATATTGTGTGCATTATTTTATTATTTTGTTATTGTCAATTAAATATTTTAAATTATCATGAAATGATTATCTTGGTTATCTTGGCAGGAATACTTGCACTATATAGAATAAACTGGCTCATTTAAAACATAAGAGTTGACATTATATAAGAAATGTAAAGATAGTAGTTTGTGTGTGTGTGTGTGTGTGTGTGTGTATGTGTATATATAGACTGTATATCATGTGTTTTATTTGTTTTTGTTGTTATAAACTTTAGTTTCCCTTCAAACCATAAATGAATGTTTTTTGTGTTTCTTTTGCAGCAGAATGTCAAATGACTAACCAGGACTTGCTGTTTTTATTTTAAGAGGCCCAAGATGTCTTACCATGATGTTCAGAGCACCTCACTTTCCTTCAGTCAGAGGGCTGTTTTTTTTTTTTCTTCCTGCCTGAAGTGGAAGGCAATTGGAGAGCCCTATTAAGCCAGCACCATCTACTACCTTGGTGTTTCAATTTCAGACATTTTTCTTGTTCTTTTGCTGTCTTTTTCCTGTATGCACTGGTATTATTTTTTTTGTATGACCTGCTGAGTTTGATCATTTGAATTCAGCACCACTCAGCTGTCAGACCCCTTTTGAGGTAGCACAAAACATAGACAAGCTCTCCACCATTTTGACATCCGTTTATTTACCCTGTCTTCTTTTGTTGCCCTTAAGATAGTGCAGACTACCTTGAGTTATTTAAAAGGATGAGCCGACCTATCTAGTAATTTTCCTTTGAAACATGAAATAAAGCATGTCTTTTATCCATTACTGCTTTTAGCAAAGGCTACCTAAATGCCAGGGTCTAATTCCCCTGTATGAAAGGGTTTTAAGAGAAAATTGCCTTGTTATGTAAGATTCCAAGCTTCATCCTCTAAGAGGGAAAAGGGAAGTGGTGCCTGCCTCTATTTTCTTTCATGCATTCCGCAGAGACCATGACACAGCATAAGCAGATTAGGGAGAGGTTAGGTCAATGTTCTGTGTCCTAAAGTGAACTGGACCCAGTGGATCAGTTGCCTCCAGAGACAAGGAGCTCAGTAATGAGGCTGACACATTGACTCAGAGGCTGCTAGTTCACATTGTGTGTGTGTGTGTGTGTGTGTGTATGTGTAGGGGTGTTTCATACAAGTGAGAGAAAGCAGAGAAGCCATGTGAAGATTTTATGGGAGATATATGAGTATAGACAGAAAACATAAGGGGCCCAAACACTGAGCCTTGAGTGACCCCACAGTAGAACAGATATGGATCCTTTACATGTGACCTGATACAAGCCTCCTCCAGGTAGGAAGCAAACCACCACCTTGCTGAACTAGTGATTTTGGGCTTGTGAGGATTGACAGAAGGATATTGAATCCCAGGAGGTTGTTTTGAAACCTACCCTGAGGTCCAGAAGGATCAGAACTGACAATTTATTGGCTGATGTAGTGGCATGGAGGTTCTAAGTGTTGCGGTTTCAAACCAGCGTGATTAGAACTAGGGAGCTGGTTATGAGTGAGAACCGATTGCATGTTTAGAAACATTTGTACTGACAGAAAAGAGAGATCTCAGTTCGTAGCTGCTGAGAATGGGTTTTCAGAATGGGTACTACACTGACAGTCTTGCAGGCAATCAGGACATGACCTGATGTCATTCATCATGCATGTGATGAAGAGAAAGAGGTCATGAGTGATGGGAGTGGAGAGCCTGGAGCATCATGGATGGATTGTTGTTCAAGTCATTTGGAGAAGGGGGAGTGAAACATGCTAGGGATTTGATGTGCAGGAGTAAGGATTAGTGGGAGGAGTAGTGGCTGATGGAAAAGATTGAAAAGTCTCACTAACCTTCTTTTGAATGAAACAAGACTTCAACAGTTAGTGATGAGCAGCAGGGCTAAGGAAGGTTTGGGCCACATCTGTAATCAGTGGACAGAAATAGACAGATGCACACCAATCAGGAAGTAGAACTATAACTCCTTTACATATAGGACATAGCCACTGATCTGCAGCTATACAATATCCACCATTACATTATCTTTGACAGTGCATGTGCACATGTGTGTCTGCAAGCATGTGTGTGTTAGAAAGTGAATACTACCACAGCTAAAGGTCAGCACTCCCTTATTTCCCCTGGGGCCACACACGCACTTAATCATAACCACACTCACTGTATATAAACCTATTAGTTTAAATAATCTTATTCACTTGGCTTGGGTGCTTTTGTTTCACAGCTGCTAACAGTTCCATGAGCAAACAGTGACAAAACTGCACTACAGTTATCAGGGATGTGTCTTGATTTTGTCTTTTAATTTATATTTTAATCCCTGACATCTAGATACGAGCAATGGTAGATTAGTGAACATTTGAAAGGTGTATAGATGTATATTAGTTGTCATATCTGCCGATTTGATCTCTTGGGCTCCTGGTCATGGATGGTTGTGGCATTGTTGGGATTCGGATTCTCTTGGACCACTTGGACTCCCATATTTGTTTCAGTTATCCAAAGTACCCCCTTTTGTCATGCTGAAATCTGCATTCGTGTTATTTTTGGCGAAATCCTGAGACAAGGCAGCCGTGTGTAGCTGTAGTGCCTGTAGTCCAGTTCATGGGAGAAGGTAAATCAGGAAGTGAGGACTTTCACAGTCACTAGTGACAATTGTTTGGCTGATCTAGTGGCATGGAGCTAAGTGTTGTGGTATAAAACCAGAGGGACTGGAATCACAGAACTGGTTATGAGCGAGAAAGAATTGTAGACAGCACGTTTAAAGGCTTTTATACAGAAAGAAAGGAGAGATATCATTTGGTAGCTGCTAACATCAGAGTGGGTTTTCAGAATGGGTACCACCCTGGCAGTCTTGCAGGCAATTAGGACATCACCCGTTGTTATTCATCATATATGGTATGAAGGGATGGAGGTCATGGGAGATGGGAGTGGAGAGTCTGGAGCATTGTGGAGCATATTTGTTTCATTTATCTCACAAAGTACCCCCTTTTGACATACTGAAAGCTTTTATGTTCTTTTCTGAGAAACCCTGCAATGAGGTGACTGTGCGTAGCTGTGTCTTAGTGTCCATGGTCAGCCTCATGAGAGAAGGCAAAGAAGAAGGAAGTGAGGACATTCACAGCCACCTTGTAGCCAATGGGAAAGTAATAATGCCACAAAGCCATATTTTTGTCCTCTATAATGCTGATTAGAGATGAAAGCCTCCAGTGGTTGGTACAGAGGTAACCATGAGGCTTCATTGTAACGCTTTTCTACCACGTCAGGACCTTTTCCATAAATGGATAACTAGGGAACTGTACAAGGAAGTTTGAGATTTTTTTTTTATTTTTTAGATCAATAATCTCGTTATTTCCTTAAGGACACATTTAACACTCAGACAGCCTTGCTTTTGCAAGGCCTTGAATATATCATCATAGGAGTACTGTTCCTGTGTGCCATGGGTCTGCTGTCTTCCTCTCAGGTCTCAACTCACCACCAAGCTTTCATCTCTCAGTCATTAGATCGAATAGCATGAAATGTACACCATGCTGCAGTTGCAAGGGCAATGTGTGTGCACACCCACTACAGACAGGCAATATTGGTGTGTAGGAAATCAATGTTTTATTTTAATTTTGATGTCAGTCATGGCTCACTCCGTCCTCCGGGCTGGAGCGCAACAATTCTTTGCTTCTCTCTAGTATCGGACAACATAATTTGAAATGGGCCTCGGAGGAAATCTGCCATTGATCTGACCTGTCAGCAATGTGACCATATTGTAAATGGATGGACTGTTCCTTGAGAAACAATAAAGTTCCTTCACATTATATTCTTGATTACTATAAACTAAGTTTAGCACCATTGTTCTTGGTATTGCTGAGAATAAAGGTGGAAAAGAACTGCTAATTGTGCCTCCATGATGGATCAGATGCATCTTAGCATTCTATTCCTAATGAATACTAGGATGCAGAATTGCACACAACAGCAAATGCATGTACTCTCTCTGCAGAATTACTAAGCTCTCACTAGTTCGTGCATGTAAGGGAGAATTTATGCCATGCTGAGTAAGGCATATGTAACAACAGTGTTGTGTAGTGTTGTGTGTGTTTACGTGTGTGTGGGGCAGAGAAAAAAATTAAGACTCAGCTGAGTAAGATGTGTATAAGGAATGAGCACGGTAGATGTGCAGGAACGTGTATGTACAGTGGAAAATGAATGCTCCACTGAAAGGAGTCCTGACTAGGAGAAAATTCTTCACCTCAGCATATCTTATGGCTCATTATGTGCGTAAAGATGCATTGTCCTCACCACAGATGCAGCACTATTATACTATCACAAAGGTTCGACCTGTTCTGTGAGAAGTTTACTCTTTATGGAAAAACCAAGAAGAAGTAGAGAATTATCACAGGAGTAAACCATATGGTTAAATGTACTGATGACTTACTATAGACTGTAGTCAACCGAGTTGACTCGGTTAAATACCTCTTCCATTATGAAATTTCTCTATAGTTTATTTATGATTTATAATTCAAACATTTAGCACTTGTAACAACAGACATTGTCACAAAGCAGCTTTATAGAAATCAGGATGTAGATTTAGATCCAAAATGAGCGAGAAAGAGGTGCCAGTGGCAAGGACCCTGAGATGACATGAGGAAGAAAGATTTGCCCTACAGCCAGAACTATTGTCCAAGCTGCTGTTATTGAAAATTAATCAACACCTTCTGACCAGTCAGAATTGAGAATTCAGTAGTGCTTTAGTTTGTATTATAATCTGTATTGTCTATTTTTTAAATGTATTATAGCAATACTGTATACTGTACGTACTGTAGCTGTCAAATATCGTACTATTTCTACACCACACAACAGAATTCGTAAGCAAAGTTTTGGTGGCTCTACTAATTTCCTTCAAAATTTAGTCCTTTTCAGTTCTCTAATGGACTGGCATCCATTCTTCGACCCCAGTTTTTTCCAGGATCCAGCAACACTGACCAGGATAAAGAGCTTGCTAAAGAAGAATGAATGAAAGAATTTCATAGAGTTTCTTCATATACTATGATAAGTGACAGAGCCTTTGCCAGGCTACCTTCCATTGGTACATATTGATCCCAATGTGATGAACTCTTGAAAAGAGAAACTAATGTCTTCCTCTTGTCTCTCTACACCTTGATGCTATTAAACATTAGTTATAGAAGGACAGAAAAGTGCTCAGTGTCAATAAAAAGCATACATTTTAATTGGAGCCTGACAGGAGGTTGACAGAGCCTGAAAATAATAGAGATTAAAACACATCTTCAGTAGCTTGAATATTGTTTTTTCCCCAGGAGCCCACTCACTCAGACATGTACACACACACACACACACACACACACATACACACACACATTGAGAGAACACTGGCTGTGCTGTGAGATTGCTCATTTTATAATGGTATTGATCCATTGAATCACAGAAGTGCCTTTCAGACATCATGTAATCAGCAAGATAAGTGCTTTAGATTTCAATCATGAAGCTGTGGTTTTAAGAGTGCGTCAGGGAAGACTAGACAATATGTCATAGTGGTTTGATATTGCTTTACCAAAATTCTCTATATTGGTAAAACAGCTCTTATGGATTTGAGCAGATGGATGTAGTGTTGAGTATTGTATGGTAGTATAGTGGTACACTCCTGAATCTAAACAAAGCTGCCCTATGTGTCATTTCACTGAGATATCCACATGGCTGTCCTTTGTGTATAAGACAACATAAGAAACGTGCGAGTTGGTTGGACATGGAGCTGTTGCACCAGGGCTTTGTTCTATGAAGCACGCCCTATATATGATTAGCCTGATTATGTGTTACACTGGCACGCTTTACAAATCACGAATGCTGTTTTTCTGCTCTACATGCATGCATACCACCTGACTAGTTCCTTTTTCTCTTGTTCTTCTCTTCCCAAACTCTCTCAATCTTGTTATCAACAGGGCAAATATAATTCAATCACAACTCAAGCACAAAACGAAAGCACACTTTTGAGCACTGGTTTGAGCTGGCCTGGCTGAATTTGCCTTATTGACCCTGTGTCCCTCTTGCGTGAGCTCCTGCGTGTGTCTAATAGGAAGGATTACTGTAGCTATCACAAAGAAAATGGCCCTGTCCATCAAGCCTTCCAAGTTTTCACATGACCGATGGAAGCTAAGGGGTCTGGATACTGAAATCGCTTCTGAGCTGGAAACAGGATTTTCACACAAGCATGAAATCATGAAACCTCGCTTTAGACCTGATTCTTTGGCACACTTTCTTTCTGTTCAAAGGAAGGCAGAATGGGAACATCATCTTGCTGCTTTGTTGCAGGCTGCTGGATGGATGTGAGGGATGAGACAAGAAAAAAAAGGGGGGGGGGGGTGAAGGTGGAATTACAGAAGGTGAAATGAGGCTAGTGGAGACCTTGAGATGTGAGTGGGATGATGGGGGCTTTACATCAAATGTTGACCCAATCAGGCTGTGTCTTTCATGGGCGCTGGGTCTTATCACTCCCGCAATAGCTTGTTAACCACTGGGGTAGATAGTAAGAATGGGAGTAGATGGGTTTTGTGCCTGAATAGGTAATTTGTTATCATGCAGACAGCCAGTGTTTTGACAGCATCATCTAATGGTCCTGTCTCCAAGGTCTGCTTCTCCATTGCTCATCTGAATAGTCTTCCTATACAGAAAATATTAAATGTATACTCTGTCTGTTGAAAGGTTGACCATCTCAATCTCACCCAAACCAACAACCTACCCCCCTTCCCCCACCTTTAAGACCAGTTTCTCTTATGAAATAGCTCGCCTTTACAGTGCCCTTCCATGTCAAGACTTTTTTTCCATAATCCCATTGTTTCCAGTTCAATGTCCATTGCTAACCAGCAATCAGAAGGCCATATGTAGGATTCATCCCATCCAGCCACATTTAAATGATGACGTGCAGCAGTATTCCATTGTGAATTTGGTCATTTCTTTTCGGCCTGACACTGATGAGCCTCTTTGTTTGTCTCCTCGTCCTCTGTCAGTGTCTCTGTCTGCCATTGTTGTCCGGAGATTTCAGCCATCATCCCGCTTCACAGGTACAGCTCAGGGAAAAGGTCAGGAGGGTAGGTCAGCCCTCCTCCCGGCTGCAGGATAAACCCACGGTCTTCGAACAAAAGACCTCTCCATCTGGGGCCTGAATAATGATGCCATGTTCATGCTGAACTGCGCTCTGTGTCCGAGCGATAAGGCAAATATAGATAGAGCCGCTCAAGAGCCAAGCAGCTTTGTCCACGTCATCCCCACTACTCTGTCCATGCTTAATAATTGATGCTGTCAATCACTTATCATCAGTATCCAGCTTTTTGTGCTGCTGTCATAATCACTATAGTGTGCTACATGCGTAGTGTTGGGAATCCATTAGAATGATTACAAGAGCTCTATTTCTCAAGACAATAGAGCTAATGAACACAGTGTTGTACTGTGCCTGACATAAAGGTTTCTTTTAACTCAGCACTAAAAAATACATGTCAGATCTGTATAATTTGACTTGAGGGCACTCATCTAAGCTTTGCTTGTAGTAGGTATGGAGTCTGCAACTTGCATAAGATCTTACTCTGAGCTACATTCATAATTTTGTGGTTATACCATTGTGACTTTGGAAGGTAAATAAAGTTGAATTACAGCTGCAAATTCCTGATATGTTAAAGTGGAAAAGTATAAACTCAAGTTTTACTAAAAGAATGAAAGTAAAAGTACAAGAAAGATTCACAAAAGAAAAAGACATGTGCCTCAAATCACATGCTGATTTTAGTTACTGATGGTAAATTAATGCCCTATTGTCAATGGAAAATGGGAACTTTAGCTAAGACTAATTAAAAACAGCTTTATTCCTAATCTCTCAAATGTTAGCTATCATGATTATGTAGTGTAGAAATGAAGTGATGTTTGAAAATGTATTGAAACCTTAGAGAAAGTAGATATTTTTTCCTTTTGAAATGCAGCAAAAGTAAAAATTTAAAATATATATATATATTAGCTGAAAAAAGTATAGTGCAGATACTTTAAAAAAAAAAAAAGGGTTAAGTCCAGGAGCAAGTCTCATGGTTCAGAAATTGATAATCATTAATATTAAACCAATAGAAAACAATATATTTTGATTATTAAGGGGAAATGTGCTGAAGATAAAAAGCTTTTATATTAAGACCATGGTTGTAAAACTGAAATTGAAGCCCGTATATCGTTATTGATTAAAGTAAGACATCTGTACATTTAATTATACATTTCTCTCATTATTTGTATCTGGTTTCACTATAATGTCATGCTTTTTAATTGCTTTTCCTTCCCTTTGTGTGTTTAGTTTTTCATTTTTCCTTCATTTTTGCATCGTTTTCTGTTACTCACAATAGTCCTTCAGCTCCAGACGTCATACATCTGGCACATGCCACAGTGAAGGATGGAACTTGTGCACAATAGTCATTTGTTTGGAGCCTCCTGATGAACACGCTCTCTTGACAGGGTGAAAAGGGGACAAGGGATGAGAGGATAGGGGAGTTAGTGTAGGGTTAAACAGAGTATCTTGAGGGGAAAAGGACACACACATCCATTACACATGGACAGAGTCCAAGGTTCATCAGCGAAAGCGCTGTGACAGAAAGTAGTGCGTAATCCCAGTGTTGGATGTATGAAAAAATCAAACTGCTCTAATGATCTGAGCAGTTGTTTATTTATATTGAGTAAGGAATAAAACAATCAAGGGCGTGCTGTTACAGGAAAATAATCAATGACAGAATGGTGTGATATGGAGATACCAACCTGAAGGTTTTTATTTTCCAATAACAGCATGTCCTGAATTGTTTTATTCCTCTTATAATCGCAGCAATTTATCAACAAAGATATTTTTATTAATTAAAGAATGACACCTTTTTATCCATACTTTTTATTAGCAGAGAACTCTGAGATAATTGCAATCTTTACAAATCATCTGAGACATCTGCACCCAGTGATGAACAAGCATGTCTCTGGTTTATTAATTAGCCTTCACCAACCGTGATGCCATCAGCGTGATAGAACGGAGTCAAATGTGACGACAGTAAAGCTCATTGTAAACCAAAAGCTTTTATTTCAAGCTTAAAATTATATAAAACTATTGCCAAATAATTTTGAAAATTTCAAGCATTTATATTTAGAAAGAAGCTAAATTATTTGCCAATAGAATAAGATGAATTCAGGATGAATTTACGAAAAAAAAAAATAAGCTTCATAATTAGACTAAAATAGGCTTTGTACCTTTGTTTTTAATAAGACATATTGATAGATTTGCCGATATTCAAGATATTTTCACTTATATTTCACAAGATCTATTTTTTTGCATAACAATTCAGTTTTTGTAGTGTTTAGTTATAACTAAATATATACTGTATATTTCTTCAATTCCTGTTGGTAAATAGTTAATTTCTTAAGTGGTAAAGACCGTTTTTAGTGTTTATAACAATTAAAACAGGTTTATGTAAGCTTTGATTTATTTTGAAGGTGCTATATCCATAAAGGTACAAAAGACTCCTGTGACAGAATATGTACAATTTAGTACTTTTTTCTGCAAATGTAAGCATTTCTTAATTGCATTCTTGAATATTTAAGAATGGTAGCAAGCAAAAATGCAAAGATGTCAGAAATATTCCTCACATGAAACTGTTATATTGATATGTATACAGTCTATACGGGAAAATAATTCGGCTTTTTGGTGGTATATGAAAATCCAGTGACTCGAGTCAGCCTTCTGTGTTGTCAGTATTAATTCATCATGAATGCGTGCTGTGCACAAGCAATAAGCACTCTGCAACACTCAGCATGCTCACATTTACAAACAGGTGGCATGATGCCGGTTATTCCTATCAGTGTTTATGCATTGTTAATGTCCCAATCACACTTAATTAGACAGCTCATCAGTCACACTTTTGTTGTTCATATTAAAAATAAGGGTGGTCAGAGTGTGTCCAGCTGATCAGCTGCAGTAGTGGGGGGCTTTTCCTGATTAATATCACTTCTCATTAAAGTTAGAGACATATGCCAGGACTGCCTGGCCAAAAGCAATAATAAACTGAGTGTGGCGCTTGAGTGTGTTACTCTGTGTGTCACTGTACTGTACACAAAATTTTCCTGAGGCCTGCTGTGTGATGTGATGCATGTTGGAGCTGAAGATGTTACATGGGGCAGGTGCCACTGGCCACTGTATGATCTGAATGAAATAAATTTAGGGGTGTGTGTTTGTGTGTGTGTGTGTGCATGTTTGAATAGGGCTTTAATTAATAACAGTGGATGACTGATCAGAGTCACTGATCAATTCGGTCTCTCTCTCTCTCTCTTTCTCTCATATATATAAATGATAATTTTATATTTATAATTATATATAATTATGACATCTACATTATTGAGTCAGTACAAAAACCTTTTAGATTGCCAACATTAGTTTTCCAACATAAAATTAAATGTTACAGAAATATGTTTCTAATATGTCAGTAAAGAAAGCAGCATGTTACATAAGAGACGACTTTTCAGACAAAAAACATAATGAAGGCTGCTGGGTTTTGCTGCAAAAATAAGAAGCAAGTGTGACAGTCAACGTTTCTTTTTTTTTTTTTTAAGTAAAGGGTTGTCACACTAAATATTGACTTGGTTTCATTTATTACTGTTTGTTGCATTTAATTTCATTATTTTTGAAGGCATCTTTGTTCTGCAGCATTTCTTTGCATGTGCCTAAGACTTTTACATATACAGTCAGGTCCGGAAGTATTTGGACAATGGCAGAGTTTTTGTGATTTTGCCTTTATACACCACCACAATGGATT
>CM075004.1:22251499-22292325 GCA_037576675.1 Pangasius sanitwongsei | reverse complement strand
TATATATATATATATATATACCACAACCACAACTAATCGTCCCTGGACTGATGCACTACACAGGATTCCACAACATGCTCTCAGACTAATGATAAGGAAGGTAAGAGAGAAGCCAGCAGTCACTCAAAAACAGTTGCAGGATGTCCTGAAAGACAGAACAGTTACACAGAGAATAATAAGCAACAAACTGCACCGCAATCATCTCCATTCCTACACTACACACAAATGTACAAAGTCAAAAGACATTATGTGTGTAAGTTAGATATTTGCACGGGAAGTATATTAAGTAACAAAGGCATGTGTCTCCTCACTGTATATTATTCACATATATCGCTAAAAGACTAAAAAAGTAAATAATTATAGACATGACCTTTTATTCTACATGCCAGTATGTATGATGGATTATTAGCCTCTGACCTTCATATAGTAAAGTATGTGAGTTCATGTTTTCTTGGAGTTAGCATTTCAATGACTAGCTAATTAGACTACTTTTACTCAATAAATTGACTTTGATCATAGAAACAACAATGTCGTTTGCCAACTAGACAGCAACAGCTTTGCAATCAGGGGTAGAAAGATCATGTGGGTTTTAGTTGTCTAGCTGTCTATGGTTGAATTCATGCTGCAATTGTGAAATTAATTCTTTATTCCTTCCTTATCTATTTCTATCTGATTCCTCATTAATAAATGACATCCTTTCCTGGACGTGTTCCTGCTTTGTGTCATGTGTTCCTGGGAAGGGCTTGCATCATGGATGCATCATGACCCTGACCAGGATAAGGTGGTTACTGAAGATGAATGAATAATAATTAAGTTGACTAAGTATACTCCCGCCCATGACTTAAATGCCTGCTTGTTCAACATGCCCTGCTGTCGACCCTGGTTGTCTATTTGTAGTATGTCGACTGAGCTTGTGTTATAACTTTGATGTTTCTATGTGTAGCTTCATTAATCTTAAATTATGGGAACACATACACAACACTCATAAAATACCAAATAGAGCGGAGCAACTTAAAACAATTTTTAAAATATTGTAAGTCCTGGAGATTTGCTGACTGTTTATCACCCTTTTAGCTCTGACTCATCGACAGGATCATCTAAGACAGATGATGATTTTTAAGATAGCAGTAGTTTAAAAAGGTGAGACTTTTATTCACTCTCTTGGGTTGGAATCAAGGAGGAGATTTGCTGTTGTGACTCCGATAAGCCTAACCGTTAACACAGAAATTCTGCTTCGTATCACACAGTAGTACAACAGCTCTATTTCACACCTCTAAACCACCAAAATGAGCAGGAAGGTATCCAGGTGATTCTTAACATCACTACGAAGGGGTTCATAGAACACATATAATACAGCTACTGCTATATTACTGTAGTAGCGTGCATGGATAGAGGTACTGAAGCAGATACTACGCTCAGTATCAACTTGTCAGTCATTGATTCAGTCTGATGAGCACGCTACAGCTGCAGGAGGCACAGACACAGGGTGGATCAGCTTCTCTCTCCAGATTTATTCACACAAACTGCTCTCCATTAATCCCATTAGGGGCAGTCCAATCACCTGGCGAGAACGGACAGACTTACTCTGCATTGTATGGCTGTGAAAATACCTTCACTCCTTCCTTCACATCCTCCTTCACAACCTCCTTCACTCTCAAGCTCACATTCGCTCCCTCCTTCAATCACTCCCACTCAACTTTTCAGTTCACGGGTAGACAATATAAAATGCCCTGGATAAGCAGAGTTAAGTGTTAAGGTTTTTTATTTGTATTTGCCCTGCAGACAAGTAGGTTCAACAACCAGAAAAAACCCTACTCGTTATTGACTTTAGCAAACAAATTGTTTTTTTTGTGGTATCTATGTTTAAACATAGTGCACTTCATGACGGCGCGTCATATCTCGATGTTATAACTATAACTCACATGTTCTGAATCCCACTCTGAGCACCAATTCACACACAGGCCACTAGGTGGATTAATTAACGTGAACAGATGACAGGATAACAGACAATCTTTTCGAATTCAGGAAGTAACAGACATCTCAAAGTTAAAGATATTAATAGAAATGAAGATGCTAGCCAGATTCGAACAATAACAGCTTATAGACTAAACACTCACCAACAATTTATTGTCAAGGCACAAAAGCGATGATCATGTAGTCATTTGTTTTCTTATTCTGTATTAATGCACTTAACTAGCTATCTAGATAGCTACATGCTCTTATATTATGTTAGCTACCACTTTTTAGCATAGTCAGTTAGTTTTCTGGGCAACCAAAACACAGCAGCACGTCATAGCTTTTACTTGCCAGTTCCGATAGATAACGACCTAGCAGTGGCCTAGGTCATTCTGAAATAACTATCAGTTGTAATTCCTGGAAACAGGATATTTGTGGGATGTGCTAAAGGCCTCTGAGATGAGTGGTCATGATGTCTTGACTTATTATTACTACTGGAAAATGAACACTGAAGACTTTACTAAAGTAGGCTGATGCACAATAACTAGTGTATATCATACCAACTTTCTCAGCAGTAGCATTTTTAGTTCATGCAGACTCTGCGTGTACTTTATCTTAACACCCCCCAGGTACAGCTCTGTCTCTCACTCACTGGCTCGCTCACTCCCTCTTTCCTCTTTCACCATAGCCGTGGTCATTCGTCTTCATCACGCAGAAGAAGTGTCTCGGCAGCACCCTGAATAATTGACGATGTGCTCTAATGATTGGCTACTCAGTTAACAAAGACGTGTGGCGGTCAATGTGAGTGTCAGTGTCGGTTGTCATGCTCTGTGGTGATGTCATTGCTTCAGACACACACTTCTCTGTAAGCCATAGAGTGGAGACAGCCGTGTCAGAGTCGTACAGACTCGTATCAAAGTATGAAAGATCTCTGAGACATGCTAGTGAGATGTATGATACACCTATTGATATTCAACCAGCAGACAATGTATAATTATAAACAGGCACAAAATTACTACATTGACTAGGATTTTGATACCTGGCTACGCTTCTGAGATCTGAGCCAGCAACACATGCTAGTCTTCAGCACACAGTCAAACCATAGGGACTTTAGATGAGGAAAGTTGCACTCTGATTCTTTAATAATTGAATCAGTTATAAGTGAGAAACATTAGTAGACTGAACGCAAGTGCCTCCTTCACTAAAACTGATAACGCATTTATATGAGGCCAGTTGTTAAAATCCAATTCACCACGTTTGATACTATTTGCTTTTCCCATGGCTGGTTTGGGAGCAGACATAACACTGCACTAGCAAATGTGCTTCATTTTGCAGTGATTGTGCTTTTTGTGAACGAGTGAATGGATGCTCTTACAGAAAAATCACATATATTTCATATCATAAGGGATTATGCAAATAACATATGATCATGTGTGAAAAAACATGTGAAATAAAAAAAAAACAAACATGTGAAACATGTGACTCGCAAGCAAAGTTTCAACCGGGCCTTATGAGGGGACAGAAAGCGCAAGTCTCAGTGCTCAGTGCTTGCACAGCTGAAGTGCTTTGACTTGGGACCATTTCTCTGCATGCTCACTTCACTCTTCCACACTCTGAAATATTTTGCACTCATTTCAATTGACAGTGCTCACTGATACTGTCTACACAGAGGTTGGCTAACCTCACATTCTCTGTTAAACAAGAGATGTTAAACATGAGATGTTTTATCATGTTACTTGTAGGAAGATGCTGTAGTAGTTCCTCTTGATATTTTCACAGAGCACAGCAGAGCAGTCTGCTTTGCTTTGGCTGCCATCATTAATCGTGAAGTACAATCAGATCCCTATCATTTCGTGTCGTCTGTTCGTTAGTGCAACCAGGTACACTAGGCTGATGTCACATGGCATCACTTGGTATTGGATGTTGGTGCTGGAACATATTTTACAAATATAAATATGAGTACAAGTAAATGAGCATGGTATCTGAGCAATACACAATACCAATATCGATATTGGTACATCCATAAAAGATAAAGACTAGTTTTCAAACATGAAATGACCCTGTCTCCCATAGTCTCAAAGCAGAACTGTGTGCAGACAATTATATGTTTACACTTTGAACCTAAATTTTAAATATGAATTTTGAATATAACCCTTCTATTTTGACTCACTTTTAATGTTAATTTATGGAGCAGTGATCTCGCTCTTAGTCTGTGCATGAATGCTCTGTAAAAGTTCTGGCTGATTTCAGATATAGCCTCTGTAATCAGTGCAGCATGACTTGGGAGAAAAATTTTGCTGATTCCTTTTTATCCTGGTCTCTCGCTTGTCAGAAAGATATTCTAATGCTCAATTAGGCATTTCCTTCACCCTCTCTTTACTCTGTTGTGCTTAACCCGTCTTTTCTGTTATTGCGCTGAAGGCATGGTGGAGCAAGGGAGTGAAATGTGCCATGAATATTCCTCCTCCTGTCCTGATCCCTTGAAAGCACTATAATCTCAGCACACATTCTCCTTTCTACCCCTCCGCTCCTCCTGGTACCTCTTTTACCCTCCTTGTCACTCTTCTTTACTTTGTTTCACTTCATGGCCTTTTGGTGAGGAAAACGGACTTCAGCTCAACTCAGTTTCAGTTAAGCACTGGAAGTCTCAAATTAAAACATGTTTGTCGTGAGTCATTTATTTGATCATTACAATATTCATCATGTAGTTTTGTGGTTTATCTAGAATAATTTTTAGTGCAGTTAAATGCTGATAAACACCAATAAATAATGCTACACAGGGTACAAATCACATTTCCAGCTTCAGTGCTGCAATGTTAACAACAAAAATAAATAAATAAGTGCAATAAGTATGCAAAATAGTAAATCTGTGTATCATAGTACACTATTTAAGGGTGTATTTACTCTTAAAACGCAGTGCAGTGGACGAATTGGTGGCTCAGCTGAAACCGCTAATTTTGGAACTGAGAGCATCGTGGGGGGATTCCAGGATGATAATGACCTGGGAGTCATTTACTAAAAAGAGTCATTTTCTTTTTCTTAAAAGAAAAAAAAGACACCAGTTCAGCTTGTCTATTTACTGAGATGACATCTTCCATTTCCAATACCTTTATTTACCAAAGATCACTTTTGGCATTGTCCTTCATTCTTTAGCAGTTCAATATCTGTTCCCTTTTTGATCTTATATTGTTCACTCATAAATCCATTTCATTTTCGGCAGACTCTTGAAATGTCATTTACAGTGACAAGAATGCCTGACATCTGAGTTTCTATATCCTGTAACTGGATCACCTTTTTCTTGACGTATGTGTGACAAACACGACAGCATGCCTTGTCCTCACAGATTTTCTGGAATCCGTGTTTGACCACCTGGCTTCTAAACACACGCCTTGTGAACTCGTTACACATGTGCTGTTTGACCTCTCAGAACACTGAATGAGGTGGGGTTCGCTTGTACACAAGCCGACTCCCCCCTGCAGGCAGGGTTTGGCTCAGCTGGGACAGTGTCAATAGCTTCTGGCTCAGGTTACTGTAGGGATGTAAGCGTAATCAGCCTGCCACTCTGCACAACAGTCTGGAACTGGATTTGAGATGACAGGGTTGCTAAGTGATCAACAGTGGCACTGTGCACTTTTTCCCCTCTTCACAACTCTTAAACTATGGATTGGTATCATTTGGTCATTTTGTAGTTGCTGCTAGTAACATGTGGTCTGTAATAAAAGAGCAACTATTAAACTAAATAAATACAAGTTTTGTGTTTATAGAAAGCTCTATCCAAGAGTAAGGATGGAAACAAAACATACGTATCCACAGTGTAGATATAAATAGGGTTTAAACTGAGGAGAGCTTAACTATAGTGCTATACTAGTAAACCAAGTATAAGATTATTAATCCTAGTTCCCAGCATTTTTACTAATTGCAAGCTTTACATTTTCTTTTTCTGTTGGCAGATAATTTTGCTTCTTTGTAGAAATGAATGCTTAAAATTAGCAAAATTATCTGACAGTAGAACAAGACTACTTCAAGCTTGAAATGAGAGAGAGACCGACAGATTGATTGATTGATTGATTGATTGATTGATTGATTGATTAATCGATCCAAGAGGGAAATTCACAAAAATTAGTAACAAACATCTAAGAATAGGTATAATAATTTTATATGTGGTTTATTGTGATCTTATAATAGGAAATTCTAGATAAATCTAAGTATATTAAAGATATTTGCACTTGCTAAGATGTCTTTTTTTTTGCAGTGCATTGAATAGTTAAATAATTTTGTAAAGATTGTGTTAGAAATGATTTATGAATGATTCACATCAAAGTACTGTCATAGATGTCCTTTTTTGCAGTGTGTGATTAATCGCTATAACAGACAAATCCTAGTCATCTACAAGCTACTCTAACATTACCAGTGTTGGTGATAATCATGATAATATAATATGTTTTCACACCTGCCATTGGTAGCCATTACTGGATCAGTAAATGCTTAAATACTTAAAGGTGTTTTTAGTTTATGTGAGTTTGTTGGTGGCATGGTGGTGCAGTGTTACCATCTCACAGTTTCAGGGTCCCCAGTTCAATCCTTAGCTTGGGTTACTGTGCAAAGTTTTGAATGTTCATCCCGTGTTTGTGCAGGTTTTCTCAGGGTTCTTCCTCACAAAAACATGCTGCCACCGGCTGCTCTACAGATTGGTGACTAGAAATTCCTCCTACGTGCAAATGTGTGTGCACGCTGGCCTGTGATGGACTGGTCCCATTCATTTACATTTACATTTACATTTCAGTCATTTGGCAGACGATTTTGTCCAAAGTGTCTTGAAACTGAGCTGAGCAGATGAAGGTCAAGAGTCTTGCTCAAGGGCCCAGCAGTGGCAGCTTGGTAGTACCAGGATTCAAATTCACAACCTTCCAATCCTGGGATGGGCTCCAGATCCACTGCGACCCTGACCTGGATAAAGTGCTTAATGAAGAATGAATGCATTACTTTTGAAACGTGTATATGACTAAAAGACATATAAAATACTTTTTTTCATGTCTTTTGATCATCTTTGTGCTCACAGGAGACAGCAGCTTTATAGAGAAATCGTAAAATGCTTCCTTCAGTTTGGACAGCATACATTTGATTATTAAAGCAAAACCTCTGCTATATTTAAATGTATATTTAAATCATTTTGATGTCAAAACTGAGAAACAAGACAAACTGACAAAATACCTAAGATTGAGCCCTTAACACAGAAATCTTGTTTTAATCTCATTTTCATAGTATTAAGACTTGTATATACTGTATAAAACCATGAACTACAGTTCCTACATTGTCATCATCCAGAGAGAGCTAGGGCCGATTTATTTAACTTGGATATAAATAATAAACTCTGTATAATCTTAGTTGGTAGTAAACACTAATGTCTGTATTTCTAATTGAGTCTCTGTATAATGATATATACATGAGCTCTGAAGCTTGTATTCAGCAACTGATTAAAGACACACTTCTACTGAATTCAGCATATGTCCTGCTTTATCAGTTGAACACATTTTATTTGTGCATCCTAGTGCTCCCTCACAGGTAAACATGGGTGTGTACACTGATCAGCCATAACATTAAAACCACCTGCCTAATATTGTGTAGGTCCCACTTGTGCCACCAAAACAGCTCCACAAAACCTCTGAAAGTGTGCTGTTCTATATGGCACCACGACGTTAGCAACAGATCCTTTAAATCCTGTAAGTTGCGAGGTGGGGCCTCCGTGGATCGCACATCCCACAGATGCTTGATTGGATTGAGATCTGGGGAATTTGGAGGCCAAGTTAACACCTTGAACTCTTTGTCATGTTCCTCAAACCATTCCTGAACAATTTTTGCAGTGTGGCAGGGCGCATTATCCTGCTGAAAGAGGCCACTGCCATTAGGGAATACTGTTGCCATGAAGGGGTGGACTTGGTCTGCAACAATGTTTAGGTAGGTGGTACATGTCAAAGTAACATACACATGAGTGCCAGGACCCAATGTTTCCCAGCAGAACATTGCCCAGAGCATCACACTTCCTCCGCCAGCTTGCATTCTTCTCATGGTGCATCCTGGTGCCATCTCTTCCCCAGGACAGCGATGCACAAGCAACCGACCATCCACATGATGCAACAGAAAATGTGATTCATCAGACCAGGCCACCATCTTCCATTGCTCCATGGTCCAGTTCTGATGCTCATGTGCCCATTGTAGGCGCTTTCTGCGGTGGACAGGGATCAGCATGGGCACTCTGACCGGTTTGCGGCTATGCAGCCCCATACGCAGCAAGCTGCAATGTATTGTATGTTCTTTCTATCATAGCCAGTGTTAACATGTGCATTAATGAGCCTTGGACACCTATGACCCTGTCGCCTGTGTAGGAATTGTATTAGTTGCCCAGCTCCAACATGTGCAGTACACCTTCAGTGTTTAGCTTTTAGTCATTTTTCAAGACTACACAAATGTAAATCAGACCAAAAAGGGGCAAATACTAAAAAGCACCGTCTGCCTTAGATCTACGGGAAGAAAGCTAAAGTGTACATTATATTTTAAACTAGTGGTGTTATATTAGAGGTTCACTGGCAAGTCATGACACTACCATTTCCTGAGCCAGCTGGCCTATGGTGAATTTTTCCATCCACTGCTGCATGCATCATCTGAACGAGTGCTCTGAGCCAGTTCATCTACTGGCATGGGAAAGTGGATCACCATGTCAGTCTGAAAGCCTATTTTAAATTAATGTGAGGAGACGACGACCAGCTGTGAGTCAGCTTTGCATTTTACACCATTTAGGTCAGCTGTTTATAACTTTCTGAAAGGTTTTGAAAAGTTAACAATTAACAAATTAATCAAATAATCTACTACTCATGGACACTGGGTGACATTTCTTGACATCCTGCTGTACTAAAGACCTCATTGTTCTCCATTGTAAACCGCAGCTATTGCCTGATGCCCCTCTATCATAAAGCACCAGGCTGATTGGTGCTCATGTGGCTTTGTTCTCTCTGCTTGACTCCTGTAGGCTGGTGGCTATAGCCTGGGTCAGGCCGTTGTGACAAGGGCTTTTTAAAGCTTTGTACAGTGCAGTTCAGACAGAGCGAATGCAGTGGATGCTCAGGTTACAGTACAAATCTCCATCTTATCCAAGCACTGCAGTAAGGGCACTAAAAGGAACATGGACTGTATCACATGCAAACTGGTCATAAGTTACACTTAAATTAAAATCACTCCATGTTGTCATGGATATTCATCTCAGCTTTGATGTAGTACAGTACATGTCGTTTTAGGTGTTAATATGTCACCTCTAACCATCCAAGCATTAAACAATGCCTAGGGGCCCTTCATTTGAAGTAGGCATATTCACATAGTCCCTATACTGAAGGAGCTTTGTGCTGTGTAATTAATTTTGCTTGATGATTGTATGATTTCCATTGAGGTTTCATGCTGAGGTGAACAAACTATCCAATAAAGCCCCCTCTGTTGCACTTGGTTACAATTATACCTGGCACCTGATGCCCAGATCATCCCCTGACAGATAGCTAACCTCACTCACACGTGCACTGTAGCTAATTCTGAATACCCACAACTCCCACAGTAGATGTTGCTAAGCGTTTGAATTGCATCCATACAGGGACATGAATGCTGCTCATGTAGCTGAGATGCATTATCCACACTCCTCTAAACCATAGCATGCAGATTACATTAAGGTTTATTTTAGACTAGTGAGAATCTGCATGCTTGAATGTACCGAAACAATACTAAACATACCGTTCATTCTTTCTTTCTTTCTTTCTTTCTTTCTTTTTTTCTCTGTCATCAATATGTCTTAATAATTACAATAATTCGGTTGCAGCTAATATAAGCAGGCTAACCAAGTGGACAATCAGTCAGTGTTAATCCAAGCATATGCTGCATTCGACTACTGACTTCCGAAGGTGAAGTAATTCTGAGCTCCGTGGTAAGTGAAATGCATCAGTAGCCTCCACCTCAGAGGCTCCACCCATAAACTATGGTGTATCTGACACCAAGCATCAGAATCTTGAAGGTCTGATTGGCTATTCACACTTTCATGCACCAGATTCTGGTGAGAAAGCAAACCTTATGACACAGTAAGAAATAGTTACTGGATTTAAAAAAAATATGCCATTCCATTTTTAAAAGTTATTCCAGAGTTTTGTTTGAGGCAGTGGTTAAATAAGATGCCCTCACTTGTTTACTAGTGTATAGTCGGTTATTTGCAATGTCACTCAAATAGCTCCGTTGTTCTGGGGGTATGTTCCGGATCCACTGCCACCCTGACCAGGATCCAGTTGTCTAAAACCCCAGTTTCTGCTGGTACTTGTTTGGATTGGTCCTTGTTTTTTAAATATGTGGTGGGATCAGTGTTGGGACACTGATCCTAATCTTAATCATCAGATCTCTGTTTCACTTTGTGCCAAGAAATGAAGATGCCTCTAACCATTTTTAATGTGTTATGGACTCCATTAATAACCCACTTATCTTCAATCATGATCATAATCAGGATTCACTCTCACTGATGTGACACAATCATGGCCTCAGTTTAAAAGACTGTTCAGCTATTTGTCATCAAACTAGCACTAGAGCATTGCAGTTTTCCCCTGGCTGGTTCTGTACATGGGGTTGGAAGAACTTCAATCCACATATCAAGCCTCTGATGTTACTGTTTGTTTTGTAGGCTTTTATCATATCTTATGGCTGATATGGCACTTGCAGCATCAATAGCTGCTTAATCAGCACTGCAGGCTGTAAATATGAGAAGGGTATGTGGATCCAGCTGGCTGATATCGTATCTGTCAGAGTCATTCAGCCTGCAGGCAGGAAGGGGTTAAAGAGTTAGAGTCCGGCCTTTATCTGCAGAATGCTGAGCCATGGTGGCCGGTACCATGACAACCACAGAGAAGGAGAGGGGGAGAGAGAAGGAGAGAGAAAGTGATGGGGAGAGAGA
This sequence comes from Pangasius sanitwongsei, assembly GCA_037576675.1. Taxonomy (NCBI): domain Eukaryota; kingdom Metazoa; phylum Chordata; class Actinopteri; order Siluriformes; family Pangasiidae; genus Pangasius; species Pangasius sanitwongsei. Next base: position 22,281,401 of record CM075004.1, on the reverse strand, counting down.
CAGGCCAAAAAAGTAGACAGGAAAGGGATGAAAAAAAATTACAATCTAAAACATAACATTAGAGTGTACAAAGATGATGATGAGAATGAGAGAGAGAGAGAGAGAGAGAGAGTGAGAGAGAGAGAGAGAGAGAGAGAGAGGCGGGTAGGTGGGTGTCACCAGCTTATTACACTGTGTCACCGGAGTATTGCATCAGTCCAACAGGGACGCTCACATTGCAGGATGACATCACTCGGTTTGGAGGATGGGAGAAGAGACTGATAAGCTCTCAAAGGGAGGGGGGTCGTATCTCCACCTCTCACTTTGGCAGAGTCATTAACACATTGGTGTCAGTTTTAAGGCCGCCCTGTAGCTTGTGTGTGCTCTGCCTAGTCATGCGTTTTCCTGGATATTTTAATTCTCAGTGCATGGTTGCATCCAGACAAATGTACAGAAATTTGCGCGGAGGAAAAAAGCGAGGTGAAACTTCCAGACAGTACGCTTAATCGTTTAACTCGAATCGGAGCGTACATTATCCGAGACACATGACTCCTCCTAGGGAGTGCAGCCATAAGAGCCCATTAGTGTAGCTCAGTGGAAAAATACTGGCTGATAGCAAGTCACACTCGAAAGTGTATCTGATAATAAAGAACTTTTTTTTTTTTTTAATTTGTAATGCCCTCTTGGTCTGTAATGTGCTTTCAGGCAGATGGGTTCCAGGCTTGTCATGTGAACCCATTATTTAGTGTCTCACCTCTAATGGAAGAGACTGTGCAAATGCAAACGATACCATATTCTATCTGGGAAGCCATGGTGGCTGTTACCTGTATGTTCTTACAAGGCATGCTTTTCTTAGACGGAATGAAAATTTGCAACGGCAGCAAAAATAGAAGTGAAAGGAAGCCTAAGTTTGGGGTTACTGGGGCAGGCTGTTCTGTTCTCGCATGTTACCATATGGAGGACGGAGCTTGGACGAAGATGGTGTACAGCTTAGACTGGCAGTTTCTTATACTGTGTTACCAAACAAAGAAAGAGAGCGATAGAGCGAGAGAGACAGTGACGAACGGAGCAGCCTGGATCTGATGAGCTCAGCAAAAAAGTGAAAAGGCGATCTCTCACCATGTAATTTATAACAGCATGGGACCAATTTCCCTTAGCCATTTCAGCTGGAGAGCGATGGCATTGCCTTCTTTTGATTTCAGAAACTTTATGAATTATGTATCAGAGAGATCAGTGCTTACACAACAGTCACAGTGGTGTGTATCTTTAATACTCGACTTGTGCCATAGAACAGTCTGTTCACATCCACACGAAAACTGTACACTTGAGCTGCTAAGGACACAGAAAAAACTATGACAGTGCCTGAGGCTACTGTATAATCTCTATAATCAGATCTTTTCATCAGCTAAGGCTTTATTTTACGCACACACATACACAATGTGGTCAGGCTGATTAGAATCTCTCAGTTAGTCACGCCTGCCCTTTGGCTCAAAGTCAACACTCTACATGCACAGAGGCAGAGTGGAATGAGAAAATTCAGCTCATAAAATTTAACATGCGAACAGTTCTCAGCAGAACCCCTCACAGAGAATTGCAACTAACTCTGATGACATGATGAAAAATTAAGGCAGGAGATTGGGTTTGTAAATAAAACTACAACCTGTTTGAAACAAGTTTTCTTTCCATCAGTTAGGGAAGCAGGTTTAGACTGAGGCGTGGAAACAACTTGTATTATTATAATAAGACAGCCAGAGAACGGACGCTGTATTTACATTAGCATTAGTTTGTGTTGAAGTTTCGATGCAGCAATCATGTGCTTGTCCTTAAGCTCATTATTCATGTGACAGAATTTTTCTGACCTAAACAGCATGCGGAAATCATGCAGTACTGAAACACAGAACATTATTTTATGGATTTATATTATGGATTCATTATGGATGTTGATGTGGCAGAAAATCTGGTGTTGTTGAACTTCACACTTGATACTTAGCTGCTAACTATCTACCTGTTACTAACTAACTCATAACTATCTAATCACATATTGACATTTCAAGTTTGCAAAATGTACAGTACGTAATTAATAGCTTATATATGTAAAGATTCAAACCCTACAGGGTGTGCTGTTACAGGAAATGAATCAGTGATGGGGTGGTGTGATGTGGCCTGACTGTTACCACCCAAAGTTGATTATTTTCCAATAGCAGCATATCACAAAGTGTTTTAATCCTCTTATTGCGCAGCAATGTGGTAAAACGTCTGTAAATCAAGTTAGTTCCTGATATTACTTATATTATAGCAGCTAAAAACAGCCATTCTCTCACCAGCCATTCTTTTTTTTTTCTCTTCAAGAAAAAATGCAGTACTCTGTCCTGATGACTAGCCTGAATATATTTCTCCTTACATAAAACCTCACCATATCAAATGCGCATACGTCTTTCTTTGCCTTGTTTTATAAGAACATATTTGAGTATTTTATTATCTACAAAAAATTTTTCTGAATCTTGCTTAATCAGTGTCCTGTCCATTGATAGCATACTCTTGATTCTCACAGCTTCATATGGATCTGTGACTGATTTCTATGGCCACCTCACTCTAATCGTGTGTGTGAGACTTCAGTGTAAAGGGAATTAACGTATGGTTGAACCTCAAGAGATGTGTAATTTAAACAGAAAGCTGTCCCCCACACGCATTAGAATATTCTTATGTAATGTTTTATATGGTGATGTTCTTGATATTATATTTTATTGAGTCTTAATTTTGATGGTTGTTAAGCCAGTAAGTGTATGCCCATGCTACTTTTAAATGCAGTTTGTGAATATCTTTTAGATGTAATAGGTTTCCACTGGGAGTCACTGCTTGGTCATTGTTTCGGATCCATCTGTCAACACAGGACCGATGCAGTTAGTTGTCAGTTAGTGACAATTAAGCAAGTTTGACACACTTGATAAGAAATGCCGGTGGCAGGCAGAAGCCATCTGGCTGGTCCTCTGAGTGTTGAATTAAATAGATGCTCTTAATGTTATGTTGAGGTCTCTGCAGGATGGGGAAGATGGACATCCTTATCCATGAAGAGTTTCAGACTTGACAGATGAGAATAAAAAAGAGGACAAGACAGGCAGATCAATGTCTACTCTCAGCACTTACTTTCAGAAATCGCCTGGTAATGAGACTTTCTATCAGACTTTAGTAAATATCACTGACAACCTTTTTCCATTGTGATTTTTACTTCTTCTTTTTTTTACTACTTTGATTGAAGCAGTTCTTATTCCTATGCAGGGTCAAATGCATTACATAGGAAATAGTGTAACTTTGACCATTTCTTTCCTAGTAGTTTTTTTGATGATTTTTGGTGTAGTTATTGTGTTAAGTTTTCATGTAACACCGTGGAAGAAAAAGCTTTACAATAAAACAGCTGTAACATACTATTTTTAATGTAATACCAAAAAGGGTATGTTGTAAAGGAAAAAATAAGAAATGAGTAATAGTGATGTTGTTGGATAAAGTTGGTGGGATTTAACTGGATAAACTTGAACTGTACTGCATTAAAGCCCCTGTCGTTGTCCTGCTCATTTAGAGCTAGCTGTATTACACATCTTCATGACACAGAAATACGTAATTTAACCAAAATATGTCTAGCTATCTGTTCATCTTTCCATGTTGAATTTGTGCAAAGATTCCAAGTCCTCAAAGTCCTCAATTACATTTTTACTCTGTACCCATGTTCCCCCCCTTTCCCCTATGTTCCTCATAGTAACGGTTGGACCAATCAGAGTTTAAGTTCAGCTTTTTTCGCATGTTCATTGGCTCCTGAGAAACACGCGGCTCTCCAAAAAAATTTATGCAAATTCCTTCTTTGGCAACAGACCCGGAGAAACGGCGCTTTTGATTGGCTGCCGAGTTTGGAGTCTGCGCACAGAGCAGCGCTTGAGCATGGCACGTCGCTCGGGCTGGGGCGACACCATCAAGTCTCGGAGAGAGGGGTGTTAAAATATGATGTCACTTGTAATTGAAGTTTCGCTAAAATAAAATCTTAACTATAAACCAAGAGACTGAATTTATTGTACATTTCGCTGCTAGAAAATATATATAATCTATAATATTGATTAGAACTTTAGTGTGGCGTAGTGCAGTCGTCCTGCACGACTTTTTTTTACATCGTGTCAACCCCCGTTCTGTCCCTATAGAATGGTTGGTTCCGCATGAAGTGAAAGGTTTGCTGTGAGAGCACTTGAAATGAAAGAATTAACCGTTTCGACTTGATGGGGCTCAGTAGATTGTAGAGCTGGTATCTACTTTCTGTTCTGTTTTGTAATATGTTGAAATTTCAGGAAGTAACGTTATATCGCTGAAAAGCCTGGCGCTTTATTTAGTTACAGCAAGATTGTAGTCTGAAGCGGGCATTCAGATTTGGAGAATAAAAAGAGAAATTGAGCTCGTGCGTCAAGTCAAGTCTAAGGTAGCTAACGTTAGCTTGCAGGATTAAATCAGAGACTAGCACTTCGGATTCGTGTCTTCATTCGAGCTTGTTTTTAATGATTTGACGAGGGATAAGTGTCATTCATCACTGGAGTGAGACAATGTACAATACAGTGTGGAATACGGAGAAAGACGATGCCGAGCCGAGGGATGATTTGATGATGCCATATTCCACAGAACTGATATTTTACATTGAGATGGACCAGCCTCCAGGTGAGCACCCTGACACGACTCTGCTGAGAGATTACATAACGCACTGCCACTTAAAACACACTTTTAAGCGTCTCTAGCTGCACACAATGCAGTGCTACAGTCCTGAGTCAGTGCAGCTGGGGATAAAGAGAAAACCGTGGCTCTGAACGCTAACCAGCGCGCAGCATTGTTGGCTTTTCTTCCTCATTCAACTTTTTTCTCTCTCTCTCTCTCTCTCTTTTTTTTTTCCTTTTCTCTCAGCAGTCTTTTGTGCGCCATCTGTAAGCAGGTCACAGCCGGCTTTTCATCCCAGCCAGCCCAGTCTCTCTCTGCTCTCTGCTCTTCCTCACATGCAGCTCGTCTTAATGCAGCGTTTTGAGCCCTGAGACATTTCTATTCTTTTGCACAGACAGTAACCCAGTGACATCATTGCGCGCGCGCGCGTGTGTGTGTGTGTGTGGATGGACTGTGCTGAATAATGGACTGCTGTTCACCTTTTGAATATGTGAAGTAGACGTGTCCTTGGCTTTGCATATTGAAATGGAGAGAGCCCTCTACAGTAGGTGTAGTTGAGGCGGGTGAGTGTCCTCCAGCCACCTCCATTTGCATCAAATCCTTGAAATGACACCAGCAGGTTTGTGTGGATCTGCTTTGTTAAGATCTTATCTAGGTTTAGTAGCTATAGTCTCTTATTTGTCCTGATCAAATAATCCTGAAAAGACAGTTCACACTTTATGGGACATCAGGCAGTAGTGAGTGTGTTGACAGTTCAGCTGTACCACAGTGTAACTAAACACAGTGATTAATCCCATACCAATTACACAAAGAAATTATTGTAAGAATATCTGACAACTTTTTTTTTTTTTTTTAACTGTTTATTGCAAATATGTGTCACAGAAGTGTATCATTTTTTTTTCTAATAGGCTAATCTTTATTTCATTCAGTGCCAGTGTTCCAGCGCTTAATGAGTGTCTGGATTTGTCTAGAAAAAAGTTTATGTTGCACTTGTAAGGTTTTCATTTGCCTTGCAAGTTGTAATTCATAATAATTACAGACAAAATGATTCGTATAATAACTACAAACAAAATTAATTATATAATAATAAGTACAGACAATGTGACTATAATACAAAGTTACTATAATAATTACAGTGTAATTCATATAATATTTACTAACAAAGTGATGACCGATAACTACTCACAAAATGTGATTCATATAATAATAACTACAGATAAACCGATTAATATCACATATGGCTTTGGACTGATATTAATGCCTTCTTGTCTGGCAGTGTGAGTATTAGTAACCCTAAACTAAATCTTATCATTTAAGATAGATATATATATATTTTTTTACTCGTGTAGAATGACTGCTTGACTTTCTTCACCTAGAGTTATTTTCATATTTTTACTTATTTGTTTTTAGCCAGTTCTTTCGGCTTGTGTTCATTGCACTTGTTAGTGGCGTCTGTCCTCTTCCGGACCTTCTGACATCCGTGTCTGGAACGTTCTTGAGCCTTCTGTCTTTAGTGTTAGCTATGCAAAGCCCTGTTTCAGTTCAGTGCTCCCTCTTTTCATATGCAGCTCCCAGGCCTGTGTAATATATTAAACATGACTTTGACAGCGTTTTACAGCCGTTCACAGTGATGTCATAGACTCGAGCCCGGACCCCATTCAGGAGCCATGGCTGACAATGGCTCGTTAATCCGGACCGTTAATTCTTGATGGGATGATTCCTGTAATAAAGGCTCAGATGACTCTTTGCAGGCAGTTTGCGTGAAAAGAGTCTGTGTTTGACTTGAGCGAACTGGAGCTGTAATTTTATTTCAACAACGGTCATAGGGTTTGGGTTATGATTTGCCCAAACAAAGCACAAGCTGTGTGAAATAGGGCTGAACAGTATATCGTTTGTTCATTATTATCACAATAATATGATTGCAGTTTTACCACGGATATTGCAGAATCTGGAAATATAAACTGAGGTCCCAGAGTTTTCTTTGGATGTTTTCAACAGAAATCATACTGTGAAATTACCTAGGGAGTCAAGATCACATCATGTTTTTTTTAAATGATTTTCAACAATCGTCTGGATACTTTAGGTTAAATATGCCAGTACAGTGAATTCCAGCGTAGGATTTCAATCCTGCCTTTGAGCGAAACACTTTTTTTTGCAGCTGCCTATGTTTGTGGGTTTTTTTTCCCCTGGTAGAGCTTTGCTAGGTTGAATCAGGCTTCAGCGTTGTGGCAGGTAGAATTATGGACTGAATAGCGGTTCGATTGTGCTGCCGTTGGAATGAATGAGCGCGATCAGTCCACACATTCATCTTATCTCCTGCTTTAATGTCAAGACATGCTGGTTTATGGTGAGGGAGAGAGCTTTATGAACACCTCTCTCTCTCTCTCTCTCTCTCACTTTCTCTCTCTCTCTCTCTCACACACACCTTTCTCTCCTCCACCGCACAAAGCCTAGTGAATATCATTTCGGTGTACATAGCCGCTTTGTCATCCTCTGGCCAGCTGTCTTGATGCTAGTTGTGGGACCTGAGGGCGAAGAACCCCCTGGCCCAGGGGAGCATGAAGAGGAAGGGGTGCAGAGAGAGGCTCCTGGTGCAGATGTTCATTAGAATATTTAACTGAAATGTAAAAGGCTCAGGAGGTCAAGAGCGTTGGCGTGTGCGCGCATGTCACTCAGAGCAGAGATGGCGGACGCTTTGTTCCGTTGCACTGCACAATGAGCACAGGTGGTACGCCGCCCCTGAGGGAACCTGCACTTCGGATCGAAGGCAGCGGCGACTCGCAGCGCCAAATGTGTCAGAGAGAGTGGGTGGTGTTCCATTTTCGTCCCAGGACACAGAGTAGGGCGCATGAGCAGATAGAAGTGTCTAACTGAATGGAAATTGCCATTGAGACTGACCTCTGGCTATGATTTTTAATTTTTTTTTTTTTTTTAGAGATATTTTCAATTGGGTGTGAGCTCTGAAAGATGTGGCATTGTGAAGGCACATGCTGGGCAGCCATTCTCTTTTTCTCTGTGTCTCCTTCTGGCTTTTACTTCATTTCTCAGCTTAGTTCTGCACTATTTGGGGGAATCGCATTATTTTGAATAAAATGTGTTTATGAAATCCCATAATGCACTGCTGTACCTCCTAATGTACACTAGGAGGTATAGGATATCCATAATAAGGAATAGGGCACCATTTCAGACAAGAACTTTCTGACTCTTACTCACCACATGTTGACGTAAAAGGACGTTTTTGGAGCCGCAGAGAAGTGACAGTTGTCGTTGTGACATTACGTCGTTTTCTTTACTCCTTTCTGGAGTTTCCATGTAGGCTATTTGAGACGAGGGGCACAAAGTTGCTCCGTGTGTGTGTGTCTACGTTTGTGTCTCGTTCCTTTCTGGGAGGAGCGTCTCTCCCCTCCTTCTCCCTCACCATTCCCCTGAGCTTTCTCTGTCTCTCTCTCTCTCTCTCTCTCTCTCTCTCTCTCTCTCTCTCTCTCTCTCTCTCTCTCTCTCATATGGTCATAACCCCCCCACCCCCAACCAACCCCCCAAACCGCGTTCCCATTGGCTGCAGCCGATGTCTCCATTCAGAGGGTTTGTTAAGGCAGCAGCATCTGAATTTAGGAGCAGGGATTTTCCCTCTGGCTTCAGTCTGAGAGCCACAACGCAGGCGGAGGGTGGAGAGAGAGCGAGAGAGAGGGAGGGCGAGAGGGAGTGAGAGTGAGAGAGAGAGAAAGAGAGGACTCGTGTCCCAGGCAGCTGAGCGCACTCCGTACGCATGCAGCTGAAAGAGGAAGCAGTGGAGGAAGGTAAGCGTGCTGTCATCTTTCTGCTTTTCTTCTTATTTCACGGCTGTCGCCTCTTCTCCGTCTTCTTTGTAATCGTCCCACTGGGAGACAAAGGACGCTCCGTGGTAATTAGTGTGTCCTTTTGTGTGTTGAGTCGTAATACTTGATGCTAGCTGGATGTGCAGAGTTGACAATGACATTGTCCTGATCCTCTTTAAATTTCTGTATTTTTATTCTCTGGATAAATAAAAGTATTACTAAAAGAGTTAGTAAAACGCAGTCAGTTGCAAGAGCCTAGGATAAACATGGCTGGCTGTTAAACGAAGCATATGATTGTAACGTGCATGCTTTATTTGGCTCATACGATGCTCCATTTTTTTTTTGTCAGACCCCCTGTCCAGCTGTTTTACAAATTTTCGGTATGCAGCAGTCTTCATTTGACTGCCTTTAGTCGCTGTCAAGCAGCCTTTCTCGTGCTAATGCGCCTCTGCACATTCCAGACAAACTGCATGCATGTGTGTGTATGCGTGTGTTTACTTTGCATCCTGTGGAGTTGGAAGTTTTCTCCAATAAGAATTTAGACTTTTTTTCTCATTTCTTTTCCTTTCTTTTTTTAATACGAAGAAAGGCACGTTGGTAGCATGTCATCATTTTGGTGTAGAGCATCCTGTCAGCGATGCAAGTCGCAGCTAATAAGAGGGAGCAGAGTTCACCCCTCGATGTGGAGGCTCCTTTGTTTGGAGCTGCGCTGCGGGAACGTATTGTCACTCACTTTTCTTTATTCCGCTTTCTCTTATTGTGTCCGCCTGTCCTGATCTGACTCATCCTGTCCTCATTTGTGACTTTAAAATTTAGTGGCTTGAAAGTTTAAAAAAAAAAAAGAGAGAGAGAGAGAGAATGCGCTTTGTTTCGTTTTGTGTCAGGCTGGTTCAGGGAAAGGGAGAGTTTTGCTAAGTTGGTGTTGCTAATTTTATTATACTGTTTAATGGACGAGGAACACAATAGCAACATGAGGAATCTTTGTTGAGTGTGTCGACTATTATGTAGCACGTCTTATTGTCATTCGTAGTAGCAGAAGGAGTCCAAATGTAGCACTAGAAGTGTTTCGTTTTCCATCTGGGGATGGAAAACTCATCTGGGGGGTGGGGGGGGGTTTGGTCCCGCACTTGCAGAAAGAGCTGACCGTGGAAAACTGTAGGCAGGAATGTGAGGTTTCAGCTCTGTTGGTGCACCTGCCTTTTGGCCTCTTTGTGTGTGTGTGTGTGTGTGTGTGTGTGTGTGTGTGTGTGTGTGTGTAAAACCCACAGAGGCATTTCCCTTCCTCATGGCAGCGTGCCGCCCTGCTACTGTAGCCCTCAATGGGCCTTTGTGGCTACATGAAATCCCTCAGACCTCTCACTGATCACACACACACACACACACACACACACACAGGTAACCTTTGTAGACTTATTTTTTAAAGATGCACAACTGATCTGATAATAAAAGGAACATAAATCATACATGATGCAGAAAAGCTGCTTTCAGAATCTGTAACCATCCCTGAGACCAGCTGACTTCTGTTACCTCCCAGCTTCTGACAGCGAGAAGGTGCACCGAGAGGCCACATTCTCACTTTTCCCCTTTTTCTACACTGTACTCTACATCTTTTACTTTCTCTCTCAAAGGGCCAAATGTGTCTTTTCCTCCCCTGGCTTCCTGTCTTCTCCCTCTCTGTCAGACTGAAATGTGTGTGTGCGCGAGAGAGAGCGAGCGAGCGAGAGAGAGAGAGAGCGAGAGAGAGAGAGGACGTGCACCTGTAGAAGCTCTGTTAAGCCAGCTCTTCTGTGACTGGTCTGTGCTCCTCACCCCACCGGGTTAATGTGGGTGTAAGTCCCGCCCTGGGGTGTGTGTGTGTGTGTGTGTGTGTGTGTGTGTGTGTGTGTGTGTGTGTGTGTGTGTGTCCGCTCTAACTCACTCCACACTTCCCAAACTGCAGCACTGCTTTTAATTAATCATGCCTCAAAGAACACCATTCATACTCCCTTCTTCCTCCTTCCACTCCTGCTGAAGCTGATTTTAAAACCCGCAGCTTGAAGAATGAAGTCTCTTACATAGCAGTGCATGAAGGGAATTGGTGACGAGTTCGATTTTGTTGTTCTAGTTAATGTTGGTGGTACATTTTCGACATTCACGCAGCATTATACAGGTTTTTTTCTGTTCAGTTTATATAAACAGAGATCTTTCACTCTCTGGTCTCACCGAGCATTGCACATTCCTGTCTGGTTTTATTTTAGTGACTGTCCATGTACAGGATACTCAGCTGACATTCCACAGAGCTCTTCCTGGGCCAGAAGAGACTGTTAGAACAATCCAGGATGTGGCCATGTCTTTTAGAGCCCTCACCATTTCTTCCAAAACCATCCTGTGTTAATACATAACAACCCCCTTCGTGATGATGGTGGCACCCTCACGGAGGCTTTCCACAGCTCTGTGTGGGAATCACAACGCATGTTGAATAACCACTCTCACTCAAGGTGCATTTCTGCATGATTCTGCTCTCCTATTTGTACTCGTCTGCTTTCCACCCAAGTCAGTGGCGTTTGATGTTTTCCCCTTGTGAGAAGGGCTGGAGTGTGTCTTTGATTTTCACTTAAAAGGCCGCGGCAGCAGCTCTAGGCGCGTGGTGGACGGACGTTGTGGGTGCGGTGCTGCGTGTTAGGCTTCAGACTGGGTCAGGAGAAGTTTAATTTGGCTTGGCGTGAGGGTTGTGCCGAACACTGCACCCTCTGTGAGTTAAAGCTCGAGCTTATTTTTCCCCTCTGCTCCCTCAAAGTCGGTAACTCTTCCTTGCCAGCTGCACCTGGCCTGGTGCAGGTTGCCAAAGCCACTACACACACACACCTCAACCTGGCCTCGCTCACAAAACACACACACACACACCACAAGCATCGGCAGCTTTTTATCTTTAAAGCAACCTCAGTCGCAGAGCTATACCCCACCTCTGGCTCAGGATAATTACACTGAAATTGCTCTCCATCAGGCGATATATAGCACCTTTGCATGTCGTTAGCCGCCGTCCTGTAGCTGGCTCGTTTAGCTGCCTCCTGAATTGATTACTCTGGGCTTGGAGGAGTTTAGAAGCTTAATGCCAGCGGAGGACGGAGGTGATGGGTATAGAGGAATAAGCCCTGGAGAGAAGAGGCACTTCACACACTAAATGTTGTGGTCTGATTGGACCATGATGAAGAGCTGTTCACGTTTGTCCTCCACGCTGGAAAGCGCGGCGAGCAGCTTCAGTGTTCTGTGAGCTGTTGCTCCAGCTGTTAAAATGTGTTTGGACAAAAACAGAGAACGCATGATGGCCAGTCACGTTCTCGTTCAGGAGCAGTCAGGCCTGTTTATTTACTACAAATTAAACACTTGACAACCAAAATAAGTGAGGTACGGGTGTGTGTCTTTAGCTTGTGGAGTTTAGCAGGTATTCATGTGTCATGAGAAAGCATTATATAATAATGGCTTCAGCGGTTTATATACGATCTTCAGTAGTTTCATTTTCGTATTATATTTTCATTTCACAGTATCTGTATAATATGAATAAGAAAAAAATATTAGGAATAATTCTGCCGGGACACAAACTGATGCAATAAGCAATGTCACCTAAGTTGGAGCGATGTTGTGCTTGATATCAGCATGTCTGTGATCATCTTTCTTCTCCGTCAAACAAACTTAGTTCAGTTATGACTTCGTTAGAGAACAAAGTGTTGCCAAGACATCATCTGTTTCTCGACCGCAGGCTCCTTATATCAGTATTCCTGATTTGCACAGATGGGGCCTCCTTGGCATTAAAAGGCTGCATTATAGGGTTATAAAAAGCAGTAAATTGGATTTGCTGATACCTGCAGAAACCCTGGTTTAGCAAAGTGTGTGTGTGTGTGTGTGTGTGTGTGTGTGTTTAACGAGAAATAGCCTTGCCCTGTTTTTATTTGGTGATGTTATGGCTTTCTCGTCTGTGGGTATGGTTAATCTAGCCAGTTTTTTTTTTTTTTTTTTTTTTTTTTTTTTTTTTTAAAATAAGAAAAACTGTTGCTCTGTCCACAGTGACTGCTCAAATTTAGATTCTCACGGCAGCATCACGTGACTGTGGGCCAGCTGTTTGTGTTTTGTCTTGTTTTTTAATTACTAACAGACTTCTGTTTTGACAGTTGAACTGTTCAATAATCTTCAAGGAGACTAGCTTTGATATTTGCATATGGTGGTTTATAACAGCTCAAGGACGATTCTGTGCTCTGATATTAAAGCTTCATTTCTCTCTCACAGCTCTTCCTCCCAAGCCGGCCAAACCCATGACTCCTGTCAACAGTAATGGTGTGAAGGAGGCTGCAAGCAGCTCGTTGCAGGAAGCTGAATGGTACTGGGGAGACATATCAAGGTAAGAAGTGTGTCTCTGCCTCTCTGCCCGCCTGCACTGTGAACACACACACACACACACACACACACATTTCTTCTGCGGAGTGTGCAATTATTCACCCAGCCACGTCAGGTGATGGGAGTCATGAGATCCCTTGCAGATGAGATAAAAGACTCACCAGGTTTCCACAGCATAAGCTTCCCCTCTGTGTGAAGAAGAACCATTCCCAGCCCGTCTCCCTCCTCCTTCATCGCTCCACAACCCCCTCCTGACCTGTGCCGCCACATCTCCCTGCCGACAACCAGTCTCTCGGCACAGTGCTGCGTCATCCGCTTCACTCTGCTCACACCTTTCTCATATAGCAGCACACCCGCCTGCTCTCTGTTAATAGAACAAATCTCACGGCTACTGGATGGAACTGGATATCTCTCTTTTTTTTTTTTTTTTTTTTTTTTTTTTTTTTTTCCCATAAGCAAAACTTCTTATTAACTTATTTTGTTCCACTCTTCCTCCCTCACATAGCTCTGCAAGGGCCATGACAGCCTGGCAGCTGCTCTAGATTAAATCAACAACTGAGAGGGGAAAAAAAAACAAAAAAAAGAAAAACAGAGAGCTGCATTTTAGTCGGATATTGTAGGGCTAGAAGAAGCCTAAATCTCCCAAAATGTCAAACAGCTTGGCTAGTCCATAAAACTCTCAGGTTTGAGCAGATTAGAGGGCTGCTTATTGACCGGCTTTATCCCCATTTGATGTGGAGCGTGTAGAAATGCAGCTAAGGTGCTCTAAGAATCAGGCAAACATCTGAGACTGCTGTAGATCCCCATTAAACACGCACAGAGGTGAAGGACTCCATGCAAGCCTCGAGCTTCTTTTAGTTTGACCTGAAATCCTAGCTATTTTCAGCGTGTGACTCATTTTGCAGGTAAAATTAGAAGCAGCCAGTCAGATCTGGCATTTAGTAGTGTATTTGTTCCTAGTGTGTCTGCAACTCTTAATGCTGCCATGTAACATTAGGATATGGATATATTTTTGGAAGCTTATGGCTTGATGGCTCATGTCTGAATAAGTTGCCTTGAGCAAATCCTTTTACACTTACAGTTAGTGTTGTTATGGATTTTTTTGGGGCACATTAAAATCATCATACTAATGGACTCCGAGTGGAGTGGTGTGAAAAGTACATCACTAATACAAAATCATCCCGCTTGTGTTCATGCTCTGATTCCTCGAATGACCTGAAGCTTGCCCTGTCTCATGTCTACTATACTCTAAAATAGGGCGGCATATCTGCATCGTACCAAAAATATTTCACAAGCCCCCAACTACAGACTGTATTTAAAAAAAAAAAGTTTTTAAAGTTTGCTCCCCATTGCTGCAGCAGACGTAGGAGCAACATTGTGTGATAGTGTCTTTACCTCAGATGCCCACAGCAGGGTAAATGTAAGCCCCTCCTGAGAACACTGGATCTGAGGTCAGCTGAGCAGCAGCATGACTGAGACGACCAGAGGGCCCAGACAGGGACACGAGAGAGTGGACTCAGACAGGTTGGATAAGAGTGAAAGAAGACAAGACCTTAAGTTTTCTCTTTTGAGCTCTTTTTAAACCTTAGGTTCTGTCAAGATCAAAAGGTCTTTCTGAAAGAGGAACAAGGCCACTCTGTGTGAATCTGTATGAAAGTGACAGATCATGTGTCCATTGCGATAAACGATCACTATATTGCTAATAGCTGAATGAAGATACGATATATTCTTTTTGTAAAAAGACATTTTTACAACAGTATTTTGATGTTCTATATCAGCGTACAGAACAGAAGCGTTAATGCATAAAACAGCGTGTGCAGGTGTGAGAAAATGTCAGTTAACGAGTAGAAGTCTGAGTGTTAGGAAAAGTAAACCATTCTGAGAGGTCTCGTTCGCTCTCAGACGGCAGCATCAGACCGCACGGTCACAGGCTAATGCCTTCGTCCTCATCCAGAACAAACACACACTCCTGACAGGAGAAAGCAGCAGGTGAGCACTTTTACGCCAGTGCTGCTCACACAGACAGGACACAGAGCAGAGGCTTTTACTGTTCATTTGTCTGTGAAGATTTCAGGGATGTCATACGTGCCTCTAATGCGACTGTCTTCACGTTTTTTCCCCCCTCCTTCTGTCTCCTTATCTCAACTCCTTTTTGCTATCCAGGGAAGAGGTGAACGACAAACTGCGAGACATGCCAGACGGGACCTTCCTGGTACGGGACGCCTCGACTAAAATGCAGGGAGACTACACGTTAACTTTAAGGTGGGAACTGCTTCAAGTATTTAAGCTCTAGGTTGTGATGTTCTCTTTGGATTCATTGTCTAATGCGAGTTGATTTGTCCCTTTAGGAAAGGTGGCAACAATAAGCTAATAAAGATCTACCATCGTGACGGCAAATATGGTTTCTCGGACCCGCTTACCTTCAGTTCAGTGGTGGAGCTCATCAGTCACTACAGACACGAGTCTCTGGCTCAGTACAACACAAAACTGGACGTCAAGCTCATGTACCCCATCTCCCGCTACCAGCAGGTACAAGCACTGCACACCTCTCTCACTTCCCCCTCCTTTCAGCCTGCCTGCCTCTCTCTCGATGCTGTTTGCCACTCCACAGCCTCCCACGCTTGTTCTAAGACTCTGTTTGGTCAATGAACACTGCAGCTTGTTGCTTGTGAAAGTGCCAAAGCAGCAGGATGTTCACGGCATGAAATATTACTGTGCTTATTTGCCACTGCAGCGCACTCTATAAATAATTGCACACATCCACAATGTCGAAAGGCCATCCAGGCATTTATTCCCCCCCCCCCCACGCGCACACACACACACACACACACACACCGCCATCACCATGTGTCTCTAAGGCACTCACATGGCAACTATTATTTAGAAGGTACCACAAAAATGCACTTTAATTTTCGGTTTTATTAATTATTCCCTCTTCCTACAAGGAAAGAGCTCTAGTCTGTGAGCAAATATTACAAGGTTGTCCCTGCAGGCCTCTTATTTTCTTCAGTAACACCTCTTCCTACCCGCCCCTCTCTCTCTGTCTCTCTCAGGATCAGCTGGTAAAAGAAGACAACATTGATGCTGTTGGGAAGAAACTCCAGGAATATCACAATCAATATCAGGAAAAGAGCAAAGAGTATGACAGACTCTATGATGAGTACACAAAGACTTCGCAGGTATATAAAATAAAGATTACAGTGGCATCAGACTGGTTCATCTTAGGATATCCAGGCCCATTTGTTTAAACATAAACTCTCCACATGTGGTACTCTCAGCTTTGACAACATAACCTGTTTTCAACAAGTGGCTATGTTTGAAATGGCAGTATATACAGTGTATGCTATATCCTGTTCTTCCCACAATTATACAGTATTATTCAGTATTATACTGCACAGTTACAGTGTATAATTGCAGCCGCATTTGCTTTTTTCTTCTTCTTTTGTATTGAAAATGAAACATCAATATAGCACTAGTGGTGCATTATTGTGGTACCACTGGCATACTTTCATATTCATTGTTCACATACATACATACTACATACTCCTTTGTGACAGGGTTTAGCATGCGTTGTACATGTGCCATTTGGAGTGGTGTTTCAGTGGTGAGAACCCAATTTGTGTCAGTATTGAGTGCATTGATTTTCTTTTGCCTTCGATTGCAGGAGATTCAGATGAAGCGCACTGCAATAGAAGCCTTCAACGAGACCATCAAGATATTCGAAGAGCAATGTCACACGCAGGAGCGCTACAGCAAGGAATATATCGAGCGCTTCCGCAGAGAGGGCAACGACAAAGAGATCGAAAGGTACACACTCATTTGGAATAATCAGTCTTCTGGTCCTAATTCCAGCAAAGGTCACTAGAAATCCCATATAGACCAGTGCAACATCCTAATAAAACACTTTGCTTTTCTGCTAGGATAATGATGAACTACGCCAAACTCAAATCGCGACTAGGGGAGATCCACGAAAGCAAAATCCGCCTGGAGCAGGACCTGAAGACGCAAGCTCTAGACAACAGGGAGACGGACAAAAAGATGAATAGCTTAAAACCAGACCTTATCCAGCTGAGGAAAATCCGAGATCAGTATCTTGTGTAAGTGGCTGCTTTTATTCCATGTAGAGCAGGGCGTGTGTGTGTGTGTGTGTGTCTGTGAGTTTTTCCCTCATCAGTAATTTCTGTCTTCCTTCTTCGCAGCTGGCTCAATCACAAAGGCGTACGTCAGAAACGAATAAATGACTGGCTGGGCATCAAAAACGAGAACACAGATGAGTAAGTTCATTAGAAGTGCTTTTTTTTCCCCCCGTTTTCCTTTTTATTTTTACAGTCCTCTGGATTCACTATTAGAGCCGGCTATGAATTCACTTACCGGCCTTCTCTGCAGCTTGCTCACTAAATAGAAACAAGACTTGCTGCGTCATCAGTGTCAGTTATTTAGTGCTAGAACTGTAACTGCTGTCAGTCTCTTACCATGTTCTGCCTTTTTTTTGGGGCCAGTACTTACTTTGTGAGTGAAGAGGATGAGAACCTGCCACACTACGATGAGAAGAGCTGGTTTGTTGGGGACCTGAACCGCACACAGGCTGAGGATCTTCTGCTGGGCAAGCCAGACGGAGCCTTCCTCATCCGGGAGAGCAGCAAGAAGGGCTGTTACGCCTGCTCTGTAGTGTGAGTAGCGTTTACATTTCGAATTCACATTAAGTTTCCTACAGAACACTTTAGTAACACTTAATTTTCCAAAAGTGCTGTCAGTGAAGGGCCAAAGCCAGTCAGGATGATTGATTGACATATCATTAGCGGTGGGCAATGTGGGGAAAAAACGTCATCTGAACAGTGGGTGCGATTTCATCAAGCACAACATGTTCCTGGGTCAACATCCAAGAATGTTGCATGTTGCTCCTAAAACCATATTCCTTTTAACCAGGCACAACCACATGATCATCAGTGTGCACTTCCTGCTCTGCACCAAGCGTTCTTCAGACAGGAAAGTTTATCGTGTAGCTCAATTCAGTTCATAAAATAAAACAATCCTTGTTTAAATAAAAATCTATACCTCTTTTCTCATATAATTAAATGAACATTTACTGATGTATTATATTGATTGGTATCCAGCTACTGTTGATATTTTGTCAGTCTAGCTGTTTGAGAGTGGTCATTTGGTTGGACTTGGGGTGGGGTGGGGAGGGGACAGAAAAAGCTTGTACTGTGTTAACTACTCCCTCTAACAGGGTTTTATTGGCCCTGACCTATTTGATGAGCATGAGCATATGCTTTAGATGGAGACTACAAAGCACTTCTGTATGTCGCTGTGGATAAATGCTGTAAATGTCTCAACAAATTATTTCAACAAATAACAATTTTTGCCATTTTATGAACTGGAATGCAGAATTACAGTTTTCTTTCTGTCGGGAATCTGACTGAGGTGTTTAATAGCGTAGGAGGTGCACACTGATGATCACAACAACAGTGATGTGTATTTTACAGAAAATATGTAACAATAGGATGCAAATAAACCTGGAGGAAAAGGTGCAGTGCTTTGTTGTTGGAGGGACCAGAAGTTCCACCTATGATACTCTCAGAAAAGTTTTGTGTATAGAGGTTATATCTGTTTCAGATCATGGTCCAGTCTTTTATATTTGACTCTCAGTGATGTATGCAGACTTTGTGAATAAACAGGCCTTGTCTTTAATGACCTGAACTTATCTCTGCTCCCTCTTTTTCTTCCTTGTGTAGTGTGGATGGAGAAGTGAAGCACTGTGTGATCTACAGCACGCCGCGCGGTTACGGCTTCGCTGAGCCATACAACCTGTACAGCACTCTGAAAGACCTTGTTCTGCACTATCACCAGACCTCGCTGGTCCAGCACAACGACTCGCTCAACGTGCGTCTGGCCTACCCCGTCTACGCACAGATGCCCTCAGGCCCCCACAGATGAGGCCCTGCCCACTCCTACACACACACACACACACACACACACACACACACACACGTCCCTACAAACAAAACAAAATCTAACACAACAAACACTTGCTGCAACACACACACACATACACACACACGTCAGCCACCTTCGGAGTTCTATATTTTTACTAGAACAATTTGGAGGGCATTCTTTCTAAAGACTGCTTGATTTGCACAAGGAAGTTTTAAATGTTTGTGAATGTGAAAAAAAGACAGAAGGAAGCAGAAGAGGCGAGTTTCAGGTGACCCACGCTGCTACCTAAACTCCAGCTGGGACTTTTTACATGCTTCTTGATTTAAAGCTTTTTTTTTTTTGTCCTCTTTTCTTTTTCATTGTCATTCATTTGTACATTTTTATCCCTTTGTCCCATCCTCCTTTACTAAGTGCAAGGCAGGAAAATATATATGTTTTGTTTCTCTTTCTCTCTCTCTCTCTCTCTCTCTCTCCCTCTCCCTCTTTCTCATTGTGTGTATGCTGAAAAGGCAAATGTATGTAGCAAACAGACGCCTGACACTTTCCAGAGTGTTTCTCACAGTAACTGCTGCTGAACAAGGGATTGTGGGAGGGAATGGAACAGGACAGGGGTGGGGGGACAAGCTGAGAGGGCACAAGTGAAAATATGTCATAGTCTTAAACAAAACAGGCTTGCATTTATATGTTGGAGGGGAGTTGTTTATTTTTTTTTTTATTTGTATTTTTTTTTTTTTTTTTTTTGCTTTTCTTGCTGGATCTGATCTTTTTTTTTTTGGTTTGTTTGTTTTTTTTACCTTTCTGAGCAGTAATGGTGTTACAGTCCAGTGCAGAGACCAAAGTTAGCATAGGGAGGAAGTGTCATATTTTTTTTTTTTTTTTTTTTTATGTTCATTTGCCTAATGAGAGTGAGAGGAAAGTGTTATTTCACCCTAAAACCTAAGACTCGGTAACTAAAGCTCCAGACAGAAATAAAGATTATAATTTACTTGACTGGATTTTTTTTTTTTTCTTCTTTTAATAAAACCTATTGACACATTTTGACACATGACTCCTAGAATCACAAACAGTGATGAGAATATTATTAAAAATAAAGCCAGTCAAGGAATCCCGTCATCTGCAGCTCTAGTTAAGTCCGAATAGGTTTTAGGGAAAAATGTCACTTCTGCTAATGCCTATGCTAATAAACTGCTAACCACACATGAAATAGAGTTCGGGCCTGTGTCCTGTGCTGAAGCGCAAAGTTTTCCTACCAAAATCGGAAGCAGTCAATGTGAAGCACTTATCTGCCATGATAAATCCTGCAGCTACACGATTTGTACACCAAATTAAAACAGGAAACAAAATGAGAAACACTATTTGATGTGTGGTTGTTAAAATAATACAGAATCTCTGTTGATTGGTGAAGACAAAACTTTGACTTGTTTATCTGTTCAGCTTTGAATGATTCAGTGTACAAGAAGCAGAAGCAGTGGGTCAGAGATGAGAAAGACTTGCTTTAGATGACAAAAAACTTGAAGAGAGTGAAATCCAACACGTGTATTGATAGCATGGAGGTCTAACAAAATAAGCTCTGATGCACCGATGAGCGATAATCACATGCACTAAGACCCCTTTTTAGAAAAATGCTTCTTTTTCTACCTGGTGCTTCTTAAAATGAGTGAATGCTTTCATTGTCAAAAAGCTAAAAGGTCAACATTTGAACATTTGGCTACATGTTAGTGTTCATGTTGCACAATAAAACCTTTTCAGAAATTAGATAACGTCACAGTGAAATGCACAATATTCTGTGATTATACTGGCCACATCACTTCTGATTAGCACTGGACTCTCTCTTTCCCTGCTGCTCATTCCTGGTACTGTTGTTTCATCCACGCTCTTCTTTTAAAGCTAGATCAGCCTGATTTACTGGTGCGGGATTGCTTTTTGATGTCAGTTTTCACACACCGCATGGGCAGCTGAAGGAGCGTAACGTGCTTATTCCTCCTTTATAAACTCTATGCATTACGTCCACCTCTGTGTCATACTCGCTCCTCTATATTGTACTCCACACCAGAGAGGTTGTGAAATGTTATTCACAAGTTTACGTACAAAAAGGTCAAATGCACAGTCAGTATTCCTGTCCCCTCTGTTATATCAGGAGTTAGTGGTCATTCGAAGTGTCTGAACCTGGACGGTGAGGACTTCTGGTACAGTCAGTGGAGTCGGGTCAGGTTGAGCACAACTGACAGGACAGCAAGGCCACGGTTTAGTTGTGTCCTCGTCTAACACAGCCAGCTGATCACCGCTCCCTTGAGTGCGTGTGCTTTATCTGTCTTCCCTCTTCACGCCCTGAGTGTACGGCTTCGAGATAAAAACCACATTCAGGCCCCGAGTCCTTGATAGAAGCCACATGTCCTCACAGCTTGTGACTTGAAGTTGGCCAGACAGTGAAGGATTCCTTTCTCTCTGTCCTCTACATTGCAGGCCTGCCTCTGCCTCGCACCATGGCAACTAGCATAAGAGCAGTAGAGCTCCTTGTGACTGTGTATCATGGCTCTAGCTAGGCTGCAATTGCTGAGGAAAGAGCAGCAATGAAGCTTCCTAGTGCACACTGGGATATTTGGAGAATGACCAACGTCTCCACACGAACATCTCCACTTTTCAAAGCCCTTCCCAACAAATACTTGATTTCCTCTTCTGCACTATGACCCCATAGGCATCGTGGCAACCCTATTCACATGCACGGGGTTCGCTTTTTCTGTAAAACTTTTATAGATCAAAGATTCTATTTAGCGTCTCTCTTTTTGTTTTCCTTTTTCAAAGATGCAGATTGTTTGTCTAACCTGGGCCACTGACGGGTCCTCTCTCTATTACTTGAACTATTGCATTGCTCACTGTTGAATGTCTTTATATTGCATATATACAAATATATTAAAGAAGAGGAAATCCCTTTTATGACAGCCGAGTTCGGAATATATGTAAACACATTTATTCAAAGACACAACTTCAAGTGTTGGTTGTTTCTTAAAGGGGTTTGCTTTAACTGAAATACGACTGTTTATTGGATCCTGCTGTCCAATATTGCACACATCATATTGAAGAGACTTTATAGAACAACTTTACAAGGCTGGTGACAGAGTGAGGTTTTTCTGTGTGTGTCATACAACTCATCATGTTCGTACATTTATTGAACAATTGTTAAGGCTGAGTTGTAAAAGTTTTATTAATTCCTGGCATTGAGACCAAAGATTTGAGTTTGATTTCTTTTCTCCTAGTGTTTGTTTTGAGCGAATGCGTAGTTTTTCCCTAGTGTCTTTTTTTTTTTTTTCTTCAGTGAAAACTCAAGGTGATATACTGGTTGGGCTACATTCGTATTTGTCTTATCAAAAGGATAACAGACTATTGTGAATTGTATTAATGGGGTTAGTATACTCAGACTGTTGAACAATCTGACCATTTAAGTGAAGGGGCAAAATCTTTCCAATTAAGAAACTGTTTTACCCCTAAACCAGTTAAGAGTAAACCTGAGGTTCATCTTTTCCCCCGCTGACAATTTTAGGAAGTGCTTGAATAGTTTAGTGTGCCATCAGTGTTTTCATTTTGAACGACTGCTCACTGACACACATCACGCCACCGAAATCCTGTTTGACGCTCTTTTTCTCACATTCAGAAAAAGTTGGGCCTAGCTGGAGGCCTGGATTTTCTCTCCTTTGGACATTTGTAGAGAGAGAAAAGCGAACTAGTGCACCTAGCAATTTGTGGTTTGTCTCAAAAAAACGCAATGTGATCATTCTCTGCAGGGCAGAAAAGCGGTGGGGTTCGTTGGCACTCTTTGTTCACACACTCCCCAAAGCATGCAATATTTCATTTTTCATTTTCTTTCCTAAAGGTTTCAGGGACAAAAACAAGCATTGCATTGGTGGGTTCGTATGAAGGACATGTTTACCAGAGGGGAAAAAAATGCTTGTGAATTTTTTTTTTTTTTTTTTTAAAGATGTGGGACAGGGACGGGGGAAACTAAACAGAGTTAAAGAAAAACAGATTAACGGTGCATTACTTCAAAAGCTCAAAGGGTTTGGGCATGAACCAAAACCTCTCCACTCACCTCGAACTGTCTGAGTTATGATTAGATCACCAGGCTTCGGTTATTTCAAGACTGTTAACGCCACAATGTACGATTCTCTTGCCCTTTTGTGCAGTTCTGCAAAGTTTTATTTGCAGTTGGGTTTGAATATGTTGTGATTCTCATTGGGAGTCTTTTATGTTCTTGCCACTACTGTCACATCATGACACCCAGCACAGCTTAATGGAGTAAAGCTTCTTATATTTAAATAAAGAAAAAAAATGGAGAAAAAAAAGTAAAAGTAAAAAAATAATTTAAAAAGAAAAAAAAAAATAACAAAACAAAACCCACTCTCCCTCCCACTTTGACATACGTACAAACCCAGCATGCTTCTTTGGTACTCTTGACTGTTGTTTTGTGTAAAAAAGAAAAAGTTTTAAAAAAAAAAAATGTTGAAACAAGAACTGTTATTTGTCTGTTTATGGTGTAGTCAGATATACATTTTGATATCGCTTATTAAAAACACTGCTTTTTCAGCTGAAATAAGTTTGAACCCTGTGTTTCAGTGGACAACGCAAAATATGATATTGTTCCTAAATACTGAGAATGAGGGGCCGCATCAGCAATAGCAAACCTGCCACAGGTTTCAACTTTTTTTCCACAGGATTTTACCGAAACATCACTGGATAACGACAAAGAGTCCAAGAATCTACTAATACCTAAGTCTTGAAACAGCAACATTTTTATGAGTTGAATTTGAATGCACTCTCTTCGGTGAATATTTGCCCGACACCAGCAGATATTTCTAGACTCAGCTTGAGCAATAAGCCGTTGGCCCTGAAATCAGCTAAATCACTGTATCCCACAAAACACAAAAAAAAAAAGAAAAGAAATCTAAACGCACGCACCAAACTCGAATCTCTCCTGCACTACCTACACATGCATTTTTTACTTGCCGCCTCAGTCATACAACAGCATCTCGTTCTGTTCATTATATCTGGAGAACGAGTAGAAAACATCCTCTTTCTCAGTATTTGAATATCATTCTTGCTACAGGCTTATTGATACTCCTCAGTTGTTTTCCACCATATTTTCTTGTATCTGTTACAATAGTTTGTATTGGTTGTAGACTCTCCATTTGTTATGAGATGAACTCATGTATATTCTCAATGGAACTCCACAATATTCATTTCTCTTGCGGAATAAAGAAAATATTTTGTCCAAGCTTGTGTGCATTTGTCTGGGTTTTTCAGTATCTTTGTCCTCCTCTTGCTATAGAAATACACTGAAGTCATTTAGTGGTCTGTGTGATATATATATATATATGCAATGCAGGTTTCTGTGTAGAATTCACATTTGACAGATGAATGATGAATGACATATGAATTACTTAGGTTCCACATTTAAATAATCGCCTATAAACCTACATACGTACTCACGCAGTCGTGTCGTGGCCTAATGGCTAGAGAGTCGGACTTGTAACCCGAAGGTCGTGGGTTTGAGTCTCAGGTCCAGTAGGGATTGTAGGTGGGGGGAGTGAATGACCAGTGCTCTCTTCCACCCTCAATACCACGACTGAGGGGAGACCCTTGAGCAAGGCACTGCTCCCCGGGTGTGTATGTGTGTGTTCACTACTGTGTGTGCACTTGGATGGGTTAAATGCAGAGCACAAATTCTGAGTATGAGTCACCATACTTCATTATAGAACTTGCCTCATTTAAGTGAAAACTATATTATGTATTTATACATATTTAGATGTTAAGGGTATGCTTAACAGTGCTATTAAAAGCATTTCTTAAAAAAAGGAAAAAAAGGAAGGGTGACCGAGATGGCTCTGGCTACACCTCATATTTGATTGGCCAAAATTTTTAACACAGCTGGCTGATTCAGTCATTTTTTTTTTAATAATTTTTTTGGTTTGTTTGTTTTTTCATCACTCTAAAGCCCTCAGCTACCCCCTGGCCATGTACAACTGAATGGCAAATGGGGAAAAAAGAGAATAGAACTGGCCTAAGAAGGGAAAACAAATACTTTATGATATATAGTTATGTAAGGAATAAAACAAAATGGTGCGTGCTGTTACAGGAAAATAATCAACGACATTGTGGTGTGTGGCATTGAAGTGTTGTATGGCTTGTAGTTCTATAATCAGTACACTAACAATTTTTTATTCATTAAATAACTGCGTCTTTTACTGTTACATGCTTTTTATCTGTGGCTAATGTTGTGGAAAAACAATATAGTTTGTAATCACTTACACTACAGCAGCTATAAACAGTTATTCCCTCACCAGCCTCTCTTTATTTCTCTCTTGAAATTAATAAGACTAAATCTAGCTTCTCTTGTTACCGAGAAACAGCAAAGTCCTCCATCTTGAAGACTTTCTTATGTTCAAAAACGTACAACTTTACCTCCGACTGTTATGAAGCACTGACACTGGAGACTCCTAAAAATGCTAAATAAACGTTTCCTCATAAAAACACAAAACACTTTTTTAAACCCGGTTATGTGGAGCGTCCACTATACAAGTCCCTGTATGAGTTGTTACTAAAGAAACTGTAATGTACTTAAACAAGTGCATTAATATAAACCTGTAATTTTTTTCATGCAGCCAGAACTACTGTCAGAGCTGCTGTTATAGAAATAACATTTACAGTTGTGCATTTCAGCATCACGTGACACATCCTGAGACAGTTCTTTTCTACTAAATCAACAGAAATCATTTCTTCATTAACGATACGCATCGCTCCGGCACAGTTACCGGCCCTGGTCTCATTTAGAGCATCTAAAAATCAAGAGCTGAGAACATCGATTACCTGTCTGAGTAGTGTGAGGAGCTCGAAACAGAACAATACGGACTGGATGGAAAGTCCTGAGGGCTTCTGCCTTAAACCACACTTTTATGACAATGACAGAAAAGAATTCAATCTCTGAACCATTCGAACCTGTATTGTGGACGATTGTCTTTCTGCACCGGTCTCCTCTGATTCAGCTCCTACTGAAGGAACTGGTGGTCTTGCTGTATCTTCTCTTCTAAATAATAATAACAATACATAACAAAGACATAAGTTTAATACTTAACACTGGATACAAAAGGAAAGAATAATGCAGCAGCCTAGCCAGTGGTCATTTGTTAACATTTGTAACTCAGTGTTTAAGTTTCAATGAATTTAGTAACGAGAATGCCGAAAATCATTACCGTAAAAAAGAATGGAAAAGGTCTTCACAATAGTTTCTTTGTCCAGACTTGAGGACCTACACCACTGAGTTATTGTGAATGTAACAGTCAGTGTGTGTGCTTGTGTGTGTGTGGACATCCCTGCAAGGCTCATTAAACTTGATGCAGGTCCATCATTGGAAATGGAGATGAGAACCGCTGACATCTCCCATTTGCTAATCTATAAAGATCAGGGTTCAGCAGATCTTTACATTCTTTATCAACTGCGCTCACCCAGCAGGACCAGGAAAAAGTGGAGGAGGGGTCAGGGTCAGAGCCAACTCCGTCTCCGTGCCCGGACCTCAGAAAATACAATAATAGCAAAATCAATAGCATCCTTGTGGCACTGTTCAATAATACAACACGGTGATGGTTTCACTTATTAAAAGATGAAGTTCCACCAGCCTCAGAGGTTTTAATCCATCATCTGATCGTCTTCCTGAACAGAACATGCTTTTCCCCCAAATCTGTCACTGAGATAACTAGAAGGAAATACATGAATCAGCTTCTATAAATTCCAGTCAGCTGTGTTTTGTCTAAAACCTCACATGACAAAAGGGCATCGGGAAAATAAAACGCAACGAGTTAAAAGTCTTCTGACCTTGTGGCGTCAGCTGTATCTCTACAAATGAGAACAAACCGGACTCATGGTGATGTAGTTTTCTTTTTTGCATGTGCAGGCAACATAACAATATATACACAATATATTTAATATATTAATGCAGCATGATTAATTGTCAAAAAATTAACCTGATCAAAACTGACAGTTTCTTCATGCAGCTCACTAGTACAGATCACAGATTCTGTCCTCATGGAAAGTCAAACATTTCTCCTTGTCTCCTTCTGTTCTTTCCTACTGAAGAAAAGCTTCCTTGATCTCTGTTTAAATACAGATTTCTGATAGTGTGGGCTTATAAGACTGTATGGTTGAAAAGGCTCATGGACTTCACAAGTGTGGTGTTCATAGCACTACATACATAGACACCTACATGAGCCCTTCATGACAAATGGCATAACCCTATACAAATATTTATAAAGGAATTATTATAATAAAGGCTTATTACAACCTGGATCAGCTGGCATACTGTAAAGACATAAAGGTTCTGGCAATATTGTAAGGAATAAAACCTTTCAAGGCATGCTGTTACAGGAAAATAATCAACAACATGGTGGTGTGATGGAGCACATCATAGCAGCGAAGTGGAGTTACTGTAATCACCCTGAAGTTAATTATTTTCTAATAAGCAAATTTTTTCATCTATTTTCTGTCCTGAAGTGTTTTATACATCTTATGGCACAACAATTTGCCAACGATTGCATTTTTATTTATTAATGACTGTCACAAAGTGGTAACACTGGAGACTCCTTTCTTAAATGTTCAATAAATGTCTCCTTACAGGATGTTACACTATATCATCAATTATATATCTTATATGGCGAATCTGCCATACAAGTTCCTGTGTAAGCTGTTACTATAGCAACGATAACATATTTGAACAAGTGCATTAATATAAACATGTCATTTGAATTACAGCCGGCACTAGTCTGAGAGCTGCAGTTACAGAAAATTAATCAACACCTTCTAACCATGATACTTTTCATGCTGAGGTTTGAACAACTAGCTTTGTAGCTCAGCGTATATTAGAGTTTCATATTTCTACTCAACAGAAACAATGTAGCCATGCTCAGGAATTATGTATATTTACTCTGGCTCGTAAGAAAAAGTGTGTTTTATTTCACTATGAATACTTAGGAAAATCTCATGCCATAATTACATTTTTTTCTTACCCTAAATTAGTTTGGTTTGATATTTGGTGATATTACATCACCATTATGTTACTCTGACATACCAGAACTACACGGAGCTGCAAAGTCAGGTGTCATGATGCTCTAATGTAACTCACTCTGAAAACTATGTCACATCAAAGTTATGTACACATAATTCAATAAAATGTGACTTGACTCAGGTGTTATGTCAACCTGGTATCAGAATTGACCAGTCTTTATGACACCTGATACCTGTTGTATAATAAGCCTTTATATAAAATATTCATATAGGTTTATGTCAGGAAAGACTTATGTAGGTGTCATGTATCCGTATAACCATGCACACTGGGTTGGCCACTGTCAGATACCACTGATGCCTGAGCGTGCATGGCACAAAAGAGTGTAGCTACCCAGGCACTCAACGTAGATATTGTTGTAATAGCATAGGTGGTAAAGTATTTGCTAGCTGTGCTATAATCTCTCACTAAACCTGAAATCTAAGCCTGCAGTTGGAGCCTTGAAACGTACTGATTCAGACTTACATATTGCACAACATTCAACTGCCACGTATTTCATTGGCTCGCTGTTCATTTCCCGGAGATGATCGACTCGTCCTGTCTCCAGCAGACCGAGTGTGAGTCAGCAGTGCGAGCTTGCAGGTGACACCTGTCCGACCCACTCTGCTATCCCAAGGTCTCATTAATCACAGTTACATGTGGAAAAACATCTCTTGAGCAGATAATGCCAATTTCTCTTAGCACTCCTATCTCGGCAACTGCGTGGCAAGGTTTTTTCCACTGCCGAGCAGACAGCCTTCAGGAAAGGTCCACAGTGAGCCTTGCTTGACAAGATGTAGGGCCTCGTGTACTTCGTGTTACAAACAAGGCCTGGGCTCAGATTATGGCAGAGTTCAGAAAGAAGGAAATAGTCACAGATGGATTATGGTTGGACCCGATATTCACTTGGATTTCAAAGTCAGGAACTGACATAAAGTGCAGGCCAGGAGTTTAAGACTTCTGAACTGACATCAGTGAAATGCTAATAAAGTGCCTTCCTGTAGCTGCACGGCTGAGGCCTTTTCTGGCTGTTATGTGTGGAACATTTGGGAGTCGGCTGGCACAGAGTCATCTCATAAACCTGCCTTACATACTGACAAGTTGTGTGTTGGGTTTTAACCTCACTATTCAGGTGCAAATATATATGTATACTGTATACAAACACAGCTACACAAGACAACTAACAGAAACAAAACTCACTTCACACACACACTGTGAGAATTAAGTCTGTAAATGTCAAAGTGGTTGCGCTTGAAATTCTCCAAAGGGACCGAGATGGAGAAAGTAGAGAGAGGAAAAGGCGAGAAGGGGAAGGAGACTGTTGTTGTTGGCTGACTGCACACGTTTTTTGGATCCGGTAAATAAGCACAAGTCTGGACCAACTGCTCTACCTGTTACCTGATTATTTGAAATTGTAGAAGAAAATGGAGCACACTCCTCAGTGTGTGAGGTGTTCATGTTACAGAAAGCAATGCTCTGAAGGAAATACCTGTAAAACACTTTATATAAGGCTACATGACACCTGCAGTACATGTGCTCTTCATGACAACAACCATAAATATTTAGAAAGGCTTATTCCAACACTGGGTGTTTGTCAAAGAAATTGACATCGGTATTTTGTCATTTTTGATGTCAGGTTGATGTACCAACAGAGTCAAGTGACAGATTTTTGTTGACATAAAGTTGTGTTATGATGCTTTCATTACAGCATTACAACTGAGTTGGCCTATAAAAGTCAAAGTGGCTGTTCTTCAAAGACAGCAAGATGGAGAAAGTAGAGAGAGGAAAAGGCGAGAAGGGGAAGGAGAATGTTGGTTTTGGATGAAGGGATGAGTTTTTTGGATCTGGTTAGTAAGCACAAGTCTGGACCGACTGCTCTACCTGTTGCCTGATTATTTGATATTGTAGAAGAAAATGGAGCACACTCCTCAGTGTGACAGTGCTCAGGGTGGGGAAGGTGCATGTGTATATATATATATATATATATATATATATATATATATATATATATATATATATATATATATATATATATATA
>CM075004.1:22240664-22251399 GCA_037576675.1 Pangasius sanitwongsei | reverse complement strand
AATGCCATATTTTTGTGGAACCTCTTAAAATAAAGCTGAAAGTCTACACTTCGATCACATCTTGCTTGTTTTATTTTGAAATCCAGGGTGGTGGTGTATAAAGGCACATACTTCTGGACCTGACTGTATATATATATATATATATATATATATAGTTTTGAACATCTGCTTATGAACTCAGTGTTTGGGCTTTGCTGTGGAATGAAGTATACACGATGTGGATATTTTCATCAGTCCTTACACCTCTCCTATAAAATGACCAGTGGACAAATATTGTTTGCATGGGGGTGTGAAAGATTATATAAGTACAGTATGGTGCCTTGAGAAAGCCTCCTGTAATGTGGTGTGGGCTAGAGGCTGTTTAAGTATAGCACACTGTGAGGTCTGATAAACCAGTTATTGCCACTCATATGCAACGTGATATAAGCACACTTTATTCCTCCAAATCCCACTTAATGCATGGCGTGAGAGGTGCATGTTTAAAGTGTTCCATTATCCACTGCTGCACATGCACCTTGTAACTGCTGCACATAACAATATATAAATTAGATTTTTGAATGCACTACATGTTCCTGGCACCCACAGATAGTTTGGATCAACAGGGTCCCAGAAGAGTAAAACGTAACAAATAATGTAAGTATCATACAAACTAAAGGCAATGAAAGACATTGAGAAACTGTATAATAGGCTGTGCATTACTGTATAATAAGATGTGAATATCTTATGACCTTTAAAAAAAAACTTCTGATTATGTTACTGTAACATAATTCAGTTAATTATTCTCATTAGTAGCCAAGTTGAATAATTTTGTCTTGCACAAACAAGCTTCCACAAATTTAATACATGCTCATCGGACATATTAATTTGCACATGCAAACGCTGTTCCCAAAGGGACTTTCAGGCATAGCAAATCACATTGTGGCTGCAAAATTAATCTCTTTGCATAAACACCGTCCTGTATTTTGGACCTTTAGATTGAAGCACCCCAAATTGCATATTCATTAGGCCAAACACATAAAACAAACAAGACATACTATTTTGTCCAGACACAATCCTCAGTAGACCCTTTTAGTAAGTCAGCTTTGTGGGTGTTAGCAAGTTTGCACCTGTTTTTACACAAGCAAATCTTTGGTCAGTCAAGGCCTTGAACTCAGAATAAACTCAAACATCCTAAACATCAGCTCAGTATACATGGTTACATGGCAAAATCCAAATGACAAAATCCAGGAAGCAAAGTAAGATCAAAAAACATTTTTGTGGCATGTGTTCAGAATACTCTTTACCACGTTTGTCAGGTTGTCCTTTGTCAGGTTGTCGAGGGAGGCTGGTGGTGTGGTGGGGGGAGCTTCTGAAGCTAGTGGTCCAGGACTGACAAGTCGACTCAGTGCAGAAAACTGAGAAACTGAGCCCAATCTTCTTGGTTCTCTAAACAGAATGTTTGCAGAAACCACCTAATATTCTGTTTAGCTCATTCTACTTGTCCATTGGACTGTGGTTGGTACCCTGATGTAAGGCTTACTGAGACTCCCAGCTTTTCCATAAAGCTAAACCAGACTCTGGAACTGAATTGGGTGCCTCAGTCACTCACAATGTCCTCCAGGATCCCAGAGTAACGAAACACATGGTTAAACATCAACTCAGCAGTCTTGAAAGAGGTGGGCAGGCTAGGCAGGGGAACTAGACGTAGGAACTTTGAGACTCTGTCAATGACGATCATAATCACCGTGTTGCCGTATGACTCAGGGAGGTCGATAATGAAGCCTGTGGAGATGTGGGACCAAAGGCGTTTAGGTGTGGGTAAAGGCATGAGCTTGCCAGCTGGGAGTATGTGTGGCACCTTTGCCTGAGCACAAGCAGTGCAGGATGAGATAAACTTGTGGATATCTGTGATCATGGTGGGCCACCAGTACCTTGCCTTTAACAGGTGGTAAGTGCTCTGTGTTCCAATGCCCAGTAGCTGGCATTGTGTGTGCCTAGATAATGAGCTTGCTCCTCAAACTGGGTGGTACAAACCTGCACCCTGGTGGGCATGCGGAGGGGTTTTGAACTGGTGTTCCTGCAATCTCATCATCAATGTCCCGAGTGATAGTTCTCATGAAACAGGAGTGGGGTAAGATGGGTTTGGGGTTTGGATATTTGTCATCGGAGGGGCTCAGACAGGACAGGGAGTCAGCCTTGGTATTTTTGGAGCTGGGTCGGTACGACAGTGTGAAATTAAATTGGGCAAAGATCATTGCCCATTAGGTTTGGTGTGAGTTCATGCGCTTTGCAGTTTTCAGGTACTCGAGATTCTTGTGGTCAGTGAAGATTATGAGTGGATGGACCGCTCCCACCAGCCAGTGATGCCACACTAGGGAGAGTTTCCCTGCCAGCAATTCTTGGTTTCTAATATCATAGTTAATTTCTGCTGGGAAAAGTTTCGTGGAGTAGAAGGCCACTGGCTGGAGATTTGATCTGTCTCCAAAACTTTGAGAGAGCACTGCTCCAACTCCAGACACCGAAGCATCTACTTCCATGATGAAGGGCTTGGAGGCATATGGGAATTTCAGGATGGGAGTGAAAGTGGTGGTGAAGATGGTGAAAGATGGTGAAAATGGTTTTGAGCTTCTTGAAGGCCTCATCTGCTGCTGTGTTCCAAGCTAACAGCTTGGGTCCCTTCTTCAGAGATGTGAGGGGAGTGGTGATGGAACTAAAGTGCCTAATGAAAGCTCTGTAGAAGTTCTCAAGACCCAGGAATCTTTAAAGCTGTTTGACTGTTGTGGAAGTGGGCCATTCTGTGACTGCCACCACCTTGGTTTGGTCCATGGATACCCCTTCAAGGCCAATGATATATCCCAGAAACGAGATTGTGGACACATGAAATTTGCATTTCTCTGCTTTCACATAGAGCCGATTGGCTAGGAGGTGGGACAGGACTTGCTTAACATGCTCGATATGTGTCACTGGGAAGGGGGAATAGATCAAGATGTCAATGTATGCGATGATGAATCTCCTCAACATGTCCCTTCGCATGTCATTGATAAGGCGGTGGAATACTGAGGGGGCACAGGAGAGCCCATATGGCATGACGCAATGCTTGAAGTGACCAGAGGTGCTGCTAAATGCCGTTTTCCGCTCATCTGCCTCTCTGATCCGGGTGAGATTATATGTGCTGCATAGGTCAGTTTTATGAATATCTTGGCTGACCGGAGCTGTTCCAGTGCAGAAGGTAAGGTGCAGTGCACAAGGTTACATGGGTCCATCCGAGTTGCATGGGCTCAGGGCAGTCAAACTCTGGCATGGGATTCACCACCCACTTAGGAACATGGCAATTGCAGATGAGATGGTCCAAATGATTGGCGAGGTCAAACAAGGAGTCCATTGATGCGTTGTCATCTCGGCATGCCAGTTCAGTAAGCACTTCCTGGTTGAGCCCATGTTGGAAGGCAGCTTTGAGGTCCGACTCATTCCATTTGCTTCCTGCAGCAAGTGTGCAGAATTCCAGTGAGTATTCGGTATCATTCTTGCTCCCTTGAGTGACTGTCAGGAGTTGTTTGCTGATTTTCTTGCCTTCAGGGGTATGATTGAAAACTCACTGAAATATCTTTATGAAGCGATCAGATCAAGCGATTGTTTCCAGACCACGGTAGCCCACTTGAGGGCTTTGTCTGTGAGCAAAATACATTTACATTTACATACAAACTGATGAATTGAATGTTGATCCAAGACCCTCTCTTGACCCAAGAAGTAAAACGAACGCTGTAGCAGGAAGCCCTTGCACTGGGAAGTCTCCGCATAAAGGAAGTGCCAGGGTTTTGCACTCGGGGCTCTTTGGGAGACGAAAGCTGAGGAGATAGCACTAGTGAGCAAGTTAAGTTTGGTGTCCAGCTCAGCCAGGCTGCCATGGTGTTGCGCCAGTTTGATTCTCCTTCTGCATCTATGGTGATGGTGAAGTAATCTGTCAAGTGACAGAATCTGTGATGGATGCAATTGCAGTTTAGAATTTTATTAAAACTGGTAAACAAATCCAAAACGTGGAGCAAGCTCATAGACAGGAACAGGCAAGATGCCAGGTGATCAGCAAATAGTAATTCAAAGGCAAAATCCAAATTACAAAAGCCAGGAAGCAAAGCAAGATCAAAAAACAGGATAGCAAACATGTAAACAAAAGGCCTGTTAAGTCAGGTAATCATTTTCTTCGCAAAGAGTCATTGTGAGGGTCCATGTATATCTAGGCTGAGGGTGTGACTGGAAAAGGTGTGCCTTGTTAATATTTAGCTGAATGGGAATATACTGGTGGAGAGAGGTGTTAGGGATTGTAGTCCATGTCGACAATGTTTGTAGGTCACAATGTTTTCTGGGAAGTGGAGTTCCCAGTGGATTTTGGCGTTGGCGTGACAGCATGATATACAAATTGGAAACATCACAGTGACTTCCTGTCATCCCAAATAACTAGCCGGCTAATTAACTGCTAATTCTTTACTGTTAATGGTCACAGATAGACACGAGTTGAATTTTCGTGTCAGTGTTGATTTGCATCGTCATATTCTCTGCTATTTATTTAATAGTAGTGAAACTTGTAATCCTCATATCAGTACTTTTGTTCAGCACTAACATTAACTAAGTTGTGGTTGTCCTTTAATAGTGTAATAATTTAAATTGCATATTGGATGTGACTGGTTCAAAATCATGGGCATATTTCATTACATCACAAACTGAGAATCGTACAAAATTCCCCCCAAATTAGGGTGTTTTTTAAGTTACAGAAATACTGAGAAAATTGTTGTTTTAAATAAAATGAAAATAGTACAAATTTGACATACCCTAGGAATCAGGAATCCCAGAGGAGGTGGTTTTTGTTTTGTTTTTTTTCTTTAATCAGGTTTTTGAGAGCAGGGATACATTAAAGAGGCTGGAAAGCAAAATCGATTGGTGAGACTCAGAACAAAGGAAACAAAGGAAGCCCTCTGAATGTGGCACAGCACACTGTAATATAAATTCACCCACAATGTGTTAGAAAGACCTGACCCCTGGAAGTGCTCAAAGCTGTTTAATTTAATTTGCAAGGCAAAGGTGGGGCTGTGTGATGCCTGGTCTTAGTCCTGCTTGGGGACTTTAATCTGATTGCCTATTCCGGGGCATTTTGCATGGTTGGCTAAAGGGATTCTCCATGACTAAAGCGTTTGGTTTCATTACATAGAAATTGGAAGAGGCTTCCACTCAATCCTATCAGTGCTGCCGTCTGGATCCTGTAAAGCCAAGGTGGAGCTCAACTTGAGGATTGAAGATCAGGTCATTTAAAGTAAGGGTCAGAAGTTGACAAAAGCCTTGTTTAGACTACAAGGACAGATTTTGACATTGTTTGCTTTTCATGTCATATTTGTCTGATTGTTGGCGTTGGTATTGATGATAGAGGTGACTGGGGTACGAAACCTTCATCACTACAGTACTAAACTGCAATGTCCAGTTTGACACAAACATCAGTCTATATAATCAGAATTAGCCATCCAAGTGGAGTTAACCATTTGATAGCAGGGCAAATCAACTTGCAAGACTCAAAGAAAATGGAAAAAAGAGAGTCCTCTAAACATGGGATGTAAGGATGTAACCAAATATAAGTAAATGCATTATTCTTAATGAACAAATAATAGGAAGTGCACTATTTGTGGGTTTTTGTTTGTTTTGTTTTTTAGAACAATTGCCAGAAATGTTCAGAGGGCATCTGGATGAGAGTATTGAGACTAGAGGTGTGCATCGTGACAGGGATCCTGCAGGAGACAACTAAAACAGTCATGATTGGGAGGTTTTTGCTATCATGCAGACTTGAGTCAGATACAAAGCTTATGGGACAAATAAAGACCACGTTCATCCACATGTCCTGTACACATCTTTAGATGAGAATAATTAAGAACTGGAGTGATGTACCTGTGGGGGAGGAACTGTCAGAATTCACACATCATGATGACAGTGCTGTTATTTCTACCTCATTAAAAAAAAAAAATAAAAAAGGAAAAACCTTTCCAGTTTAGGCCACACCCACTTTGGTTTTAAATCAGAATACAGTGTCGCTTTGTTACACTTCTAGTGGGAAGGCACACTGTGGTGTACATTCATATGCAAAGTGTTAGAAAGTTCTGACGCCTGATAGATCTAAGAGCTCAAGGCTGTTTGAGTGAATCAGCGAGGACAAAGTGTCCTGAGATTTTCCTTTCCTGAGAATACTAAGTACAGTAAATGCACTATGGATATTACATATAACAGTAGTATAGAAGTATAGAAGTTTAAACTAAATATCATATGTCGTTGTTGTTCATTTGTTTGCTCCTGTTAGGGGTCACCACAGCGGATCATTGGTCTGCATATTTGATTTTGCACAGTTTCTGAGCCGGATGCCCTTTCTGACACGACCCTCCGGGCTTGGGACTGGCACTGAGAGTACACTGTCATGTGTGGCTAGGGTTGGTTTCCTGGCCAGGAATCGAACCCGGGCTGCAGCGATGGGACTGCAGTGGCCTAACCACTAGTCCTCCAAGCACCCAAACTGAATATCATATAATGAGTACAAATATAATTAATAATTTTTCCAAAATTTGCCACAGTGTGTGAAGTCTGCATTATTGGTCAGTTAATGCTAGGTTTCATTAGTTGATTCTCAGATAGAAATTAACCAATGAAGCATAAAATCTGAGAAATTCAAGAATATGTAAATAAAAAAGTAAGGGTTTAAAAGAAACGATCTAATGATTTTCATTTCTAAGTTCTCAAGTTTAGACATTGATCTTGGAAAAAGACAAAGTGTTTGGAAAACTAAAAATTATATGAATTGCTTCTTTGTGCAGACTTCATGCCTATTCTGCATAGAAGGCTATGCATGACATTAATTGTTTGAAGAAAGCATTGAACTGGAGTGAGTTGATGTGTCATGAATGTTGTTTCACACTGTGAACTTGCGAGCAAGTGACAAGAAAATAAAACTTGGCATTCTTTTAATTGCCAGTTTCCAGTACTAAGTATATTCAATACTTGTCTTGAATGTCTATCAATATATTGTAGATGCTCTGCTCAGCTTTGTAGTGGCAGGAGAAATCACCAGCTCCTTCCTAGGACATCTTTTACGTCTTGTGTGACGCGGGACCATAAACTGCTTTCCCTGAAAGCCCTACACAGAGACTAGTGCAATAATACAATTAAAGATGTCCCAGTGCCTTAGTTTCAAACTGAGGCTTTATTTCTCCTTCCCTGTCCCTAGAGACAAGACAGCAGGCCATAGTCATTTTCTTCGAAGGTCGTCAAGTCAACACAGCTGTTTGTTGACGGAACGTGGTTTTGTTGGTTAAATGGTTGTGGCACGTTTCCTAAATTGGTTTAAAGTTGGTTTGTTTGGTCTCACCATGGTTTACTCTTTATTTCTCACAGCATAATGTTACTTGGTTGCTATGTGGTTCTTCATTTCAGTAGAATAAGGAATTCCCTTTTTGTCATTTTGAAGGTGTTTTTTTTTCTTCTTTAAACTAACTACCCTAATCATTGTCAGAAGCATAACTATAGGTTTTCATAGAAACCTTTCTCAAGAGTTGCATTATTTTAGTAACAAACTAAAATAGACCTTTAACCTCCTGCTCAAATCCAATCAACTCAAACTGAATAGCTCTGTCTGAGGCCTGAACTCACGGTCTTAAAGCAAAATAGAAATGTTTTAATATGTTCAGTCTGACACAAGTGGTCGTCTTTCTACTTGTGATCTGGAGGCAACGTCTATCTATACAGATTTGCATAATGACATGCAGTCATTATTCCACAGCTTTAACAACAGCTTGTAAAGTACAGTAGCCATGTTTGATGTCCAACATGATGTCACACTGGAGCTGTTATAACACAGTGCCACTGTCTGTATCTATATCTCCTAAGCTGGGGGTCGGCATTGGCTCCAGTGGGCAATCTTTCTGTTTGGAGTTCAAGTTGAAAAAAAGTTTTAATATTTCGTCAAATAAAATATTCGTCACTGATCACGTGACGTAAACTGCGCGCCGCCTTTCTCTGCAGGTGAATAAAGAGTTTTCAACTCCCGCCCTCGGTAAGCTAATAATGGATGAATCCAAAAAGAGAAAAATCTCGGAGGAAAATAGAGAATTTAACTCTGCATGGACAGATTTATTTGCTTTCACTGCCAATGATGCTGGCTTACCTGTGTGCTTGATATGTGGTGAGAAATTAGCAATTAGCAAACAACAAAAAATGTAATGTTGAAAGACATTTCCAGAACAAGCACACAAGATTTGCTGAAAAGTACCCAGCTGGAGAGGAGCGAAAAAGAGCGATTTCTAAACGGCTGCACCTTATTTTACTAATTTTCTTCAAACATTGGGAGAACTCATATAGCCTGCATCGTTCTGTGTCTTTAATTTATTTCAAAGTGGGCCAGTTTATTTTTTTCCTCTTCATAAGAGTTCAGTGTTTTTCTTTGTTATAACGGGTAAAAATAACAATAAAATGTCAACAGTTTTGATTGCAGTTCTATGATTTCATAAATGCAGCATAGGTAGTTTTTTGTATATAAAATATAACTATATATAAAACCTTATAAGCTTGTATTGTATCTTCATTTTAAGGGTCAAATATGTTTTACGGCTCCAGAAGAATTTTATTTAGGGGGAGAGGGCGCAAAATGGCTCTTTTGACAGTAAAGGTTGCAGACCCCTGTCCTAAGCGCTCCAAAGATTCCTATCAGTATCTGTATTTGTATTTAAATCCAAAGTGGGCATGGCCACTATGTCCCCAAAAACACTGGAAAAAACCCAGAGGTAGAAATGCCAGCACTATTACCATGTCATAAAAAATGCTGTAAATGTATTGTACAACATTGTCTTTTTTTGTCCAGTGAGCATCATTTCTGATCGCTTGCTCATGTGTGCATGGAAGTAAAAATCTATCACTCGCCTGACTTTTTCCCCCCAGATGCATAATTTTAGTTTCAGCCAGATTTCTTGTCAAACTTTCTGTCATTTTTTTCTTTAAAAAAAAAAAAGTGTACCCCTATTCGTATCTTCTGTTTCCTGTTCACTGCTGATCTTTGGTTACTGACTGTATGGAGTTTCACATGTTCTTTCTGTGTCTGCGTGGGTTTCCTGGGGTTTCTCCAATTTCCTCCCATCTACCAAAACCTGCTTGGATTGAATGTGGTAGTATTCCCAGTATATCCCAGTATTATATCTATGGTGTATACCCACCTTACACCCAGTGCTCCTTGGATTGGTTAGGGATCTACTGCGTAGTTACTGTAAGTGAGTGAGAGCATGAGTGACCACTTCCTACAGCAATACCAGAGGCACCTGAAAACTATACTTTTTGGGTTTTTCAGCCAAATCAGCAATCAAACTAAACAAGAATAAAACTCACCCAGCAGAAAAGCCAATTCACTGAAAGGGAAAAGGACATGAGACGTAAAAGGATGTATTTATTTCTGTGAGCTGTTACTTTTGCTCAATGCCAACTTTATCTGATTGAACTTTGACCTGTGAATTCATGAGCCTTGGTCTTGTAACCAGTAGAAAACAAGAAAAGTGTTCTAATGGGTTGTTAAAAAAATGGAGAAGCTGCTAATTTCTTAAGTAGCATCACACTGGTCTTTTGCCTTGCAGTTTTCTTACTGTTGATTGATGGATTTTCTTGTTAACAATGTTGGCACCTCTGATAATATAACAGTGATATCACATCTAATGAGGCACAGTGGTCAACACAGTGGAATAAATATTTCAGCTCTGAAAGGTTTTGGTCAAGTATTTTAAAGTGCTGAGCTAACATGATAGATTTTCAGAGTGCGTAAGAATGTAGATGTGACCAGTTGTGTATTAACAGTGCATATTTTAAAATAAAATAAAAAAACATTGAGAGGTGCCAAATACCTAATCATATAATTATATCACTTATCATTTACATTTACCAATTCACCTACATTAATTTAACCACAATATTATATCTGACGCTGATAAAGTTGAAGAAAAATCTAATTCATTGCCAGGTTTGGCAAAAACCAATTATCATTCTCTCTGAACTCATAAAACAATGTAATCTATTCAATTGGTGTTCCACAATGACAATAGACAAGTGAGGACAATAGAGATATTATACCTTGTTCACTGCTTCATTTGATAGCCAATATCACAGAAACCTGATTCAAAATATGGACCGGGAGCTAGCAGATAAAAGGTTCATTTAGCAGAGTATTTTTTTTCTAAAGATGCAGCTCATTAGGTTGTTTATTCACATTAATCATATATCAATATGGCACTGTGCACCAATTAATCACTATAAATCCTGATTAGCACAAAGTAATTACTGAAAGATAACAGAGAAAGGGAGGCTGATTATGAAGTTAATTATTGTGACCCTCACTCTAGCTCCAAATTTCGGTGTGTATGTGTAAGTGTGTGATTGAGCGTGTAAGACCCAGGTCATTAACATTAAAGTTCAGTTTAAAGACAAAAGAAGCCTACCGTATTCTAATAAGATTAGATAATAAATCACATGACCTAATGTTTATCCAATTACCAAGTGTTCTAACACCTTTCATATTACAAAAGGGTGTTTCAGAGTTTCCAAGCTGTTTCAGAGTCTCTTGGCCCTGCAGTCACAGATAAAGTAGTATGTATGGGGGTGTGTATATATATATATATATATATATATATATATATATATATATATATATATATATATATATATATATATAGTCTGATTTCTATTTTTATTATTTGTGTAG
>CM075004.1:22229945-22240564 GCA_037576675.1 Pangasius sanitwongsei | reverse complement strand
TTTTTTCA
Source organism: Pangasius sanitwongsei (assembly GCA_037576675.1). Lineage (NCBI taxonomy): Eukaryota > Metazoa > Chordata > Actinopteri > Siluriformes > Pangasiidae > Pangasius > Pangasius sanitwongsei. The sequence goes on along the minus strand of CM075004.1, from coordinate 22,240,556 downwards.
TTTAGTACTGCCCTTCAGAGGCTACAGAAGATAGTTACATGTTTCCCAGAAGACAAAATAAGTTAAATTGACCTTGATCTTCAAATTCAAAAAGTTTTTACCCCCCAGCTCTTAATGCATGGTTTTTCTTCATGACAGGTAGCAACATTTACGAAGGCTTATTCCAACAGTCATTATTTATCATAAAGAAACAGACATCAAAATTCCTGATGTTAAGTTGACATAACACTGGAGTCAAATTATATATTTTTGTTGACATAAGGTCATGCATGATGCTTATCTTAGACCATCATGACAACTGACTTTGTAGCTCAGTGTACATAATGGTATATAATATGATCAAAACTTATGTACGCTCTCACTTATAATATTTATTCATCTAATTATTTTATCATGCAGTACATGTGTTTATAATTTGTAATTATTAAGGTTTTAAACTCTTGTTTTTTAAACCTTTTGAAACATCATTGAATATAAGGAAAATGTGTTAAAAAAAAAAGTGAACAAATTTCAAATAAATGTTACCACTATGATCCAGTGAGCTATTACGAAGTGTCACACAATGAAACCACAGACTTCCTTTGGGAAAAAGCTGAGGTAACTCTTCCATGCTGTTCACTGAACTTTCCGTTAGGGAAGTTTTGCCTACGAGGCCAACGAAGGGCACTTTTAAAAGTGTGCTTTTATTTTGTGATTGATTAATTAAATTACAAAAGAGGATATGCAGTGAAGAAATGGAAATCTAAACAGCACTAAAGTTCAATAAACAAACTGTAATGCAGGAAGGAAAGTTACTCGGAATAGCCTTCACATGAGTAAGGGGAAAGTGTGGCACTGTGGTGGAAATGTACCAGCCTTGATTCGCCTCTTTTTCATTACTAAGCCTTGCTTAAGGTCAGTGAAAGCATGAGTGTGCCCACTGCTGGTCCTCCGCCAAATCTTTCTTTTTTCAACTCCATTTAAAACTGTGTACCTCGGCCCCAACCCATAACACCACCACCCGCTCCATTCACTAATTATAGCAGTGACACACACGCGCACACACACACACACACACAGATCTATATAATGTTTCCTTAAGGATTAGTGGATAAAAGCTTGGCTACAACCACAACCAAAATGAAAAGCTGAGAAGGAGGAGAGAGAGAGAGAGAGAGAGAGAGAGAGAGAGAGAGAGCGAGAGAGAGAGAGCGAGAGAGAGAGAGAGAATGATGGATGGACAGAGACAGAGACAAAACGTTTCTCTGTGTGACACTGAGGACAGTGTGAGCTGAAAGGCTCCATACAGGAGTGTTGAGCTTCTGTACTGATGGAGCCAGAGTCCATTGAGGAGCTCAGCTGAGCCACACATTCAGTCTGCTTGAACTCCTGCCCTTATCACATGGCTGGGTCACACCAACACCTGATACCAACACAATGCCCCTCTCAATCCTGCTTAAACTGGGCCCTGTGTGTGTGTGTGGATGTGGAAAGCTGCTTTTGCAAACTGCAGTTTTTGTTTAAAAAAGAAAAGGAGCCAAAAATTTTCATTTTGATTACTGAGGTTTAGGTTGGGGTTAGATTTAGGTGCAAAGCTTTAAATAGTTAAGCGTTAATAATTATGTCAATGGAAGGTCCTCACCGGATAGTAAGACAAACGCGCGTGTGTGTGGCATCCCAGTAGTTCAGTAAAATCCACCTGTTCAAGAAGAAGATGCAGTACGCAGATAAGGATTCACTTCCAGTGGCGGTTAATTTCACCTTCTCCAGTTTTTTGTGCCAAGTCTGCATGAAGTCTACATCTACATGGACTTTAACCTCATGAATTTGCCCATCTTGGAAGTCTGGATCAACAGAAAACAAGAGTCCTGTTTGGGTCACATCTTTCTGGAAGACTCAGAATGGAGGAACTGCTTGTTTTTATTGTTTCAGGACACTCTGTTTTATCAAAGCATGTTGTTAGAAATTGTCTATCAGAAGCTAAGAAGCAAGCTACTTTATAACAAACAAACTAGCTAAATGAACCTGCTAGCTAAGAAACAACCTGCATCATTCTGCAAAAAACTAGTTAACATATTTTTTTTTATCACTCACAAACTGCAAACTGGCAGCTAGCTGGGTAAGCTTGGCTATTCATGAAGCTGTTCATAAAGCTTATTCTAATACATTAGCATTTCTATATCATTTCAACTTACACATGCACCGGTATGGTGGACAATTCACATAAACAGATGTAAAAATGTGTAGCAAATTGTTGATATGGTGAAGTTTTCTGTGAGACAATGTTTATTTGGCATTTTTGGAAGGAGTCTCTGATGTTTATGCTTTGTAACAGTCAGAGGTAAAGCTGTAACTAAGTTTTTTGACATGGGAAGGTCTTCAGGTTGGGAAGGTCCTAACATGCTTAATGGATGTTCCACAACATTAAATGTAACTTTAAATGGATAAATAGTATGACGTCATTCTTTAATAAATTAAAGCTCATTAGCTGCATCACACCATCCCATGTTGATTATTGTCCCATAACAGCACACACGCAAGGTATTTTATTCCTTAAAAAATAATAAATTATTTCTGGAAATTTTAACTAATTTTAAGTGAAATTGTCTGCATCCATTGAGAGATCATTTTGTTTCTTTCAAGATATAGATGCTTGAAAGCTGTAACTGGCAGTGCATATACAGTATAGTAATAATTATTAATCACAGTACAGTCTTAAATTATTGGCACTCTCCATGGATGGACATATTTAAAATAAATAAATGGAAGGATTGATACTTTGAGCTCAAACCTCTGGCTTTCTGCAAAACACTAGCTTCAGAATTATTTGCACCCCGACAATTTGGTGAAGCTTTTCCCTGGAGCGAAATTTAACAATTTGAAATGATCAAAAGCATAAACAGAATACCTAAAGACTGAGAGCAGCATATCGCATGGCCCTAAGGGATAAGCTTCATTTCAAACATGAGTGAAACCGAATGCTGAATGAGATCCTTTCTGACAAATTACAGAAGTCAATATTTAATTGAGCAAAACCGGCCTAATTGCACCAAGCAGATCATTTCTTAGGCATTTGCTGACCCCAGATTAAAATGTCATGGAAGACAACACAAGGAAACTGATTAGCTGTTTTTTAATCCTTTTTAGTTTTAATCCTTTTTAGTATCACAAATGTATGAATTTATAATGTATAATGTATACACTATACAGTAATTTATAAAGTGTAAATTGGTGGCAGTTGCCCAAGCTGGGATTTCTCACAGGTCTTTCAGGGAATCATGGTGTAGGATCAGGAATCAGCGTGTGTTCGGTGAAGCAGGTCGGATTCCCAACAGAATTTTCATAGAGCGTTTACCATTACTTCTTGCTGATACTAATCTAAAGCAGGTAGCAAACATAACAACTGAATGCAGTGGATAAAGCAAGGCTCCAATGTTTTACTGGCTTCCATTTGGTTCAACAGGACCAAAACTACATTTTCTATACCATTAATCTATTAGGTTCTCTTGGGGTAGCTTCAAAATAGGTATTTACTTTTTTAAAAGCAGGTTTGGCGTGTAAGTAACCGCTCTTTACGGTAACATTGGCATAGTTTACCTCCTCTTACCAGTGGAGAGAAGCTTGTAACTGCAGGACCTGTATTTTGGGAAGTGCTGGAAGTGCTCTGATTCATGTGGTGTGCAAAGAGAATAAACAGTGTGGGCTGAATTACAGTACACGTCCATGTCAGAGAGATGTTTACAGTACCCTAATGCGATCTCCTCAGGCAATGACACTCCTGCCAAGACACATACACAGTGTTCGGGGTCAGACAATCCCCTTTAAGTACACATGCAGATACATAGCACAGAAAAGAAAAGCAAAGACTGACATGCAAACACTTAAGCTACCCTAAAGCAACATACGCACATACCCACACTTGTGTTGTTAAAATGAAAATGACGATAACAATCAAATAAATAGAAACACACATTCACACTCTCACACACAGCTCCAGAGAGAGCAGACCTCTGATCATTAATCACCTGAAAATGTCTCCACTTCTATTTTCCACTGCCATGAGAGAGGCAGATCCAGACTCCTGGAGAGGCTCAAACTATTTTCCCCTCTTCGTGCTTCCAACTTTCCTGCTTCATTCACTCTGCAGTCTGTTCAGTGCACATTATTGGTTACATTTGTTTCTGCATTCAGTTTCTTCATTTCAAGCATCCTGACAACTGGGGATCACTACAAAGAAAAAAAAATTGCTAAGGTCACAAAAGGTCTGAGAAAATGAAAACAACATGTGGCACAGCAAATTTTGGCAGTTTGAAAGCTTATATATTCAACATGGTACACATGGCAAGTAAAAAAAAAAAATTACGGTTACACTGGATGGTAGTGTATGCATTCTACAGGCAACTAACTCTAACAACATGTCAACAGTTTATGGTTGTTGATGTTTATTAGATAATCTATAGACAATCGACTTGTCCCTTTTTCTCACTTCATTTGGATGGTCCAGTTTATAGATCTTGATGTTTAGTAGATCATCTACAAACTATCATCTCATTCCTAGTCCTATCACAATTGCAAATTCAGCTCAAGTAGACTCTATTGATGCACTTCAGGATATGCTGTTGAAATATGCATAGTTTCATATGTTGTTGGGAAACAGCTGATATGCCACTTCATGCCAGTCTATAGACAGTTAGTGTTTAGCGTGTTTGTACTGAATTGTGCCACAGCAGGTTGAATTCTCTAATCTGATTTGTCAGATGGCCTGCAGTAATTTTGTATAGCTGCACACCTTGGACAGAAGTTGTGACCCAGGCAGGTTTATATTAATGTGCTCATTCTAATATGTTATTTTTTTCTATAGTAACATCTTATACACAGGGACTTGTACAGCAAACACTCAACATAATCTAAGATGAATAATAAACAGATTTTTTTTTAAAAACGTCATTTAACAGAGTACAAAGTTTGATAACAGTAAATCTAACTATAAACAGTTAAAAAAAAACATCTGTGCCTCAAATCATTTACATTTACATTTACATTGGTGCAACTCTAACCCTAACCCTACATAGCAAATTCAACCTAGTCCTAGCCCTTTTTTTCTCTGAAGAAATAGCATTTAAGATATTTCAAATATGCAGTTTCATTTTTCAAATTTTAAAATCTTTCAGTTTCATCTTATTTTGAGTTTAATTTGTATCTACCATCAAATTTACCTTCTTCAATCAAAAGTTTTTTTTAATATTAAGGAAATTGTCAAAGCATGCATCCATTATTGTTTTATAATTTTAAGTAATATTATAATGCAAAACATCCCACATATATTCAGTGACATGTAAATAACATTTATAAGATTTTGTCTTCTATTCTCTCAAGACCTTAGAGAGTAAATGGAGGAATGACTTTATAGAATGCATATGTTTCCAACAGTAGACTCCACACATGATCAGTATTCCAGATTACAGTGCAGACCAACTCTTCAACTGATCGTGGTTCAAGGAGTGAATACAAAACCATGGAAAGAGACATTCAGAAAATTTCAAATGCCTGGATTTTTGTATTATTTCTGCTTTGCACTAGAATGCTAGATGCTGGAGATCAGCTAGATGCTGAGTTAAATCTGTGAGTGCTAGTGACATAGGAGCTTGGAGTGTGGCTGTACTCTCAAACAACAGTTAGTATATAAAATTATTTTGTGTTAGTTGACTGTGTTTTGAAAAATGAAACCAAAGAATCCAGTGAATGGATTGCGAATAATTATAATATTTTACGTCCTTTTTTTTTGTAAAAACCTAAAAAAAATGTCAGACGTTTCAATGAAATGTAGTTTAAGTGTCATGGTAAAAATAATTACCCAGTATTTTTCTAGTCTGTACCACACACCAGCTAATATCTGTTGCTTAGGGATATGTAAATGAAAGTGCAAACGATTTTGATTTACATCAACCCTAAGGTCTTATTTGTCCTTAATGACATGAAAACACATCACCTATCTTGTTTGTCAATCAGTCTTTCAGTGTGCTAGTTTAAGTCTTTTCTCTTTCTGCATATGCATTGTAAAAATTTAAAATTAAAATTTCTAACCTTGGACTTGTTTTTTTTTTCCACACTGAGTAACTTAGAGTTGGCATGCACTTATTACTTTTTAAACTCTGTTGTGCTCAGTGGCACTGTCTGGCAGATTCACACACCTGTCATTATTTCCATTCTGAATGCTGAAAAAGCTGCTTCATCTTTCTGCTCTCTCTCTCTCTCTCTCTCTCTCTCTCTCTCTGTCTCAGGGTAACCTGCTTGATTAATTTACACACATAAACAACCTGTTACTTGGACTGTTGATGAAGGTTATCATATCTTATATGGTAGCACATATATTTATTTTAATGCAGTCAAGAAATCCTGAACATATTGTGCATTTGCAGAATTGCAATTAAAGACCTATTAAACAGGTCTACAGGGAGCTAGCTAATGTTAGCCCATCATCTAGCAGGTATTTAAGTGTGTTATTATGCCTTTGTAGCTGGGAATCATGATTAGTATGATAAAATAGAATGGATGGCCCAATAACCACAGATAGATCAGGTTAAATATATTAAATGGATTAAAAACATCCATAGAAATATTGTTCCCAATGAGCTTTGGTGCTTCCAAAGAACTGCAGCAGAAGCAATAGTTTATAATTTCAACAGGGCTGAAGAGTTCACTGACCAGATTCAAGGGCCAGAAAGTGAGTTCAACAGGCCAAGACGAGCAAAACTACTAACTATTATTGAAATCCACAAAAACTAATAAATGGAGCAGTGTCAGTGAAGTCCTTGTGGCTGGCAGGGGAATTCTGATAAAAAAGTAATGTCATTAGGAAAAGCCAACTTCTATAAGGCAGGATCACCCAGAGACATTACTCCATTTGGCTAAGGGACTGTTGATGTGAGGTGGAAAAGGTGAGAAATAGAGAAGAGGTCTGAGGTATAATTTGCAATATGTGGCAGAGGTAGGCCAGAAATGAGAAGAATGGAGATTGGAGTCTCATGAAGAGTTGTTGACAGTGATGCAGTTGATGCCTCGAGCTAAATTTCCTGATATATTCTTTTTCTGATGCTCAGTCAGTGGTTAAGGTTCTAAAATAATGATTGGAAAGTTGCATGTTTAAATCCCAGGAATACCAGCGAGCCACTGTTAAACATCAACTGCAATTACTTTCATTTGTCTGACCAATGAGTAAAAGTATACATTGGAAAACAGGAAAAAGTCAAAGAGTGCCTATGAAGACACCAAAAGAATTCAAAAAGGGCAGAAGAGAACCTCCAATAGAGAGACATAGACAGAGAGAGAGAGAGAGAGAGATGCCAGAATAATCAAAGGCCAGAGAGGGAGAGAGTAGATGCTGTGCAGGAAGAAAAGGCAGGTATGCGATGGTCTCCCACAGCAGGCTTTGGTCACAATATAAATAAAATTGAACAACTATAGTTGATAAAGCTGAGATACCTTTGAGTAGCCAGTTATATGTCCTGCAATGTACTGTATGTTAATAAAAATTTGATGTCATAGGATAAGCAAAAAAAAAACAAAAAAAAAAACAAGAAAGGGTACAAGGTTTTTCAGACGCTATAGGGAAGAACAAGGTTGATAATGTAAAAATATTTATCAGGCCGTGCTGATAACTGCTGTATATCACAGCAGGTGGGGAAATAAGAACCAATTAAAGGAAATTTCATAAAGCTCTCACACTCTTCTCTGTCTGGTAGAGAGAAGGAATAATGTTAAGCAGAGGGTAATTTTCAGCATTATAAAGAAAAGGAACAGGGAAAGCGGGAAGAACTGCTGTATTGGAAGTGCTGTATTGATAAGATTGGAGAAAAAGCTGGTTAAAGGAGTGGGTGTTGGGTGTTATGGACATGCCCAGGGGCCATGACCACTAGGTGGCCTTCAATGAGCATTGATTTGAAATGAATGATTAGGCCATAGTGCCATTGCCCACATCACCATACATAGAACACAAGCAAATGAATGTCAAGTCACAGGATCTGAAATAAAATTGAAAATGTTATTGTTGTGTAGGTCTGAACTGGTAACCAATGAGCAGTCAGTTAGATCCTAACTGGACCTAGATAAGTGGATGAAAAAACATCGATAAACATTAAAAAAAATAATAATAAATTTAAAAAAAACACTGTGTGTCAATGAAAAGGAAAAAGGGGAAGAGGAACCAGACAACCAGCAAACATTTTCATTAATGGTTCAGATATAAAACTAACTCTGATCTAAAATAATTCAGAAGATTCAACATGCTGTCAGTGCTGGCCATTGAGTCTGAGCTTGTTAAAGAGTTGCACTTTTTCACAATTAGGTGGATGAGTTCTCAATGTAAAAAGCAAGGATGAAGCCAGTCAGTCACCTAAGATATGACTACCTTCTGCACAGCACAGGTTACTGAAATACTCATAAGGTGTGTAATATATGCACCTTTTTTAATCATGTGATGGGTTGCAAAGCAGAACATTCAGGGGTCCATGCATTGGTTCATGCAGGGTGGGGAGCAGAGCCATTCATAGGTTTCTGCCCAAGATTTGAAAAAAGGCCTGAAGAAACTGTATGGTTAATTTAAGTGCAGACATTATTAGTAGTATAGAGTCTGATTTTATATAGTTTGGGCTTCTTCATGTTATAATTCTATGCTATGAGAGGACTGAAGAGATGACAAATTCAAGGCCAAAAATTTAAAGAGTTCAGCAGGTCAGGATAAATAAAACTCCAACAAAACCAATAAATCAGTCAGCGTCTGTGAAGAGTCCTTGACAGTGGTTTGTCCAAGTTTTCCATGCATGCACAGAAGTTGGCATTAATCTTTTTTTTTCTTGTTGGAAACTGGTAGACTAGCACTGCTTTATTAATCTCTATGCAAATGTCAGTAATGGATCAGCAGAAGGAGCTGACCTCCACCCACACAAACCACAGACTCCTTTTTCTCTCCTCTACGTTGTGCAATAGCCTGAAAAATGCTTCCCAGAAGATAAAACAACCTATCTGGTTCTGCTTTGTGCAAGTGTGTGAAAGAGAAGGAGAGCGAGGGCGAGCCAGAGACAACCAGCACTGTATCATTTTGCTGGCACTCTATTGGCTAAACGGCAAGCAGCAGGTGTCCTATCAGAATGCGTGAGCTCTGTGTTTAGTAAAGATTAGGAGAACAGGGCTGGGATATTCCCAGGAAAGATCCACTCAAATGTGGGCCAATGGATTAGCATTTTTCTCTGCTCTGCCACAGTGCTCCAGGGATTCAGGGTGGGCCCGCTGCCTTTCCTCTCTTTCCCAGGGTTAATAAACCCAAGCTGGGGACAGCCTGTTCCTGCTGTACATGAAGAGTCATGTTTGTGCTGAAAGTATTAACAAAAGAGCTGAACAAGAGCAAAAGGCTAAAAGGATAGAAGGGTGAAATGGATATGCAGCAGAGGGTGTATTTTTTCACTTTAGCTTTTAACTAGCTTTTATTTACCTTACTTTTAGTAGCACATTACTTTTATATCAGTTTAATTATTATACTTTTATTGTATTTTTGTTTAACTTTTTACTATATATTTTTAGATTTTATATACCTTATATACACGAGACAACAGCCAGGTACATCTCATCTGCTCCAGTATTTCATTAGACCACACAAATATATACACACACTAAGACTTGTGCATGCATAATCACACATTTTAGTTACAGCTATTACATTACACCAAATGTAAGTTCTGTTCTCTACACACTTACATTCACTACCTCTCTGCACTTGTAGAAGTTTTACAGCTTCTGTGACTCATCTCATGTCACTTAGTCCCTCTTTTGCCTTCCTTAGAGAGGTCCCTGTCTCACGCCAGATCAGTCCACCAATGGCGTGCCTCAGGCTGTCTCCCCCCTCAACCAATCAGCTCCTCGTTGCTAGGTCAGAACTATATCCTGTTCGTGAGTTTCTGCACGTCAGAGACCATATCTAAACGCATGAGAGGGACAAAAATTAAAAGCGTGTCATGGAAACATCCAAAATGGCACCAGTACCCATGAGGGAAAAAACAGATTTGTGTATTTTTGACTGCAAGCTCATTCTTCTCCAGGAATGTTTGAGGACATTTTCCTAATCAGTTTCAGTGACTCAGCATTGTGTGGTTCAGTGCTCGGGTGAAACCGCCATGCCACGGTGCTCTGTCCACACCGCTAACAGAGAAGAGAGAGGAAAAGACGGTGGCCATGAGGTGACACGTTCACTACTTTACAAAATTCAGAACCCTTAAAGCTCCCGCAACAGTTTTTTCCACAAACTTTTTTTCCTATCAGAAAGGGTTCCATGTAGAACTCTATTTTGGAAGCTAAGCACTCTTAAAGAACTCCTAAGAACCATTTTAGAGTGTGTGTGTGTGTGTGTGTGTGTGTGTATGTACACACAGTTAGGTACGGAAGTATTTGGACAATGACAGAGTTTTTGTGATTTTGCCTTTATACACCACCACAATGGAATTGAAATAAAACGTTCAAGATGTGATCAAAGTGTAGACTTTCAGATTTATTTTAAGAGGTTCCAAAAAAATATGGCATTTACCATTTAGGAATTACAGCCATTTTAAGCAAAGTACTTCCATTTTCAGGGGCTCAAAGGTA
>CM075004.1:22188640-22216270 GCA_037576675.1 Pangasius sanitwongsei | reverse complement strand
GTGAGAGACAGAGAGATAGATGAGTGAGAGACAGAGAGAGACATTTTGAGTAACTGAGTGAGAGACAGACAGACAGAGAGATATTATGAGTGAGAGACAGAGAGAGACATTTTGAGTGACTGAGTGAGAGACAGAGAGATAGATGAGTGAGAGACAGAGAGAGACATTTTGAGTAACTGAGTGAGAGACAGACAGACAGATAGAGAGACAGAAATTTTGTGTTAGAGAGAGACACAGAGAGAGAGACAGAGGGAGGTACATTATAAGAAAGACTGATAGCTGGAGAGAGAGCAAGAGAGCTGGAGAGAGAGAGAGTGAGAGAGCTGGAGAGAGAATGAGAGAGCTGGAGAGAGAGAGTGAGAGAGCTGGAGAGAGAGAGAGTGAGAGAACTGGAGAGAGAGGGGGTTGTGAAGGGGGAGAGAGGAGTTCTCTTCTCCCTCCCTGTTCCTCTCCTCCCTCTCGTACTACACTGATTGAAGAAGTGTGTCTGTGTATTCTCAGCCTCTATAAACATCCTCCTGGAGGTCACTGACAAGCCGAGTGAGCACACACACACACACACACACATATACACACACATACATACACACACATACACACACACACACACATATACACACACACACACACACACACATACACACACAGCAGATTGGAGCAGCACAGCCGATCTCACTTTGACATATCACAGACCTGTGGGTCTTGTGCTGCACACAGAGTTATATAGCTCACGGCAGTGCGTGAAAGCCCTCCACCTTAATACTTTTTTTTTATTTATTTTTTTAAAACTGGCCCTGAATCAGGACCAAGACACAAGTAGGCATGAAACTTGAGGATTTTATTAAGTCCACACAAACCCTACTATGTTCGGTCTCCCTGCAGGCGGTGTATCTCAGCTCCTAGGCGCCAAGGTCACGAAGCTCATAAACAATCTCTCTGTGTAAGTGCCCATTCTCATAACAACTTTCATAATTAAACCTCCCTTGCACGTAGTCATGACAACCAGGTCCTACTTGATGCCATGTAGAGACTGAAATAACATTCCTTTAGTGAAAAGGAATTATTATTTTAATTTAGCACAGGCCACTGTGCCATTTCTGCCGACTTAAGAATGAAGGAACTGCATGCATGCATTAATGATTCATGTAACAAGTCATTTGTTACAGATGAATCAATGCATGAATGATACTGAATCATTCACATTGCTTAATCTATTTTAAATGCTAAAAATCTAATGATTTGCAATTTATTAGCAAAATATACATTTAATCAATTACAAACCACTAGCAATGTGTGATGAGTCATTCTGCTCTGATTTCAGTGCCTACACAGCAGAAATATATTAGAGAAAAATATTAAAGCAAGTCTTCTAGAATCACTTTTAATTTATTATAGAATATTTCTTGAAAAGCTTGAATCACTAAACTGAATCATCATTGTTTAATATGAATCATTCTTAATTTATTTTAAAAAATCGCTTTGGAATTGAATCAAAAACTGAAGAATCATGAATTGAATCGATTCGTTGTTACCCCAAACAGTTCACACATCTAGCATGCATACATGCAGAACTTCAAACAATACACTGTACAGATCATACAAAGCTGACTTTTTTAAGAAAAGAGAGAAAGTAAAAGCCATAGCTTTAAGATATAATGCTCTAAAGCTCTATAGATCCACTCAGAGTGTTCATCATGACTTCTATGACAACATTCAGCTACTATTGTAATGACTCACACGACATGCAAGGAATACAGTACACACACATGCACAATCACGCACAAACATATACACATATGGAAATTAAATCACTAGACCATCTCAAAGGCCTGGCACACACTAACCTTCTTACAAAGAGGTAGACAAGTTAATGGGATATCATAAATAGTGGCTTCATCCCTCAGAGTATTGAAGGGCTAAACAGATAAAGAGATTATTTCTGATAATCAGTGGAACATAAGCAGGAGGGTGTGACAATATGGCCAGTGCTGCTCAGGTGTAATTATTCAATAATATGAGACGCGTCCTCTAAGGACTCCTCTACACCCTGAGTGCATTTTGAGTGTACACGTCTCATTTATATAACAGCCCTATAGGGAAAATCCTCTCTTACACAACCCTGAACTGAAAATACAGTGAGATGTAGATGAAGTTAGGACATGCTGGATAAAGTCCCACGTAGATAATTGAGTTACTCTAGAGGTAGAGCTGTAGGTTGGGATGATATTATCGGATAAACCTGGAGAAATTCTTCCTATGCTGATACAAAAAAATAAAATAACAGTCATAGACTGCATGTGTGTTTGAATCTGGCAGAGGTGAGAAGTCATTCTTTTGCAAGGCACAAGTAAGTCTTAATGCTCAAGTCCCATGTTATAAAGAAGTCAGGATGTATTTCTCACCAACTGAGCAAATATAATGAATTTCTGATTCTGATTAGTCAGAAGGTGTTGATTAAGGCTTTAAGGCAAATGACAGATGTATATTAATGCACTCATTCAAATACATTATTGTTTCTATAACAACAACTTGTATCTGGATTTGTATGGAGGACACTTCCACATAAATGCATTGAAAAAATGAATGTAATTGTTGATATGGTGAAGAGGAGACATTGGTTTAGCAATTTTGGAAGGAGTCTCCAGTGTCAGCGCTTTGTAACCGTCAGTAACATGACAACCTGCAACCTTAAGAGAGAGAAATTAAGCTTAAGAGAGAGAAAAAAATAGAGGCTTCTCAGGGAACTACTGTTTATAGCTGCTATAACAGTGATAACGAACTCATTTGTTTTGCGGATGCTCCTCAAAATTAAATGTAGCTATAAACTGACAAAAAAGTGTCATCATTCTTTAATATACAAAAATTATAATTATCACCAAATTGCTGTGGTATGAGAGATATAAAACAGTCCAGGATGTGCTGCTACTGGAAAATAATTAACTTCAGGTGGGAACACTAACTCTGCAGTGTCAGTGTTGCTTCACTTTGATTATTTTCCTAGCACCAACGTTGTTTTCTATTCCTTACTTACCTATTTACAAGTCACTTTATAGAAAATGTAATAAAGCTACCACCTCCATAGTGGGAAATGTAGTTAAACAGTTTCACTATTTGTAGGCGACTATCTGACACTGTGTAATTCTCCATCTGCCTGAGCATCTGCTCAAGTGTAGACATGCAAGATGTGCAAACGTAAAAGTTGGAGATGAAATTTGATGTCAGTGCTTGTAAAGATGGCAAAATTAAGTGTTATTATTTTTTGTAACAGCATGGAGACCTCAAGAAAAACATTCACATTCGACGTGTGACAGCGAATCACACCCAGACTGCAGAACCTGTTCAGACTCACAAATCAGGGAACATTAGTGTTAAGTTAGCTACATGTATTAGAGATATAATCCTGAATGGTTAAGGCAAATGCTCAGGCTAATTTACAAACAAAACAGAAAGGTAATGTTTTGGCTGTGGTGTTCTGAGACAGGGAAATTATCTGTCTCTATAATAAATGCCCTATTCTTAGTTTTTATCTTGTTAAATATACTTTTCAAGTTTTCCAGAGAAACATGACGTGATTACAGAACAAAAGTCCTTAATCAGTATTGCACACGCTAGTGGTTACATGGTTTGGACGAAAATGTGAACAAAAGCTCATAATTACCATAATTCCGACATGACATGAACACACTATGAGATATTATGAGACCTATACATAGGAGTAACTTTTGTTGATATAACAGACCTAAATTCCGTAATAAAAATGAATCTTAGCTACAACTTCTTCAGCAGTTAACACTGTTTCAGTCCTGTAGCAGGCCCATAGAGTTTCCCTGTGACCAGTAAATGTGTAATGGCCACTGCTTAAGTCATTTTGTTGTCTGTGTGCTCTTTTAATTAATTAAATTAAATTAGTTTACATGTAGTGAAGCTGTTGAGCTTCTGCCAGTGTAAACAGTCATTGTAAAGAGTCATTAACTGTTTCCATATAAGTACCAGAGAAAGGTGCATTGTGCCAGAACAGAACAGTGATAAATGGGGTATCTGGAGATCTTCATGCTGCGAGGAAAGAGGAAAGTGTGACATAGGACTCACCAAGAGCTATGTGCGTGAAACATTTTATGGGCCGGATACATTTGCAAGTCACAGAGAACTGGGCTACGGTCCAGTTTCATCCTGTAGACACTGCAGCAACTGTTATCCAAACCCGCAGGAGAAGCACATCACAGAACAGAGTAAGATTAAAACTGGAGAATTAAGTGGAAAATTTTAGAAAGCATGGGTATGTAAAGAATAAAACACAACAGGGTATGCTGTTATAGGAAAATAATCAGTGATGAGGTGGTGCGATGTTACGATGTTAGCACCCTGATGTTGATTATTCACACATTCCAAAGTGTTTATTCCTCTGTACCATAGCAACTTGCCAGTGATTACTTTTTTTAGTTTTTTAATGAACATCAACATGAAATATTTATTATGTTTAATGTCCTTGAAACAAGTGAGTTATCACTCACATTATAGCAGCTGTAAACAGTCATTCCTCTCTTTTTTCTCTTTCTGAAGACAAAGAGAGCCCAAGAGAGTACAAGAGAGCAAAACTGGCTGTGCCCTCAGGGAGGGAGCGATGGTGTTACGCTCTCTCCCTTGCCAATCACAGTGACACTAGTCAATCATGGGCGTCTGTGAGCTCATGTTTGAGCTGTGTGTGTGTTATGCCATCCTATGAGGCAACATGAGCAGCAGTTTGAAAAGATGCGGTGGGTGGGAATTGGCAAGTGAGCAAATTATGGAGAAAAATGGGGGGGTGGGGCTGAATGAGCGCAATTAATATAATCCTGCAGCTAGAAATACTGTCAGAGCTGCTGTAAGAGAAACTTAACAACTTCTGACCAATCAGATTCGAGAACAGCATTGTGGTTTAAAAAAATAATAATGCACAATTTATTATTTATAACGTATAAGGCACAAGCACGAGGACTGGATAATCATAGCCCAGGTAAGTGCTATTATATTGGATGGTGGATACAGTTTTGTCCTTAACACTAAAGCTTCTCAGTTACTAATGATCCAGTACAGGAAATGAGGCAGCCATTATGAGCTTCCTACTGTATGCATTTCTTTTGTTCAGCCGTCTGTGCATTGAAGCAATAAGTCATTCATTTGCTGGAAAGAACAACAGCGGATCATTCTGTAGATATGCAAGATGAGTGCTATTGGTGTGAGATAAGGTCCTTAGCAGTGACAGTGTAGTGCTGGACAACAAAAGAGACAACAGAGCGAGGCTGGAAAAATGAGGGCAGGTAAAGGAGAAGGAAGAGGGGAAAGGGACGCAACATATAGATAGCATTGCTGTATAGCATTACAAATAGTGGGTGGATGTGGGAAGGTAAATGAAGGAGGGACAAAGACAGAGAGGGTTAAAAAGACAAAAGACTGATGTATAAGGCAGACTGATGGAAAATACACACATAGTCAGAAACAAAGGGGCATCGTTGTGTCAAAAAGAGGAGAGGAAGTGATGGAAAACTGTGGCGTCTCTCTGAGAACGTCCTGATCAAAGCTTAGCCCATTTTCATTCCTCTCTTCCCTTTGATGGATGTATTTTTAGAGTTACAGAGCTCTCATGAGCACAAGATGAGCTGTGTATCAAATATTCTGTGTAATCTGCCAGAACCAAGCCAAACTTTACTTTCTCTCTAAACTGATCACTGACTACTGTCTGTCACTGACTACTGACAAGGGGGGAAAAAAAGCATGTCACTTCATCCCTTATTAAATATGCTCCATTTATTCAGTATTCACTTACCGCCCTAAATAAGAAGAAAACAAAACAACAGGCTCGTTCTTAAACACACATTACACAATGATCCAAATCAGAAAGCAAGAAAAAGAGAAACGAAAGAGAGAAAGAGCGAAAGAGAAAGAGAGAACAAAATAAATAAAATGAGAGAGAACAAAAGAAAGAGAGAAGGAAAGAAAGAATGAAAATCTTTGCTGCTACTCAGCCTTTTTTTCTAGAACTTTCACTAAGTGGTAGTGTAGCTGCTGCATTTCTTCCCCCCTTGTTGTGTGAATATGTTGTGTGTATGTGCTGTGTGTATGTGCTGTATGTATGTGCTGTGTGTATGTGCTGTGTGTATGTGCTGTATGTATGTGCTGTATGTATGTGCTGTATCTATGTGCTGTATGTATTTGCTGTATCTATGTGCTGTGTGTATGTGCTGTATGTATGTGCTGTGTGTATGTGCTGTATGTATTTGCTGTATGTATGTGCTGTATGTATGTGCTGTATGTATTTGCTGTGTGTATGTGCTGTGTGTATGTGCTGTGTGTATGTGCTGTGTGTATGTGCTGTATGTATTTGCTGTGTGTATGTGCTGTATGTATTTGCTGTGTGTATGTGCTGTGTGTATGTGCTGTGTGTATGTGCTGTATCTATGTGCTGTATGTATTTGCTGTATGTATGTGCTGTGTGTATGTGCTGTGTGTATGTGCTGTGTGTATGTGCTGTATCTATGTGCTGTATGTATTTGCTGTGTGTATGTGCTGTATGTATTTGCTGTATGTATGTGCTGTGTGTATGTGCTGTATGTATGTGCTGTGTGTATGTGCTGTATGTATGCATTAAAGGAAAACTCCATTATTTTTTCAAACCTAATCTGTATGTACCACATCTGTAGTAACTGCCGTGAACAATCATTTCAACATGTTTCTCTTTTTATTTGATAAAAGAACAAAACTTGTTTCTTACTGACTTATAATGGAGGGGCAGTAGTTGAACTCAATCAATAAACACTCAATCAACACTTAAAATATGCCAGTATAGAACACAAAACTACAGGTATGACACTTGAACAGTAAAGCTTTCGACTGAGATAGACATGAGGGAAAGTTGTTATTGAGTTTTATTCAACTCTCCAGTTACGTTT
Organism: Pangasius sanitwongsei; assembly: GCA_037576675.1. Classification (NCBI taxonomy): domain Eukaryota; kingdom Metazoa; phylum Chordata; class Actinopteri; order Siluriformes; family Pangasiidae; genus Pangasius; species Pangasius sanitwongsei. The sequence continues at coordinate 22,209,344 of CM075004.1, read as the reverse complement.
CTCCAAAGGCTTCATGCTCAAAGTCTGGCCATGTTTCCACAAATTCTTCCACCTGAAAAAGAAGCCCTATCTCTGAAAGGAGGAATTTTACAGATTAAAAGCTTTATTTACCAACACATTTGACTGAAGAATTCACAAAAGCCTTTTAGAAAAACATATGTTTAGCTTAATGTTTGTTGATGCCAATAAGTGCCCTTAGACTTCCATTCTAAGTGAGCAAACAGGTGTTGAATTTCTGTTCTGTGCTGATCACATATATCCTATGAATGCAGTAAACAGAGATTAGGTTGGAAAATGCAGTATTATTTCTTTAATTCCAATGTCTTTACTGAGGATGAAAGTGAAGAAGATGAGGTGCAGTTCATGTACACTATGATGTCATAGAATGGTACAATGGAAGCAAGAGACATTATACTGTAGTGATTATGACAAAATTTCAGCAAAGCTGATAGTAATGAATTCCATGGTTTTAAATATTAGAGAGTATTGAGTCCTCTAGGGTGCGACAGGTCAGTGTAACACCTAGAGAGGAGTCTTGCATACTGAAATCAGCATCACATCCCAGTTGCTCTGAAGTGGAGAGCGCAGCAGAAATACACAAAAACACATGATGCATTTCCACTGAAATTAAACTGACAAACTGGCTCAGAAAGGTGTTGGACCACCAAGTGCTGCCAAAACAGCTTCAATCTACCTTAGCATCAATTCTACAAGTCTCAGGAACTGTAATAGTGATGAACACCGTTCTCCCAAAAATATGTAGTGGTACAGACACTGTCACTCCAAAATCCCCCACAGGTGTTCAACTGGGTTGATATCTGATGCTCAAAAACCATAGTATATAATTTACATAATGTTCACTCTCATCAAACCCTTCTGCGAGTCCTTGGGCCCCTTGAATGGGGCGGAGTCATCCTGGAACAGACCACGCCCATCAGGATAGAAACGTTTCAACATAGGGTAAAATTGATCAGATGAGAAGCGCTTTGCAATGATTTGCAGTGATGCTCCACTCTAAAAGGACAAGTAGACCTAAACCATGCCAGCAAAAAAGAAATAAATGCCCCCAGAGAATAACAGAGCCAGTTTTTTCCCCCCTTAATTTGCCACCAGTGTGTAGATGTATTGAAATTTTGACCGAATAAGCTAAACATTCTCTAATTTTTGCCCTTGCAGCTCTGTAGTCTGCTTCTTTGTTCTCTTTTTGGTTCTTTCTGCTTCTCACCACAAGGTGGCAATGGGAGAACCATCACAAACCACAATACGTCAGTGGTTTCTTATTATACTGAGTCTCTCTCAATATTTATTAGGTTTTTTCGTGTGTTTGCATGTGTGTGAACATGTGTGTGAATAATTTATTTACTTCAGCCCAGTAATCACAAGATTCAATTTACTACCCTTATCAAATGTAGCCTGTAGCAGTAACCTATTTCCTTAAAATACAATTAAATACATAATTAAGTATGCACATCCCCATATCTTAAAGTCATACAGAGAATTTAGATGATTATAAAAGTGTTGTGGGCTGTTTTTAATAAGCATTAGGGTTCAAAGCCAATCCGTATTTTAACTGCCTTGAGTAGAGTTTGTGTTCTTGTGGTCATTATCTGCGTCTTCCATCCTAATAACCATGTAAAGCTATGTTTTTAAAAAAACAGATAAATAACCAGACACTGATATTGAATCAAAACACAGCAGGGTCTCCGGATACATAATTTAATCAAATGCTGCCCTCCTATGGCTTAATTTAGTAACTATCATTAAGATTTAAAAGGGACTCTTTATCTTTCTTTATCAGATTTCTTGTGACAGGTAGAAAATGAAATATGGACTGAACAGTGCACCAGAGAAAAGCAGGATGATATCAGCTCGGCACGGCTCATACAGGTACACGTGTACGAGGAAGGAGATGATTAAAAATGTGGATGTATTTCTGAAGTAGACAAACATAAGCGAACAAACTTTCTCTCACAAAAAGTTATGCCTTCATTACGGGCAGTCAGCCGTCAGCCAGAGGCGCAAGTGGGATTTTCAGAAGCACAGAGCTGTACTGAATTATTGATGAGCCTGCAGAGCCTGGCATAAACAGGCAACACACTCAACATCCCCGCCTGTTCTTATGCACAAACAAAGTGCACAGAACGCTGGGCATCAACATTTGATGGCTTAAGGAGACGAGCTGTCCCTCCACTGAGAGAAATGAATCCTCATAATAAAAAGACGAGCTGGAGTTGTGGAGTGTGCTCAAGGCTCAAGCTGCAGCTCCGCTCTGATTGAGCTGTGTGTGACTGAGATCAAAGCACACCCTCCTCATCCTCACCTTCCTGAAAAACCAAGATCAGGAGATAAAGAGAAATACAGCACAGTGAGAGAACAAATAAACTCAGAATCTCAGAGGCCAAGCAGAATCTCTAGGGAGGCAACAGTAGTGACTAGAGTAGCAGTGTGTAGTGAAGTAGTGGAGCTCGGCTTGCACGCAGGTGTGTAAGTCAATATGTATGTGAACATATGTTTACGCAGGTGTGTGTGTGTGTGTGTGTGTGTGTGTGAGGGGCTGCCCTTTTACCTCCCCCAAGGGTGCTGGTTTCAGCTGTATGCAGGATGGGATATTTTATCTCAGCCGACGTTCCAATCAATCAGAGTGACAGTGATGGAGACCCCCAGTGGCTGGACTCCTTCTGCCCACCTACTGCCCCTCCACCACAGACCATTACTGAGCACTAACACCATTACAGAGTACCAAAACAAACACACACACACACACACACACACACACACACACACACACACACACACACAGACTTCTCATACAATTGAAGTATGACATCAAGACAAGATCAAATGCCCTATTTTATATTTTAATTACATTTAATGAATACTATATAAGATGACATCGCTTCCAATCATTAATGAGGCTGCCCTACTTGAGTATAAATTGGTTCTTCAAAAGAAAAATGATAATTCTATGCAAAACCAAGTCAAATTTTAGTCTTTTTTTTTTGCAGCCAAATGCAAAATTTTACAGAAACTGATTAATATACATAAGTATTATAGCATTCTACTCTTTGGGTCCAACTTTTCAGTGATGTCAAGCGCTTTTTACCTCTCAACCAATCATAATACAAGTTGGAACAAGTGAGAAAAACAAACATGGAGGACAAGTTGCTGGCGAAAAATCTGAAATTTACGACATATTGAAACAAAAATTGCTACCAATTGCCACCAACAAAATTGCAACTTTACAATATAACTAAAATTAACAAAAATGTATAAATACTAAATAAACGTCTCAGCCCATGAATTGCAATTGGCTCTAGTTACTCCAGTGGAAACACTTTTGAAATTTCTTGGTTCCTGAAACAGTTCCGGAAAACTGAAAATGTTTCTGCAGTGGAGACGTAGCAGTGTAAAGATAAAATGAAATGTTTTAGTGATCTGTGATAACAAGATACTGGTACTTGTAAATTAAATCCACAGGCAGAGGTGCACACCTGCAGTCCTGGAGGGCCAGAGTCAGGCAGTTTGGTGATTTATCCTGCTTGAACACACCTAACCCTGATAATTACCTGGTGAGCTCAATCGGGTGTCTTTGATCATTAAACTCGGCCAGACTCCAGCCTTCCAGCACAGAAGCTGTGCATTGCATGTCCAAAAGGATGTTTATTAGCAGTACTTATTTTCCAAACAATATGAAATATGCACAATTAGTGCAGTAGTTCAGTATACAGATACTCATAAATGATTCAGGCCTAGCTTACTAATGACTATGAAATGAGCTGATGAGTTACTGGTAGAATAAAAACATGCTTAAGGAAACGCTACTCTACAGAGAGTCTATCAAAACAGCATAGTGGCGCCATGAGGAGGAGGAGGAGGGCAGGCAGGAGCTCTCACAGATTCAGTTACATTCACTGAAAAGTTTCTTAATTAAAATATGTAGCTCATTTGTGCCACCTACAATGAAACAGTCAGTGGTTTAGCTCAGTAACAATGTTACAGTTGTTTAGACAAGTTAAGCATGCAGACACTGAAACAAATCTGTTTTCCCTGAAAAGTAAAGAGAGGAAATTACAGGATTATGGGAATTTAAAAAATAGACAATCATGCCATCTACTTTTTCATCAGTAAAAGGCATTTTTTCAGCTGCTAGCCAGTCTAAAGTTGAAAGATGGTTTGCACCTACCATATCAGTATTTAAAATAAACATAGAATAGTACACTGTTTACTATAAATCTGTAAAAGTTAGTGAGTTGATGAATTAAAAACAAAATTAAATAGTATTATAAATAAATTTAACATTAAGAACTTCTAACAGATAGCCAAGTAGAAGCTATCACTGTAAGAGCAAAATATAGCTTGAATTTCTGGTGGTGTAGTGTGGTTTATTGTGACTTTTGTAGGTTATCCAAATAATATAGCAAAAAAAAGTGCAACAATAAACAATAATCTATTATAGCATAAATTTGTAAATATATTTTTAAATGATAAAATTGTACTGTATGAAAATAAAAATGTATGAAACCGCCCAATGTCAAGTATAAAGTAATGAAATCAGGAAATACATTTTTATGCATTTTGCCCTTCATCCTTCTGTCAAACAAGAGATTAGAAAATTGCTTACTAGCTTTTTAAAAATTTTATATATATATATACACACATACTTTTTTTAATTGTGTGCATTGAGGGGTGGTGTTAAAGCAGATTAAAGCAAGCAAGCCAAAGAATGAACTTCTTAGCAGGCCCTGACTTCCAGCCACTTTCTCCATTTTGTCCATCATTTTTTCTGCTTTCTATGCCGTATCAGCAGACCAGCAGAGAAGCCAAACCCCGCACCTTTCACTCAGCCCCCCCGGATTAATTTATGGCTTTTCTACCCCCAAGGAACCACACTTTCACAGACTATTAGCCTGGCACTCATCAGGCCTCGTTGCTGAACACGCGGTGTGTGTATGTATGTATACAGTACACATATATCATAGTGAATAAGGCTCATTAAATATCTGGCACATGCTGCCATGGAGAACAATTAGCCCACAGCACAGCATTGCTCTCTGTCATGCTTTGGCCAGGTGGAGCTCATCGCTAATGGTGAATGAGACTGGGAATTAAAGCATTTATTAATACATGTATAATGCATACCAGTTTGAAATGAGGGGTGACGCACCTGTATTCAGTGCTAACCTCTGTTAAACAGAATAGAGATAAACAAAAATTTGCTGAAGCAGGAACAGATGGTCTGCAGCTTAGCTTGCCAGCACGAGTACAGAGGACACTCCTGAAAGACGACTACTTTCAGAAAACCTCAAACGCGAGGCAAGACAGGATGCTGAGGCAGGAAGAAATCGTGTTATAGTTCAGTAGGTACCCTCTCTCCTTTCTCCCGTCTTTTTCTTGAGAAAACCCATAAGCAGGAGCGAGAGCGGAAAGGGGTAAAATAAATTCAGTAACGTGAGAGAAGTTATCGAGCCCCACGACCCCTTTTCAGCTCACGGCCCGTCAGGCCATGCAGCCTGGCATGGGACCCTTGTGTAGGATGGGAATGAATTTGCACCAGTCATGTAGGGCAGGTGTCAGATACGGGCTCGAGCAGCAATTCATCACCAACAGCAGCCTCCTGTCACGGAACGAAGCTGAGACAGAGAAGTAGTAGTTTTGGGGGTGTAGGGACGAAATACAGCTCGTCAAAGTCCCTCCATCCCCCTACGTCTCATAAGAGAATTCTCACACGTACAACACTCAGGCAGGTCTGAGACATAAAGACAAACTTGCCCACACACACAGATAGAAGAACCAGCTGAGTGAAGCCAGACCAGAGACCAATTATCCCACATTGCAGGCGCCTTTTAAGCAGACAGGATAACCTGTGACCCCTTCTTCTTCTTTCCACCAACTGGGTGGATCTCTGATAGTCACACACCACACACCGGGGTCCCGAGAGAGCAAGCACATACATACACTAATCTAATGAGGCTCCATTAACGTTGGCCTTGTCAAAGCTTATTTTCAGTGTGCCATGTCAATTAACCTCATGGCTTACCTTATGCCTCGCTCACCCACCCTTTTGTTTTAGGACTGCCCAAACCCCTTGGGCTTCGTCATGGCATTACAGGGGGTTCTTAAGATTGTGATGGAAATGTAATTGTCAAATTAAATAAAAAAACAATCAAGACACAGTACATTCCAGTGACTTTGGATGTAAAAAGTGATCAATTACTATTAAATGTCACAACCAAAGCAGTGTCAGTGCAGCAAAACTTAATGTAATGTAGAGTCCTACTGCTAAGTGGATAAATCATGCTTTGTGTCTAAAATGTCTCATTTGAACCCTATAAAATTTGGACAGATATAACTACATTTTAAATTTGTAAATCACCAAAAGTGTCTAAACATTCTAACAAAGTTAATCAAAACTTACTATCAAAACAAGGGGTGTTTTTATATTATTATTATTATTAGTAGTAGTAGTAGTATTAGTAGTAGTATGAGTTTATAACCTAATAAAAGAATAAAAGTGACCAAACCAGTCAAATATATTTTAAAACAATGAATTTTTAAAATTACTATGAATTTTTATAGTAATAATATTGCAGAAAGTAAAAACTTTGTGCCATTTTTTTTTTTGCAGCATTTATTGTTGTTTCTATTACTATTCCTCAACATCTGGAGTGTTACTCGAGGCAAATAATTTAAGTTGAAGGGGTTATTTTTCCTGATGTAATTCCCAGCAGTGGAACAGAGATGAGAAGATGGAGTGACAGGTGATGACACCAATTCACCAAGGATTTGCTCATTCCAAACCTACACTACATAATATACTCTCCCAAGACCCCATTTCAAGTAACTGTTTAAATTACAGCTTGGAGTACATTTTAGATTAAAACGAGAGCACTGGGCTAAAGAGGCCTCATCATCTACACAGCTTAATGCCTGCAAAATTAAAAGTACGCACATATTTATGGAAAAATAAGGGAGACAACTTTCTTAAAAAAAAAAAAAAAACTTTATTGTTCTTAAGGAAGGAGTTACAACAAACATGCGTCTTACCACAACAGAAATGAAAAAGATATTGCACTGGTTTAACTAGCAGTTTTTTCTTTTTTCAAATCCCATCTCTGTTCATTCGTTACTGTATAACCTGTCTTGCGCAAAAATGGAAAAACAAACCACAGAGAACACAAGACATATACTATAATCGCCAAAAATCCCTCAGGAAAGTGGTGTAGCACCTATTCTGTCCAGCTGTTATTTCAGATACTTATTATATGCAGTGTGACTATCTTGGTGGTCTCTCTATTCACTGGTGCTTTAGTGGTTTCGATTTATAGACAGAGGGTGAGAAGGACTGGCTGTAATATCACACGCCCACAGTGTGTTTGTGTGATGCCATATGGCTGCAAGACTTATTAGTGAACAACTCCACAGGATTCTGGCACTTTAACCAAATCTGAACATATAGCATAACTATCCAACAGTGAGTGTGTGAGTACCATACAAGCCACAGCCCAACGAGTCAAGGTTCAGAGACTTTTTGATCCTAACTATTCCAGATATAACATTACTTGGATATTATACTATATTAACATTACTGTAACAAGGTATAATTATAATGCTTAACCATAACCTGTGGACTGTAATGGACATTAGAATCCAGTGGACTGCTGGAGACCAACACTGGTGATTTCTCTCCTAAAACACACCTACTTGGGCCTCTAATGGTTAGACACCCAGTGGTTTGGCCCAGTCATGAAGATTGTGCATGAGGTTGGTCAGTTTATTTGAGAATGATGTCACCAAAATATAAAAAAAAAATGGTTTCTAAATTTGACATTTTATTTCATTTATTGGGAGATTTCTGATTAAACAATTTGCTGCTAGCATTATAAAGAATCTTGGTTTAGTTTAGTGTTAAAGCAGGATAATCATCAAACTGTGCTTGACTTTGATCAAATTAAACAGCAGAGTCATAGCTGTTATAATAGTACAGTCCATAGCTTATGGTTAAAATAAGCCACTAACACTTTTTTTTTAGTAATCTCTACCCACCTCCACACTCTAGCCTCCATCCTAGACTCAGTCGTAATAAAGAGGTAAAAGCTTTATGTCCGATATCTTCTGGAGGGAACAGATTGTTGCAGCTCAATATTTGGTCCTGTGCATCAAGCTATGAATTCAGGAGAGAGCCACTCAGATGCATAATGGCCAAACGCCAGCTCTGACAATAAGACACAAAATGTAAAATACTCACAGAAACTGTTAAGCTTGAAATGAAGCTTCTGGCTCAAAGAACCGTCAATAGCATTTCATTTCATACAGACAGAACATTTCTGAATTACTGTACAAACCATCATGTGACTACTAATTTCTCCTTATTAAGAAGATATTAAGAAATCAAAGTTAGCTACAAACTATAGTAGGGTTGTTTTTAAACTGTGAGACATTCAGGACTGACCTGTCCTACATAACCAGCTTCGCTATGAAATGACATTTATGAATACCCTGCAATTAATCAACAATTGTTTAAAACTGGATCAGTTATAACTCTTCATTGACTAATATATAGCATTATAACAGCGCTGATAAGACACTAAATGAAAGTATTTGATATTCTGTAAATGTCAGCACAAATAGGCTTAAAAACCCAGTATGAACAGGAGAAATAGGAGAGTGCACTTAAACATCCACAGGCATCCGATTCACTCAAGTTGGTGTAAACACATAAATGTAGCCACATAACATGACCGTTTAAAAGGGGTTAAATGATTGGTCAAACCCCCCAAGACCCCTACAAGCCCTGGGATCTGATTGGACTGTATTTTATTAGTTTTCATTTTCATATGACACAAAGTAAAAAGGGATTGTGCAAATACATCCTTGCCTGCTAGTAATAAATGTCTAAATCAGACACAGCTGAAATGGCAAAGACAGAGTCTAATCTAAGATACACTCCCAATACACTTGGATATAAAACTGACACAGAACTTTAAATATTCATTTATATGCGCACACTCCCCGACGCGCACACTCCCCGACACGCACACTCCCCGACACGCACACTCGCTCACTTATTAACAAGCCTGTACAAGTTTTCTGACATTAAAAGATTAGTGGCAAAAATACAGAAAGAACACAGCAAGTTGGTCCAGATCCTAAAAATAAAAATGTTTAAGTTGTTATTAATAATGATAAAAAAAGAGAGCAGGGGCTAGAAATAAAAACAATAAAACATATCCAATTTGGAGAGCTTTTTTCAGTATGAATACAGACATTAAAATCAGATGATGCCATTAATATCAGTCCATCATTTACAATCATCTACACATCATGCATTTACATGTGGCCAGATGTTTAACCATCATTAATAACACACATAACCTGGCAGACGAAATAAGTTTCTACAGATCTGTATCTGGGGGAGCTACAGCTAAGCAACTTGAAAACAGACAAGATGAAACAATGACAGATGTGATTTTTTTTTTTTTTAATGACACATCTAATTTAACCTTTTGTTCTTACCTGGGAAACCTGTTTTAAATATTATTATAGGCTCTTTTGTGGAAATAAACCACACAATAAACCATAATTAATTTTAGAAGAAGTGTGTAATATTCCAGACTCATCAGAAATCAGACATACGATTTGTACAGTACTCAACCTGTTGTCAATAAAATAGCAAATGATGGAAAATGTAGTTGTGGTTTTCAGCCAACCTAATGCAGGATTCTACTACATTAATAGAAATTGCTATGCATACGCTGATTTTATTGCTGAGATACATCTTACCTCCATCAATGAATGGCAAACGGACTTACAAGTGAGGACTTTTAAGTTTATATTAAGGCACCACTAGATCTAAAACGGCAAATAAAGTGAGAACCTAATATTCAAGTGAACACACATTGAATTTTACAATTTTTGTCTTTCAAATGGTTTATTTCTAGCCCCATATTTTCTTTTTTTTCTGAACTTAATAAAACAATGCTGAAAAAAGTGGTAAAGGGGAAAATAAAAGCAATCCAAAGCCCTCAATACCAAACAATCCACAATGAAGCTGCTGAGCTCCTTTGCTTGAATTTTCTTCTTTCATTGCTTTCATCTCACGGTTAGTGTGAAGTATATTTTTTATTTTTCAACATGCATGTTAGGCGAGTTGTCATTTTTTCCTGTGCAAGGCTGCTATGTCTTCTTGCTGGACTTGTCTTGCTGTGTGGAGGAACTGGGTTTAGCCTGGCTCCGGGAATGCGCTTCAGGACTGGGCCTCTGAGAGGCATTGCTCCGTGGAGTTCCTGGCCTCTCCTGGGATTCTCCTGGGCCTGACGAGCTGTCTTTTGGGGTGGAAGGCCTCTTTGAAGCTCCTGCAGTCTCCTGGAACCTCTGTGAAGTTGAAGGTAACTCAGATATTGCAGAAAACTGTCGAGTGGGGGATTCAGACTGTCGCCCTGTTTGGGAGACAGGAGCAACAGATGGAAATGTCTTTTCAGGAGAGCGAGAACTGTTCAAATGTGGATCTTTGCTTTTTGGGTGCACCATGTCTGCCTGGGGTCTGGCATCCTTGCTCCGCTCAGTGGCCTCTTTGGTCCCTGGGATGTTGAGCTTTACTGGCCCTAGCACGCTCTTGGCCACTGTGGCCAGCTGGGAAACCATTTTATCCACTCCACTCTCAGCTGCTGTGGAGGTGGAGGAGGATGCTGCAGCAGCGGCAGCAGCGGCAGCCTGTCTCCGGTTGTCTGCCTCCTTCATCTCCTTCGTGATGCCTCCAGTTGGTGGAGTAGGGTTTTGGGGTTCCCGGGTTATGACAGGCACTGTGCTGGGTTCTTGGTTGCTGTTCACTTTGGCAGTCTTATGGTCTGGAGGGGGCGCTGAGGGTTTGACAAAAGGGTCCTTGCTGACAGTGGTAAATGCGCTACCAGGTGTAGAAAAAGTGCTGGTCAGAGAGGTGGGTTGAGGACCAGGTGTTTTACTGCTGGACACAGAATCCTGAACCTTTCCCTGTCTCTCGCTGGAATATTCTGGTAGTGCTGAGGTAGAGGCAGCAGAGGGAGTAGATATCAGGGTCTGGGTGGGTTTTTGCTCAGAGCCGTTAGCTGCCAGTGATGGAGGTTGGGCTTGCGTCTGGTTTTGGGCCTGTAGACCTTGGCTGAGCTGAGGGGAGCCGGACTGAGCCACTGGGCATGGGGTCAGAGACAGAGTAGTTAAAGCAGCATGCCCTGTCCTGATATGTGGGGATCCGATCACACTTGTAGGCCGAAGCACATGGCTAGGAGGGACAAAAGTTGTCCTGCGTCCATCCTGGCTGTCCTCTGAACCCTCATCTGTCTCATCTTCAGAGGAATTCACTTCATGGATGGCATCCTGCTTCTGCAGAGACTCTCTGCGTTCGGCACGGTCCTGCCGGATAGCTGACAGCTTGTCCTTCAGCTTGCTCTTACCAGGAGCCAGCCCTAAGGATCCAGTTGCAGAGTCAGGACCTTCCTGCCGACCTAGCTTACGTGCTAAAGGCTTCTGCAGAGTGCCCTTTTCTGCTGGAGACACTCTCCCTCCCAGAAGAGTCTCACTAGCACACTCCTGCAAGCTCTGTAAACTTGGCTCCCGCTGGAGCATCTCCTTCTTAAATTCTGTGTGCGAGAGTTCCAGACTGTGCTTGCGGCCGGCGCACACCGGCAGCTTTTTATCGGCAGAAGACGAAGGAGAGGGAGACGAGGAGGACGATGAGAGTGAGGCTGCCAGTTTCTCAGCTGACTGCACACGTTTCAGAAGAGGGGAGCGAGGCGGGTCAGCACTCTTCGGACGAGCAATCTGGCGCACTAGTGGAGGAGAAGAGTGTAGTTTTACAGGAAAGGACTGACCAATGGAGGAGCTCAGGAGTGCATGGCTGGGCAGTGGAGAAGGGGAGCGCTGAGGGGAGGTGCTCTGGGGCGTGGGTGAGGGAGTACGGGCCAGCGGTGACAGGGGAATGTTACCAGCAGACTTGCGCCGAGGGGAGCGGTACTGGCGCTGCAGCTTTGGGGCCAGGCCATGAAGGGAACTGGGCCTGATCTGACCAGAGCTGGCAGGAGAGTTTGGCACGCTGGAGCTGGGAGAGCTGCTCTGAGAAGAATTTCCCCCAACTGCAGTAACAGACAAAAAAACCACAAACTGTTTCAGTGCTCTATGAATCATTTAAACGTACTTTCAAAATATATAATCATATCACATAAGCAAAATGGGCATGGTATTGAAGAATGAATCATCTACAACAATGTGCTGATGGTGAGATCAGGTGTAACTATAATAATAATAATAATAATAATAATGCTGTTTGTTTACTCATTCCGCTAAGGCTTACTGACAGACAGTTGGTGTGGATGAGACAGAAAGTTACTTATGCAATGCACAAGTGTCACTTAAGTATCATGTCAAGGTAAAAGTGAAAGAATTTGCTGCCCAATTGTAGCTGAATCGTTAACTTAATGACCAGAAGTGCTATACCAATTACTGTACCGCAACAAATGGGCCAACACATTAACAAATGCATAAAGACAGAATAGAGAGAACATCATTAACAACTTTTTATTTCATAGCTTTACAGCTTTAAGAAGCACTTTGGGAGTTCAGAGCATCAATACTTATCAGGAAGAGTAAAATGCTCAGATGTGAACAGCTGTACATAACGCAGCATGCTCAGCGCTTTACCAGAATGGGATGAATCCGGTGTGGAGCGGTAGCCCTGTGTTGGGGAGCGAGGGGACATGTGTGTGGGAGATCCAGGCACACTCTCACCCGATGACACTGAACGATTCAGAGATGACAAGCTGCGACTGGTGTGCAGGAGAGATGCCTGCTTAGTGATCTTCCGAAATAGGGAGTTCCTTTTCTTACTGCAAGAATGTACCCATAGGCACAAAACGCACAGTTGCAAGTCAATATAGAGAAAGTATTAAACTATTACTATTCACAACCATAAACAGAACATGAAAGATGTAATGAACTTCACCTGTCCTGTCCCTCTTTTGTTTTGGTCTTTTTGTTGCGCCGGGCCATTTTAGACTTGTGGCTGCTTTTACGAGCTGGGCCAACCTTAATGGATGTGTTCTCAAAGGGAGTGGCTGATATAGACACCTTATTTCCACTCTGCATGAAACAAAAGCTAGTTTTAGATTAAACATGCTCAATTTGTAACATGGCTAGAGCATGTGTTTGTGTTTGTATGTACCTTGAGAATGAGCTCCACAACCTCCGTGTGAACAAGGCCGTGGACTGGTTCTCCATTAACATGTGTGATGAGGTCTCCCTCTCTTAGACCTGCTTCATGAGCTGGTCCTCCCTCCTCCACATGCTGAAAAAAGTCAGACAACACACTTTAATTATACCGTTATAACAGGATCCAAAAATTCAAAATGATCTCTATTAGAGGTCTAACTAACTCACCCAGACCATATGGTGTACAGTGTAGATATCAGTGTCTCCCATGTAGACACGGATGGCGCGCAACGTGAAGCCATATTTCTTGCCTGCTCGGTGGATAACGATGGCAGGTTTCACGCTGCAAACAGCCGGTGATAGGTCCCTGCTGGGAGATGAGTCCCGAGACGAAGGATTGGAGGACAGGGAGTGAGGAGACATTGGGCTGGCCAAAGGAGAGGCGCCGTGGTGCTCTGGAGCCCAGTAAATTGTGATTAATAAAATGTAAAATGTGAAAATTACACTTACTGAAAAATGACCATTATAAATTGCTTGAGAAACGTAACATTTTACATGTTGTTCATTTTTCCTAACTAGTATTTTCAGCTCCCTCTGTTTCTTCAAAGAATAAGGCACTTTCACACTCTGACCAAAATACTGACTCAAATTCATTTCCCCAAAAGGTTTCAATTAAAGTTTAGGCTGATTTTAGGAATTAAGAAGTTGTAGAAAAGACATTAATATGCTTTAAAACATCTGCATAGTAAATGACAAAAATTTAAACCCTATATGATCTAAGTCAATGTAAGGAAATCACCATTTAAATGCTAAAAGTCCTTTCATTCCCTTGGTCACAGAGGCATGTACTCACCTGTAGGAATCATGAGCGACAGTGCAGTGGCCGAGGCTGATTTGATGACCTTGTTGAGTGGCCGTGACGTGTGTTTCTCCGTGTCTCCTGACAGCAGTCTGTGGCGAGCTCGACGGACTGCCAGGTCGCTGATGGCTTTAGGAGTGGAATTATCTGCTCCCTCATTATTGCTGCAGCGAGGAGATCCTCGATCCACAGAATCGCCACAACTGCCAGCTGTACACAAGGCACAATACAGACATTAAGTGTTAGTTATTCATAGTGAGAAGCTTAATCTGTGTGTATCTAGCTGTACTATATGTGTAGCTGATTGTAGAGACAGCACTGACGTGTGAGTGTGCCACGGGTGGCTTGGCTGGAAGTGGAGGCTGGTGTGATGGGAGACTCATCCAGTCGGAGCTCCCTCTCCACTGGGAGTTCTGGGATAGCAGAAGGGAGCTCTTCACTGCGCTGAGCCCTGATTGGAGTCTTCCTGGCACTCTCCTCCTCGGTGGAGATAGCAAACCGAGGCATTTCAATGATCGCAGAGCAGCAGCGGCGGCGAACCGTTAGAGGGGGGCTGGAGTCGCTCTCGGTGTGTGAAGACTCTGACACTGACAGGCGTTTACGCAGGCTGAAGACAAACGCACATGTGAGTTACTAAATAATCTAGTCTCAAACTGGATAACAAAAAAAATTATTTAATGATTTTAAAATACAATGGCAACCAATCTTGATTGGTTATGTACCAAGTTTAAGTATTACCATAGAAAAAAAGGGCTACTACAGCTATGCGGCAAATATGAAATCTGTAGCCTGTAGCTTACATAAGGGATTCTGACAGATATGGAAACATGCTGTTGAATGTTCATAGCCATTTTGTGGCTGGACAACAGAATGGGTCACGTCACAGCAACAGGCTGCACTGTGCACGGCTTGAATTAAATCTGCACAGCATTTTTCTGTATTCTTTCTATCAATCCCCCCAACCATGCCTAAAAATCTGTCTTCCAGTCACTTCATATCTCTCTGTCTATCTCTGGGGTTACAGCTTGTCGGTGCAAACCTTTTAGCAACTGTCTGTATTTCTTTTTTTTTTAAATAACAGAATAAAAACCTACCTTCAGTTAAAAATAAGCAGTTGGAAACAGTAACAACTATTAGCAGGAAACTAATAACTGAACAAAAATAGTTCCGTTATTAGTTAACAAAAGAAACACTTTTGTTAACTAATAACAACTATTTTTGTTAGCAGGGCAGAAAGATAAGCAGAGCATAACAGCGTTCCCTTTTGTGATTTTGCTTTAAAACGTCAGTTAAACTGCTGTAATGAAAATGTACCTCTGCAGATTATACTATAGATTATATTTTTAATGCCTTCATTTTTACATTGCTCTGTCATGTTGTTAATGACCCACAGACACAACATACATTAGTTTACTAATCACAGTAACTACTAAAACAGCAGTAAGATAAAGCAGAGCACGTACATTTCAGGTGAGCCCACCATCCAGCTGCGGTCCCGAGACTTGAGGCTGCTGAGACTGTCCAGTCGCTCGGCGCCCTCCTCACTGAGACTGCGCTTGGTGGGGGGAGGAGTGCGCTTCTCCTCATGCAGGGACAGACGCTCCATACTGCTGTACACCTGATCAGGAAACGCAGACACCATACACCAGGTCTCACTGAACATGTATAAATGCAATACGACAGAGAGGTGTGTTTTTTTAGGGATGCACTGGTTCAATATAGAATGTGTGTTTCAGAACATAAAGGCTGGATCAGAATGAAGTCAGCAGCAGATTAGGTATTCGCTAATAATCAGAACTCTTACATCAAAAATGAAAACTGGGACTGAGCATGCTTAGTGGTTTATGGGATTAGCTGGCATTAGGTGTGCAAGTCCATTCTGTACCTTGTTAAATCGTGGGGAGCAGGAGGAGAACTGGCGGATCTCCACATGCTCATCATCATTTGTATCCTCCTCCTCCTCAGAGTCCACATGGTGATACCTGTCTGAACGAGCTAAGGAAAAAGGGAGAAATGCATTAAAAACAGACTCAGGCTGTGCGTGTGCAAGACTGACAGATAAAAGTAGTGCATACTTTTTTTTTTTTTTTTTTACTCCATTCCTGGTGAGAAAAAATGTGGCTTATTTGAAGACTTACTGTCAAAGTAGCTGGTATCCTCCTCAGACTCGAGCTGAGGGATGAACTCAGCTTTCTGCCTCAGGAGACTGTTCCAGTCCAGATCAATGAAGAACCTGTGCTGCTTCACCTCAAACGCACTTCCTAAACAAAGAAGGAGAATGTAAACACAGTTAAAAAAAACAGCATCAAAAAGAGCTGGAGACTCATCATAATATCAAAATAACACAACACAAGACAAGTACATAAGTTTGATTTCAATTTAAGAAAAACACACTAGCTCTTCAGTCCTTGCATGTGTTATGTACGAGTGCAGACCTGTTCCCAATCTCTCCAGTGGGTTTTGTCGGAGCAGTTTAGAGATGAGGTCTTGAGCCTCTGGTGGTAGAGCTTCATCCCCCTCAGGCCACACTATCTCATCTGCAGCACAAAAAGCAAACAGACAACAAATGTTACATATGTATGTTCAATGTGGAGTAGAAACTATCATGTCCTCCCTAATACCGTTTCCAAGTGCCCTCAGAGGATCCACACAGGCCTCGTTTTGTTCCTTCCCCATTCTTTTGTGCTCCATTCCCATCCCATTCCTGCAGTGCCATCTCTATCCCCACGTCATGCCCATACAGTCCAACACCAACGTCACACCATCCTCACTTTCTCGAATTACATAAAGATATCGGTCTTCTATTAATGTTCAGTTTTCTCCATTCTTACAAATGCAACATGTAAAACACATTTCAGTGCAGAGTATTTTTGTAGATATTTGTGTGGATTCATAAATCAATTTTATCACCTTAGAATTATTATGTTCTGGTAAATCATTACTGTTAAAACAGCCACAATAACATTAAATTTTGTGCAATGCTGGAAGATGCTGACAGGATGTGTCTTTTCTCAGCATTTAGCTCACGAGTGCTGCGTTCCATATGTTTACGTCATGTCAATTTTTGTATGTTTGTAACATGTTCTTTATTCTCTTTTCATTTACTTTATTACTATTTTTATTCAGTCCTCTAAGAAATTCCACGTTTCTATTTGTGACCTGTTCGTATTAGCAGGTAATGTTATAGCTTACATGGTTCACTGTGGTCTTTTTCAGTGTTTTTCCATATTATCCAGTAACTAATGTCATCATAAGTAATTATTCGACTCTTACAATGAATACAAATAAATCACACAAATTTTCGTGAATTTCTGCAAGTTTTAAACAGTACAGAGAAGTTAATACTCTGGTAATAAAAAGGTTTTACTGCATCTATTTTTTTTCCCAATATTATTCTAGACCAATGATTCAAATCAAATTCAATATTCCTCCACGTTTCCACTTGTGCGTACTCACTCTGACAGTACATTACACAAAATGTAAAAATCACATTTTACTAATTATTCACCACAGTATTACTGCTGTTCTCATTCAAATGCACATCTTTACTGAAAAAAAAAAATACCTGAAATGGAAGTGTGTAACATTTCTAAATTCATCAGTATAATTGTAACTGTGCCACTAACCGCTGATGACTTGTCCAAACAGTTCCTCGGGTGTGTCTCCGAAGAAAGGAGCACAGCCCACCAAAAACTCGTACAGGATGACTCCCATGGCCCACCAGTCCACTGGTTTCCCATAACCCTGTCTGAGTATCACCTCCGGGGCGATATATTCAGGTGTCCCACACACCTAGCAGGCAAACAGGATAAAGAGCAGGTTAGAGAATGGCCACAGGAGAGAAAAGGAATGGAAACTCTCACAGAGGTATAAAATGTCTTTACCTGTTTATCTAAGAACTCGCGTGCATCTTTCTCAATGTGGCCCTCATACAGGTTAGTGGTGAGACTCATAAGGCCAATCTTTGACAGGCCAAAGTCTGTCAGTTTGATGTGTCCCATTGAAGTGATTAGAAGACTGAAATTAAAAAAAAAAAAAATACAATCACAGGCTGCTGTAAAAAGAAGAATAAGTGACAACATGAAGTGCTCTTAAACTCCAGAAATTCTTACAATAAACTATGGAGGGAAATTATGATGCTTAGCAAATTATCGCCTGCGTCTCTCAGTTTCTGTCTCTCGGTGCATGAGTATCGGTCTGTGTATGTTGCAGTCTCTGTGTCTATGTGTCAGGCTTAGCCTCTGCATGTGTGTTTGTCTCATAGTCTGTGTGTGTCTTTGTGTGCCTGTGTGTGTTGCATACTATGCTTGTCAGTCTCTGTTTTTCTTTCTTTGTCAGTGTGTGTGTGTCTCTGCCTGTGTCTGTGCGCTTTTGTATTTTTTTTGTGTGTTTATGTCTTTGTGTATGTATCTGTCTACGTGCATCCCTGTCTCGATCTCTGTGTATGTGTGTCTCAGCCTTTGAGTGTTTGTCCCCGTCCCTGTGTGTGTTGAGCTCACTTGTCAGGTTTGAGGTCACGGTGTACAATGCCATAGTTGTGCAGGTATTCCAGTGCCAGTACAGTTTCAGCAAAGTACATGCGTGCCATATCCACTGGCAGAGCGCCGATGTTCTTCAGTAGAGTGGCACAGTCCCCACCTGAACACAGTCACAATCAGCCTTTAGTACAGCTTCCATCAGTGCCTCTGCAAATAACTCTGAAGACTTTACTGACATTCAGGAACAGGTAAATTCATTAATTCATTGAGGAATTCATTAGCTAGCGAAAACTCCAATGTGCTTGCTCTGAAATTAACTACACCAAAAAGCAGCAACTGATAAAATTTAACTCAAAAGTAACATGAGCTTCTTATGTGCATTAATACAGACTATGGAAAATAAGCGAGTAGGAACCTGTATGTTGTGACCTGTATCTGAATGAGAAACTGACTTGTATTGAAAAAAAAAAAAAATAGACAAAAAATATCAAATATGAAAACATTCCTTTAAAATAAAACATTTAAGGAGCTTGAGCTTTAGATGTATTTACAGTATAGACAGTTTTGGTTAAAAAATCTTTTTCCCCCCATATCAACATGACTATATGTATTCTAGCTCAAATACTGAAAGCTTTAGTTTAACCTCATGCTATTGACCTAGTTTATGACATAATATCAAATGTTTTAAATAGCCTTTAATTTATAAAAAGCATTTTCACAAGACATTTTCAGAACACCATGAATTAGATATATAGAGAATAGGAGGGCATTGGCAGGAATAGTGGCAGGAATTTTGTAATGTACCCAACGCTTTAAATATTGCATCTGTAAATAAATCTAAAAGGATTGGTGTGTAGTTGAAGCTGGTTATTTATTTGACTTGGATATGGATTTATGGATCAGGCTTTCGTGACCAAAGTGCTAATGTGTTGGCCTTTAATAGAAGTCATATGACGTTTGAGCATGTATGTAGACTGGTGACGCTAGAGTTTGGACTTTGGACTGTGACATTGCTGTGAGATATGAGCACTTATGTCGCATCATGATTCTTTGTTATTGGTGCTGACCCAAATAAAAGTGCATCTTACCCTCCACATACTCCATGACCATGCAGAGGTGTCTGCGCGTCTCGAAGGAGCAGAAAAAGCTGACGACAAATGGATTCTCAGCAAACGTGAGAATGTCCCTCTCCACAAACGCTTGCTGGATCTGGTTCCTCAGAATCAAGTTCTGCTTGTTGATCTTTTTCATGGCAAAACGCTGACGTGTCTCCTTATGCCTCACCAAAAACACAGCCCTGGAAGAAGTACATATTATTAAGTAATTACAGCCCTCTAAAACATTTTATACATGCATTTTTATTAAAGCAGCTTTTCATACGATGTCTTACCCATAAGCTCCATTACTGATCAGTTTGATGGTCTCAAAGTCCTCTTCTCTTGGTGTTTTGGTCTTAGGCTGTGGCTGAGGTGGCTGAGGTGGCTGTACCATAGCACCTCGACTCTGAACAGAAACAATTACAGTCCACCTGAGCATCAGACCCATAAACTGACACTCTTGATCTCAGGTCCTTCATGAATCTAGTGCTTGACTTACCTCCGAGGAGTCAACGCTGCATTCAGTCTCTGGTGTTTCTGAGTTTCCACTGTCATAACTGGTCAGCTGGGCCATTTCTAAACAGAGGACAAGAAGTGATAATGTGTTGAGCTGAAACCCTGAAATGACTCATTATTCTGTTATATAGTTCTGAGCTAACATTAAAGAAAACCAGACGAGACCGTTTTATCACAATATAACACCTTAGGTTACATAACATTCTAATACTTTCTTAGGCTGTATTCACACTATGTATTTCTGTATGCATGTAAATATTAGTCTTTTTCTTCTCAGTATGCATTCTGAGTATACAAGCACTAGGCTGCTTGCTTTCACTTAGGACACAGAAGATCAAGAGGAGGAAGGTGTTTCAGCAAACAGCAGCATTCAGGCTATTGTAAAAAGTCGCATTGTGACCATATCATCAAATACCAGCAAACATCCCAATAATTACAAAGCTACTGCTAGTTACATCACAACAATGAAACACTAGTATTGAAAATTATCTGATTTGATAAACACTATATTGCCAAAAGTATTGGGACACCCCTCCAAATCATTGAATTCAGGTGTTCCAATCACTTCCATGGCCACA
>CM075004.1:22172263-22188540 GCA_037576675.1 Pangasius sanitwongsei | reverse complement strand
GGATTAAGAATGGGATGTCATTAAAGTTCATGTGCATGTAAAGGCAGACGTCCCAAAACTTTTGGCAATATAGTGTACGTCTTAAAGATCACATTTGTTAAATAACAAAGTTTTATTAACACAGGAAGGAAATAAAATGGTGGCTCTTTTTTAAACCACTGCATGTTCACTTCCCATAGTTATAAACATGCAGTGGAGGTTGAGGGAAAAAAAAAAACATCTAGTGTGATCAAGTCCTAAGTGTTTTATTTTGTAGGATTTAGCCAGAGAATTCCACGCCTCCATTAATGAATGCAACAAACACTAAAACCCATAAATGTACCAAATCAGTGTACTAAAACAATACAGGAATGTGTTTTCTAAACTGGAAATTGGCTCTACCTTCCAAAGGGTCTCTAGTAAGGCCCAGCTGACTGATGATGTAACGAGGGATGTCTGATTTGATTCCCTGGCCTTCTTTTGCATGGCCTTCTGCAGCTTCCAGCAGGTGATAGAACTCCTCAGGATCAAATTCCTATAGCACACAGAAGAGAGAAAGAAATGAAGTGAGCACATTTCTAACAAAACACATTCAGAATATAGTTGCATTCAGGTCTAATCAGCCTATGCTTGATGAGGAAATTTCTCTCCATAGTAGAAGTACATAAAGACACACAGAAGAGTGTGCTAACATCAAATATGCATTTTGTCTGTCTGTTCCACCAGAGTAATAAATAATGACCATGTTAAACTTATAACGATTCCACTTCCATCTGCCTTTTTGTAAGATTAACTTATAGAAAAGTATCTTACCATCATTAGCCATGACTGCAGAAAGCTAGGAAGCTTAGGAAGACGGCTAGAACAGTCAGTGTGTTAAAACTCCGCAGTCACAAAAGCAACGCTACGCTCAGTGATCGTGCCTCTAGTAAGACATTATATTGCATCATTATGACAAGCAGCTGCACTATTTCCACCTACTGTCAGTGGAACAGAGATGTTTACGACACACTAACCATCATTTTCACCATAAGAACAATATTATGTTTGGTTTGTCCATCTGGCTATTTCTGGATATCTTTAATAGGTCGTATTCTCCAAGATCAATAATCACAAATTTAATTACTTCTGTCAAAATCAGTAAGCATGCTCTATTTCAGTAAGCATGTAATCACTCAAAACATTTATTTCCTTATCATATCGATGACAGACGACAAAGAGAAATAATAAACAGAAAAATCTGTTTGGTGTCAGTATTAAATCTCTGTGATGGAGGTGGAGAGGTCGTGAACAGCTCTTAATACACATGCGAGCATGACCACAGAGCCTACAGGGGGTGTGTGTTTATTGTACTAGTATTATTGTACAGTTATAGATGAGTGGTGTGTAACAATGAAGCAATGCAAACACATGGACATGGACATAGTTTGAGTGTCTGTACACTTGATCATTCCAGACCCACAAAGAGAGAATGTTCTGGCAAACAGCCAGTGCCCAAGGAGAAGTGTTTTAGGATTGATAGGCTCACAGTAGTTTAGTCTTGGTTCACTGTGCATTTTTCTGGCTGTAGCTAATTCCTTTGCTTCATTAACTACTGAAAACTGCACTCAGCATACAGACTAAGAATAACAGCAAGGTTAATAAAGCATCAGAAAGACTGAACATAGCATTTTACCAGACACTCCAGCAGCCGGGCAGGCCGAGCGATGATGATCATCAGCCTCTTAATGAGCTGGGTGACGAAGGTCACCTCCACACTCTCTGAACGCTCATGAGCCTGAAAACAATTAAAAAAAACATGAATAGAAAATCACTTCATAATTTCCTTTTACTTCCATTGGGAAGACTAGAATTAATGAATGTATTTTCAAAAAGTACACATATCTCACATAAAGAAACAAACCTTTCTGAATTTAATACGATGTTTAGAAAAGACTGAAAAATGTGCTTGTGTAATAACCACAAAGGTAAGATGTGTGTGAATTCTGAGAAAATCTACTTTTGTTAAAAATGAGGGGATGGGGAGTGATGGAATAGGGAATAGTGAGTTGATGAAATGGCACAGACGGATGTGTAATAGAGTCTGGGTGGTTAATAAACACTGGCTGGACTCAGGCTAATAGAGCTGTCTATAGCAGACAACACTCTTCCCTCCAGGGGATTTCTAATCATCCCCTGAATAATTTATACAGGTAATGAAACCTGCATCGAAACGCACACACTGAACGGTTTAACCAATAGATATTCTAGACGGAGTACACCACAGGACAGAGGACACCAGGGAACGAGAGAAAGATTTGAAAAACTCGCAATCTGCCCTAGGGGGTATGAGGTCAGGAGCACAGTCTCAGGATTCATCAGAGGCCAGGCATCATGGTGACAGGTCAGTGGAACGACTAGATTAGTTCCTGTGGTTTCTAATGATGACGCTGTTGGAAACTGAACTATAAGCAATTGGTAGCGATTGGTCATTTAGAAAGAGATAGCTGTCTTGGGTCATCCTCACTACGACCTTTACTATGTCCTGAATGAAAGACAAGACAATGGAAAAAAGCCTGGACATCAATTCAGTGCCTTTAACGCCACCTTCAACTGAAAGACTGACACTTCAACAACAAAATGAAATGAAATATTCCAACCAAACCATACTACAATATGCAAAAACCAAGCCCAAATCAAACCACGTCAATTCTCAGAACTGAACCACCAGAGTCCCAGACAGCACAGCCCTCCAGAATCCACACCAACAAATCCAGCACAATCCACGCATCCATTCCACAATTCCATTCAGAGAGAACATCAGCACCAGACTCAACTGTAAGGTCCTTGCTGTACTGAAGTATTCTCCATTCCCTTCGCTCCAAAATGCGCTGAAGGAGCTCTTCTTCCTCAAGTCTTCTCTGCCACGAAACGCGTGCCATCCTCACACTGAGAATGAGCTTGCGTGCACGTTCCTGTACACACCTGCTCGAGAAACGATTTACACAGCAGCCTACCCCACCTGTCACTCTGGTTAACCCCAACCCAAACTAGCCAATTAGCCTGGACTAGGTGATGTCATCCTCGCTCGCCTGCACCTCACACAAGAGAAAGCCTAGGTGGGTGTGCATGTGCGTGTTGGCATTCCGCTGCCTCAAGATCAGCACAACACAGCCACCACTGATGCGTTGGTCAGAAATGGCCAACCACAAGAGCGGATAGTCTAAACCTATAGATCTCTCCTCCTCCTCCTCCCATCAGCCTCTCTCTGTTTCTCCATCCTTTTACCCCTCCTTTCGGTTGTTTAGGAGAGTCATCCGTCACCAGTGGTGGTTACTGAAGTGTGAAATTAAAATCAGGGAGGTGCTTCCCCATTCCCAACCACACACACCCTACATATACAGACAGTGACACACAATTACGCACACACACAATGTGGATCTGAATAGGACCATTGGGAGTGATAAAGCTAGTTAAAGCCCCTATGATTCTACCAGTGAGATAATCAAGATATCAGCAGTGTGTCACATGACGGATATATGACAGGTGGCCACCTGTGCTGGCAGTATTGCATGTTCATGATGACATCACTATGCTTTCATGAAGATAGAATGTAGTAAGTCCTGACAAAAACTTTGAACGTATGTTCATTAAAAGCTGGGCACACATCGTATCCATCAACACTCACATCCTGCAGCAGTTTCTCCAGGTTCTCCTGCAGCTCATAGAAGTAGCGGGAGGTGATGAGCCCTTCGCGTGATTTCTCCAGGCAGTCTCGGGACAGCTCAATCACCTGGTGGTGGATGAAGCTCAAGACACCATCAGCCAGATGCATGACCTTCTCTGGAGCTGAGGAGGAAAGAAACTCGGCCAGACGCTCCTCCATCTGAGCCGTGGCCTGTAGGGACAGGAGAAACATGAGATTTACAGTGGAAAACACTTTATGAGGTATGGTCCAGATAGACAGTAGAAGCTAAAACAATTAATTAGGCACATATACACATTGCAACCTATGCTGCATACCACTTGTAACTTGAACAAAAAGAACAAAAATGTAGAACTTGACGTTCCGAGCACAATTACTGCATTACTGTGTTGTGCGCTACATCAAAAATCAGTTCATTTTAGTTCAGGATATCCTGCTAGTAATTCTAGGTAGTTATCTATCAAGGTAGATGGCAGATGTATAACACTGTAAACACAGCTTCATAACCCCTAACGTCATGACTTCATAACAGATATGTTGCCATTTATCATCTCACAATGATTCGGTTTACACAATATAGTAAAAATTGTGCTTGTACTCCATCTGTCGCAACTACATACAAGTCTCGCACAATGTGTCAATTACACACAGGCACAGTGCTGTCAGTCTGATCATAGCCTCTAACCTGTGCACATACTTCTCTGGTATGAGCTGCTTCAGTAAAGATCGTTAGGGCAAAAAAAATTGCGATGCATTTACCGCAAATTATGCAAAAGCTGCTTCACCCTCAATCCCCTATTAATTTTTACTGATTTCTGTTAGTAAATATACATTAATCTCAGAGATTACCACTATAAAATCAATATGATTGTAATCTGTTGTGTTGACAAAGAACTTTAATCCCTATAAATTTCAGAGACACTGACTTCAAGGAGTTTACCCAATTCCAATGTGCGTTTTTAAAAGAAATTCCAATTAAATTAGGCTGCATTGACATTTGAATTTAGTTATAGACTTTGATATTACACTGTCATTTTCTAGATATGTCTCACCTTCGGGAAACGCTCTTTGTAAACATGGTTCATCATGACGATCTCATGGTCGAAAGATATGGGAGAGCGCCCAGGGCTACATGATAAAAGGAAGAAAGGAGGAAGAAGAAAAAAAAAAAAAAGAGATTACAACCCGTTTATTCATAACATTATAGAAGCGCAATATACTGCTCCTAAAAATGAAAATATTTCTACAAAGCCTTCTGGTTGGTAGCGTGTTAGTGTGCATGTGTATAGGCATGTGTTGTGTGTGCGGTGTGTGTTCTTGTGTGTGTGTGTGTGGGGGGGGGGGGGGTTTGTGGGGGTGAGGTCTGTGTGAGTCACACTGTTGAGCGGAGAGAAATCGGTCATGTGACTGCATGGATGAGGTCATGCTTTTAGTCATCCATCGACAGCTTGCCTGGTCTATTAGAAAGCCTAATTGAATGAGAACACACTCAAACTGGCACATTAGGTCAACCTCAAGGGTGCAGTTTCTCACTGCACCAGTGCAATAACCATCAACAGGTGTGTCCTAACGCCAGGAATGTCTGCATGAAAAATATCTCAATAAGAGTACTGCAATCAAACTGAGGCTGCAATAAGAAAAGGTTAGCTGTGACAGAGTGATTGATAGCCCAAGGATGCTGCATTAACAATCATAGTGAGCATATTTCAGCTCTTGACAGACAGCGTGTGTGGGGTGTGGGTGCGTGTGTGTGTTTAAGAGGTATAATAAAAGAAAGTGTCTCAGATTTTTGCCTTAATTAAATAAAACCTGAAGCGTCAGATGGATCAATGTGCGGTTGGTGTATCCTGCATTTAGACAGATAATAATGAGGTGGTGTAATGATTTCTTTTTCTAATCAGAGCAGAAAAAACCTTGCTATTAAAAATTCCACACTAACCTGAAAAATATTCTCATCAGAGTTATAATTATATGAAAAGTATTTTATTAGCTTGTGTATATGAAAACAGGATCTTTCTTTACCATGGTCATTGGCATGATCATTCTTTACCAGTTAGAAAAAGAACTGAGGAGGTCTTGTGTCTGTTGTTTTTTAGAGAGAGAGAGAGAGAGAGAAGAGAAGAGAAGAGAAAAGAAGAGAAGAAAAGAGAGCAAGAGCCAGTAGGTGAATAAGCTTATATATACTCTGTGTGTGTGTATGTGTGTGTGTGTGTGTGTGTGTGTGTGTGTGTGTGTGTGTGTGCACACGTGTGTGCCCATGCGAGAGTGAGAGAGAAATACCTCTGGGAAGAGTCCAGCTGAATGGAAAGTGTTAAAGTGTGTACTGTTAGTTGTCATGGTAATGATTGTTTTTGAGCATGACAAAATCTCAACAGACTAACAGGTGGTTCTGATAGCACAACCAAACCAAAGCGTGTGTGTGTGTGTGTGTTTGTGTGTGTGTGTCATGGATCTGCTTTATATATGCCCAGAAGTGCAGTGCGTGAAACTACTGGTTATCAAAAGTTTTATAATTTATGGTAATATTTCCATAAACGTACCACATGTTTTTTTTTGCTGTTGTTTTAATGTTCAAACAATATAAATATACATAACGTACATTAAAAACCATAGGCAACAACAAAATAAAAAAAATCTGCTTTAAATGAATGACTGTAATACATGAACAAATAAAACTTGTGCCCACACACGCGCACACACACACACACACACACACACACACACACACACGTGTACACATGGACAAGGCAGGACATAAAACAAGCCAGTAAAATAAGACTGAGAGAGTTGAAACCAATATCCAGAAAAAATGAATTTGTCAGAATGGGACTGGGCCAAAAAAAAAAAGCATAAAGCTTCTCAAGTTATACTGTTTTGCTACAGAGCTGTCAATGATGAACTCTCAGAAGTCCAATTAGCTCACAAGTAAGGACGACTAGCCAATCAGAGCGCATCTCAACTGTTTACTGTCATCATTCTTCCATTGACTTAAAAGTGACTATCCTACTGCCTGCATACATGTACAACACCAAGCATTCAGCCATTTTCTACGTCAGTGCTGTGATGAAAAAAATAATAAATCCATGTGGCAGCCCTACAGACACGATCCGCTACACAGGCCCAGATAGCTCATGTGAGAAATAAGCGGAATAATGAAAGGGAAAATTGACCACAAGCGCCATTTCAGCCAGCCAATTCAGAAAGAAATATAAATAATTCGTGTCTGAGCTAATCACTGCTCAGTCAAATACAACTGAGCTTGTCTTTACACTTTATTCCTCTAGTGTTACAAGAAAATGTACCTTGTGTAGCATGAAAAATTCACATTGCAGATATTTTTTAAAATATCTCCATCATTTAAATCAACTTTGGCAGTCTGAGCTTCAACAGGAAAGCTAGGTTAGGGAGGAAGTGGGAATTTGACAGCTATCTTCTCACCAATTTCTGCATTCCAGCAACATTCCAACAACTACTCTAAAAATACTGGTATGACATATCCATGATGGATGATGACATCTATGTTGAGCTCATTAGCGTAAGCGAATGACTGTGTGTGTGTGTGCGCACATGACAGTGTGTGAGAAAGTATCTCAACTATAGGAGAAATACAGCCTGTGTTGAAAAAAGAAGCACCACTGTACCAATTCATTTGACAGAGGTAGGCCATAAAATTAGCATATGATTGCTTAATTTCCTTGCCTCTAATTAAGCAGGAGAGATTTTTCTGATGACAGAGAATTCTGGAAAGATGTAATGGGAAAATGTGTTAATAGCCAGTCTAATGCACTCATTTAACTCATCTTGATCTACAGAACCCCCCACTGGGGGAGTCTAGATAGAGCAGTGGGAACGGCCACGGTTTTCCTGAATAAATCATCTTAACCAAAAAGAGGGAGAGGTAGAGAGAGATATATTAAAAAAAAAAAAAAAAAAAAAAAGAAGAGGGAAAAAAAAAGGTTTAGAAAGAAAGAAGCCTTGAGTAATGACAGGAGGGAAAAGAAGAGAAGGAGAATGGCGCCGTGTCAGTAGGAATGACAGAAAGGCTGAATAACAAAGAGGAAACTTTAATGAGAGTGAGATGTGTCGGTTTTGTGTGTCAAACCTGAAGTGTTTGGCCTTTAGGTGCCACTGAGCACACAAAAAGACATTATGGAGATGTGCTCAAGTGTGTATGCGAGCATGTATATGCACCTGAGGCTGCGGGAACGTGGCCGCATGGCTGGCGATCTCCTGCCCTCTTCGTCAGTGATGCTCTCGGAGCTGAAGTGCTTGGTGAGGAAGTGCAGCTCGTCTGCGGTGGGCTGGAAGGGCAGCTGGTGCAGCTTCTCCTGGGATGAACATGATGACTGTGAGAAGCAGAGAGGGAGGGATTACAAAGGCAGAAGGCACGGCACAAGCTGCGGCGACGGTCAAATGAGTGGCTGATAAATTTGACCGTATTCTTCAAATGACAAAATAAACCAGAAAAACATGCTGTAGCAACGCTATGTTCGACTTAACTCAGAAGTCGTAACTCGGAATTTCATGGACGCCTTTTGTTAACAGCAAGCAAGCCGGATTAGGTTAGTGGTATAAGATCATGATGTACCATCTCAGAACAGCGAACATGGTCAATGTTACAGATTTAACCAAAAAAACATATGTGGATAATACTACAATTTCATTTATTTACTGCTGACTGTGTGAGCAGCCATGTTGTCAGCCATGCTGAGCTCAGGGTTGAGGACACCTTCCTGACTTTCTAAACAGGAATACCAAATTGAGGGGGCGTTTCCTTTGGTTTTTCCTAGTCACACGTCAGAAAATTCTGAGTTACAAGCATTAGTTGAACACAGCATGCTCAGAAAGAGCTTCTAGGCCAGTCCGCACTACAAGAGGTACATAATGAATCATTTTTAGAGGACAGTGAGCTGGCATTATCAGTTCGAGAATGCCATGAATGAACATGCCATGAATTTGCACAAATTTGAACATCAAGATCTCTGGATGTGCAGATGTGGATAAATGTAAGTACCAGTTCTGCATGTTTTCCCTCAAATACTGTATGTTCATGCTTTCCTTTCAAGCAAAAAGAGGCCCCGGAAACCAAAAATCTGCCCTTTAATGCAATAATGCATGCAACCATGAGACATTAGGCCAGACACAGACAGGAAGAGATCTCAGAACAAAACAAACACAGCTGAGTAGGCAGCCAGCCCACGGAAGGAAACTGATTATGGGATTTTCTACCATATGTCCAGGCAAATTAGAAAGCAAAATGATACGGCAGATTGATTGTTGTCTCACCTACAAGCTAGCTCTCCCCCACTGCACGACATTCATCAAATCTGAGAGGGTAAGGACTGACATGCAATTCTTCCAAGATATGATGACACAGGTCAGCTTAGTGCTGTTGACAGAAAGAACGAACTGCCCCGTTTTTTTTTTTTATATACACAAGGTAACAGATGCCCACTGATTGACAGTGAGTGACGGGGAAAGAGGAATGGCACGCTGTCCATCAAAAGCCATTAAAGTCATCATCTGCCAATGACAGCGTGAACGATCTATCCCAGATGGAGAAATTTCATCTAATAGACTTCTTCGTGAGCTATTTTAATTGACTTTAATTTGTAAATGCGAAATATGTCAACATCATGTGTTTAAATGTTATGTTATTCTCCAGTAAAGCACAGGAAAAAAAGATAGGAATTCAAGAATAGACAGCAGGCTGAGCAAGACTGATGTGGTTTGAGAACTGAGCAGTCTAACAATCAGAGCTCCTTTGAAGAAGATGCGTCAATACAAGTCAGTGGTACTTCATCAGGCTGAAGAAAGCTGCTTCAAAGCTGCAGGTCAATCAATGAGATACACCACGAGGGAAAGGACTGCAAATCAAATGCAACACTGATGCATTTGTTTAAGGGCTATTTATAGGCTTGCGGCACACAAACTTTCAAAAGCACAGACAGACAGACAGACAGACAGAGCTGTACTCACTGAGACTGTTGAGCTGGGAGTGTTGGTTCCGTACCCTGAAGAGGGCAGTGAGGCAAGAGACCAGCGCCGGCCATCCGTCCTGCGAGAACACAATCAAACAGCGAAGATGAACTGAGTGTGATATAAACAATATAACTATATAAGCTTATTTAAATCCTTGAGAACTGAAAAACAATCAGTCAGCTAACCAGGTACCAGACATCAGATACCTGAAGCAGATGTCAAAGCAAAACCAATGTGCTCGGTTTTTATGGTTCCATGATCTTAGCTCAAGCAAGGCGAAAGCATTTTTTAAAAAAGAAAATGTGCTGGCGTGTCGGCGTGTCAGAGTGATGGACACATTAACAATGAACACAGTGAAGCACAAACACATGCGCATATTATAATCTGATTAAAATGACAGTTATGCAGATAGTCAGACATCCCATGCTGATCGAACTTTCTTAGTTTAAAAAAAAAAAAAAACATATAAAATAATGTTGAAAAGCAGGAAATTGGGTGGGTTAGTGTTCCCACAGGAGGTTAAGTAATGTCATTCTTACTAATTCTAATGTCAGGTGTTTGACTCGGATGGGATAAAGTATCTGTGTATTTTGCTCAAATTACCATGACATGTCACTATAGTAGTGAGTGCTATGGCCAAAAATTTACATAATCATCATCATATCTGTATATATCACAGTATAATCTTGCAAGGGCCATATTTACTGACCGGTATGTTTGGTATTATTGGTTCCCTAATGAACAAAAATAAACTGAACCTCACCTTTATATTAATCTTTAAGTCTAATTTCATGTTAAATATGCAAAAAAAAAAAAAAAAAAAGAGAGAAAACTAAAAGAATTTTAAGGTAGCTCTTTAACAAACCACTATAACATGGAATGAAGTCTGCTTTATCAGCGGACCTTTATTTTTTTAAAAATAAAAAATACATAGCTTGTTGTGATTTGCTTATTATATATGAACTATAATTTGTCTAAACTTGTTCTGCTTTTTTAAATCATAAACATCTGTGTGCAAACAGTGTAACAGAAAACCATGTTATCGGTTTCTTCAGTCTTTTGCTCTATCGCATAGCATTCTGAGTCAACATAACAATAT
Organism: Pangasius sanitwongsei; assembly: GCA_037576675.1. NCBI lineage: Eukaryota > Metazoa > Chordata > Actinopteri > Siluriformes > Pangasiidae > Pangasius > Pangasius sanitwongsei. The sequence continues at coordinate 22,177,795 of CM075004.1, read as the reverse complement.
GGGGGGAAAAAAACATATCTAAGAGCAATGACAGTCATTACCCTGGATCAGCAGTGTACCAGTTAATCTGTCCACTACACATGCAAACAATAGGAATACGGCTATATGCATGGCTGTGTGACCACATTTAGCTAATATATTAACATAAAGCAGATGAATACAGACTGCAATTATTCCTACATTTCGACAGCCAAACACAGATTTTATCAATAATAACTAAAGTTACAGTACATCCCAAAATAAAAGTAATGCAGCTCGAACAGGAGTGTGATTAGGATGGTCTGACTTGCTGGCTTAATGAAATGAAGTGCAATGGCATGTTGTGCACTGACAGTGATGCTGGAAACAGACACACAGAGTGATGGGAAACTGTACCTGTCAGTCCTGTGCCCGTGACTGTGTGGGAAAGAGGACAGGATTAACAGGTGTGTGTGCGTGTGTGTGTGTGTAAGTAATGCTTTACACTTTCTTGCACAACAATACACACACCAAATATGCCACATTGAAACTCATTTCAATTCAATTTCCAGGTGAGTTCCACCCTTATCCATTAGATGGCACTGTTGATCTACTGACTTGCTGCAGAAGGAGGTTTTGCATCAAGTCTTGCAGTTTAAACAATTCCTTTTCCTCTCCATGAGATCACCCTTTCTGCCTTGCCCTCTTTCCAAGTGTTAATTCATTATCATCTTGTCTGCAGCTTAGAACAGATTCACTCATTAACTCATGCCTCGTCATTCTTCAAAGCTACACAGCAAGACAAGAACCGTTACGAAATAATTACAAGAGGCTGATTAACGACGGGCAGACGAGACACAAAGACTGCCGGTTAACTCCGAATGGCAGAAGGTGAAGAAGTGTCATTTCTCTGAAAAGTGCAGAGATATCCTGAGCTGTGAGTGTCACTCACCTGCGGGCGGGCACGAAGGAGAAGTGGGCTGCAGTGTTGGGGGAGAAATTGCGTGGGCTGTCCAGTGGGCTGCTCCCTACAAACGACACACAGAGAAATGGGCCCTGAGCTCATAAAACCTTACTTTTTGCTGTTCTCACTATTTCAGTGAGCTACTATCAAAGAGCATGAAGCACTTTTGTTCAATCAGGTTCACACTGCAATTCAAAAAGCCTACATTTTTAATAACAGTGATTTACCGTAGACTTGCTCCCTTTATTATGTTCTCCTCCTTTATTGCATTGCTAATTTACCAGACATACAACCTCTTTCACTCTCTCCTCTCCTCTACATGTAGTTTACCTTTTAAAACAACAAAGTTCTTCAGCAAAGGAGGAAAAAAAATGTAAAATGTGACTCTGATCAAAAGATCTCAATACCCCAGCCATCAGTAAGTGTTTTTTCCCCTGAGTGAACATCCATTTATAAATAAATTACAAGGTAAAGTGGAAGGGACAACTAATCTCTCTATTGATGAAGGCCTCACATGGAGAGAAAAGCTTTTTCATCATTTGTAGAAGAAAAGGTTCTCTTGCAATCGATTTGCTCTACGCTCCCAGGCAAAAAGCTTTGGAGAACACTGTTCAAAAAAGAGCTAAATTGGCTATAAACCTCCAGCCTTCCATAACCCAAGCCCGGTTTTTAGCGTAGGATTTATAAAGAAAAACCCAAAGCCAGACTACAGCCTGTGGAAAAGCCTTAATCCTCACGCATCATTAATCCGAGCGGCCTGCGCTCCAACACCCGACTGAGGGGTGACACTGAGGTCACACCCCCCTGCATTAATTATGTATTTGCCAACCGGCCGATGCTGAAAGCATTAATATTAATGAGTGCATATTTCTTTGTCAGGAAGTGTGCAGGAACAGCCGGGCACACACAGAACGTGTATCCTTCACAGAAAAGTGTTCATTTAAAAATGAACTAGGTCACAGGGGAACTAATAGAAAGGGCAGGAGATAGCTCGTGCTCCACAGCAACATGCTGCACGGGGGTCAGGGCGGACCTTTTTCAAAATGATGAACAGAAAATTTGTAATATAGAGAAACATGTAGCTGTACAAGCTGCTAGAAAGGAACACGGAAGATCAATTGTGTGCAACAAATTTGACCACATCAGATTTCTCGTGCATAAAAAATGCAGTACAGTACAGAACCGTGCAGCCGTCAGATTAATGAGCTCATAGCTATTCCATTCTTCCTCTTGGCCAGTCTTAGACAAAGTGAATGCATTCCACACGGGGTGATGATGGCACACCCTCATTTCTGTCTCTATTCAGCATCAAGGTCAATGAAGATGACTCCAGTATTAAGACTAATATGTTTGGAACAGGGTCATTACTTTAATTATGACACACAGATAACACCTGAATTATTGGCACCCTTAAATGACTGTACCAAATAGCACGGACTTAGCTTTTCCCACTGAAACAACTTGATACCTCCTTATAATCTCTCTCAAAGAAATTACTGGCACCTCGAAACAATATCTAAAATTACCTTGTCTCCAGAAGCTGCACTGTTATGCTCGTGTCATCTAAAATCCCTGTGATGTCTATCCCACATACAAGTTACAAAAGAGTTCAAATACAATTAAAGCACAGCCAGAATGCTAAATGTTTCAAAAGTATTGTTGAACTGTTGCAAATATTTGTTTGACAAAGTCTGTGTCAAATTATTTTCATAATTAGCTTCTTACTATTACTTTTTTCAGGTAAAATTTCTGAATTTTGTTTGCTTTGCTATTTCTTTCTAGAAGATTTGAGTTGGAAGGGACTAAAACTCGTAGCAATGACAACAAGTGACTTCCCTCCTACCCACTCGACTTCTTCGCATGAGTGCCTTGCCTGAGCGTGAGTAACACATCTTAATGTAGAATTTTATGTATGGACATAGACAATAGTTGTACCTCACTTTTTTTTCAACTATGAAAGAAATGAGAATGATCAGAGATAATCTACACCTAGTACTGTAAAAAGGCAGACAAGCTATATTTTTTTAATCTAATGAACACATTTTTATAATACTTGGACACTATAATACAGCCAATGCAAGATGCCTCTGTCTCTAGCACGCGATCTGAAATGCCCTCACAGTTCTGACCAGGCAGAAAACAGATTTTATTTTTTTTTGGTTTGTTTAGCTGTTTAGATCTTTTGTTATTTGAAGGATGCCAATAGTTCTGGGGTTAACTGTACATAAATGCACAAAAAAGGGCACCCACGTCACTCTGTAGTGCTCACGAAGCTGTGCAGTTTTGTGATGAAAGTGTTCAGGAAACATGCTGAGGAAGGAATCAGGCTGCTGCTTGCTGGTGACAGGTTGGAGGCTACAGTGAGTGCAACACTGTTCACTAAGACATGGGCAGAAAACGGAAAAGACTGTTTAAATTGTACCTCACGTCTCTCAGCATAATACCAGTCCTCCGTGTGGTTTTCACACTCCCTGCAGTATCGCTGCCTGTTTTGACAACCGTGTAAGGACAGGCTTCAGCTTTGCAGCCAAACTGATTCAGCTTGCTTCACGGCTGCACCTGTTTCCTGCTCCGTCATTCTCGTCCCTAATTAATACTTTCTTTTTTTATTTTTATTTTGCTTTTTCCAACTCACTGTCGTCTTGTATTTCACAACTTATCTCTTAATATAGATTATTTAACCAAAACATATAGAGTTAGTGTCATCCTTCCTTTCTTTTCTCTGCCTCTGTCTCTATATTCCCCCCTTTCACTCTGTCCTTCCTTTCCATTTCTCCTCTCGATGCTGTGTGTGTTAAACTAAACATAGTGGTGTTAATGTGTGTGTGAGAGACCACGTGCAAAACACTGCTCTGATCTAATAACAGATCAACAATTAAGCTCTATAACCCGAATCTTCACCTTGTCAATCGTTAACACACATACGTTTTTGTCACTACAGAGAAAAGACTGTAAGCTTTCTCACGAAACCATAATAAATTACACCTCGAGTTGCAGGCTGTTTAATTACAAGTGACAAAATTGTTTTTACGCCTAGTTGGCAGAGCAGTGGAGCTAGGAGCCTCATATGAATACCTTTCTGCTGTCAGATTTATTATTCCTTTATTTAGTTATAATTTAGGGTAAACTCACAAATAAAGGGGAGGGGTGTTTTAACAAAAAGAGAAACAGCGGCTCCATTTCGAAGCGGATGAAATAAGATATTGTTTAATACTGAGATCACGATTCTCACTCATGATTTTTTGGACTAATTTTTGAAGGAGCAGTATTTTCGTACATTATTAAAACGGAACATAGGGCAGCGAAATTTTCCTTTGTAAATAACAGATCGTCTGAAATTTGAATTACGTTTGAACTTTATTTTAACCAGAGACTTTAGCCTTTGTTGCATTAATTTTTTTTCTTAAATTGATATAAAAATATTATATGCAAAGAAGGCTTCAAGACAAAAAAAATATTACATCATCTTTCTCATTTGCTTGTTCTCCATCATTTCAGATTCTATTTTTAGACTAAAATGAATGAACTGACTGACCCAGATGTGCATCAGCAACTATTAAGCAGCAAAAGCAGTAAGGATAGATTAAAGATTGGCATTATAGCCTGATGTACTATGAACATGAATAACTCCATGCTTTTTAAAAAGAGCAAGAAGGTGGTGATATGGCAGGTTTTTCCAGGTGCTACAGTGGAAAAATATTTTACTCCCCCGAAATTGTTGCTTATGTTGATCTTATTTTTTATTATACCTTTTGTGAAAACAGAATAAGTTGCTCGAGTACACATCATAGCCAGAGAATAGCCTGAAAAACAGCCTACATGTACTGCAGTGAGTATTTTTATATCTTTGGATTCCTTCTTAGACTTTGTGTGGTGAAACCAGTAGAAACAAGGAGAGCAAAAAAAAAAAAAAAAAAAAAAAAAAAAAAAAATGACAATAAAAGGCTGTTTCCTCCTTTTTCCCCATTTTCATTTTGAAATGAACGCAATGTACACTGACCATGCCTAAGGTACTAATTTGTAAAAATATAAAATGAACAGGTTGTCTGAGTATTATTTCTTTACCAGTATGTCCGTGTAGTGGTGAGTGAGGTCTGGGTAGAGTGGGAGAAGTGCTGGAAGTCACTATCAGGCTCTTCCTGTTGCTCGTCCGACAACTGAATTAAAAAACAAAAAAAACAGAAAAACACAATGTTACATGACATTATCGCAAATACACACTGCATACACATATCTAGGAAAGCCACACTTAACTGAGCTCACATAATACCAAACGAACTGTAGTGCAGGTTGACGAAAGAGAGAGACATGCAACATCTGAGCAGTAACCGTTCCTAAAACCACTCCTTCACTTCCGAAACAAAAGGAAAGAAAGTTCCAATATTAGAGACATCATACAGTTAGTCACTCTTACATCCTCTTACATAACTCTTACTGTGTGTGTCCCATTTTACCAGGATGAAAAGCACTACAAGTCCACCTCTTGCTCTCGCTCGCTCCCATCTCACACACACACACACACACTCACACTCTCTCTCACACTCACTCTCACACTCACTCTCACACTCACTCTCACACTCACTCTCACACTCACTCTCACACTCACTCTC
>CM075004.1:22154245-22172163 GCA_037576675.1 Pangasius sanitwongsei | reverse complement strand
CACACTCACTCTCACACTCACTCTCACACTCACTCTCACACTCACTCTCACACTCACTCTCACACTCACTCTCACACTCACACACACACTCTCTCTCTCACACACAGCTGCTGTTGGAAAGCATGCTTAATATGGCATTATTATTTTATATAAAGACTTTGGGCAATGAATGTTGCAACGCATTTTCCTCTTTACACAATTAGCAGTTTCATCACTTCAAATGTAATGAAGGCAAAGAGAAAAGACAGTGCAAGGTAGTTTATTCCCCAGAGATAGATGAGTAATAACCAAAACGTGACAGAGAAAGATTGTGCCAATTCTTTTTTTTTTTCCTCCCCAATTTTTTTTGTTTCACTGTGTGTGCAGGAATTTTTTTCTTTATCTAAGCTCAAGGCTGTGTGACAGCTGAATTCTCTAACGTCTCCTTCAAAATTGGATCATCAGGCACTGCAGAACAACTTTTTTTTTTAATGAATTATATTTCCCAATTTTTTTTTTTTTTTTTTTAGTTTCAGAGAAATATCAAAGTGTTATTATGGACACACATCATAAATGTGAAATCGATTTTCAGCTTTATAATTTAGGCCACTATTATTATTTTATACCACAACTACACCTCAGCATTATGAATTAGGACAGTCTTGTGCCGTGGGTTAAGTGAAGAAGAGATAAGACAGACGGAAATATGCAAGTGGTTGAAGTGGTTATAAACAAAGTGGAATTTTAGTGTGCTTTGACAACGATTAGTCCAAATCAGAGTAAAACTGCTACGTTTGGTTGGTTTTCTCATTGCACATTTTTAAACGAATCAAAAAAGCTGTAAAACGTACACCTCCAAAACTGTACAACTCCTTCATTCATTAGTCACAAATACGACAATGAAAAAGGATAAATAATTCTTTTCCAAGCGCACATAGAAATCATAAAAATCACCCGAGCTCAGAGAAGACGAAGTTACACTCAATACTCAATTTGTCATTATAGAAATGACCAACATTTTGTTTGTTCACATCCACCTTTTATTTTCTCTTTTTATCATCACACCAAATCTCCAGAACATAACACATTTCCACAGCCTTTTCCTTTGGCTCAGTTTGTGTTTTGCAGCTCATTTTATCAGCTCACATCTACAGAAAAATGTCACCCGCAACCCAAAACACACGGTATGTTTAGCTCCCTTCCTGTATTTGGGTTGATTCAGGATCCAATCGCTTCCTCACTGCAGTTGAGCCATGCTAGAGTTTGACTAGAACCATAATGAGACCAGCTCCCTGAGGTCTTGGACCGCGTGTTCAGGTCCACACCCGAGTGCGACTGCGGTGTTCTCATCCACACACAAACCTCACCAGAGAGGAAATCGCACCGACATAAAACATAACATTTATAGCTGTTATAAAGCAAGTGATAACAGGAACTAACATTTTTATTAAATGTAGCTATAAATGGATAAACACTATAACCTGGCGTGCGATTATTGGAAAATAATCAACAAGGTCAAAATAAATAACTCTGATTTGCATCATGCTGCATCACGTCATCCCGTTACAGATTAGTTTTCTTTAATATCATCATGTCCCGTTGTCTTTTATTCCTTACATAAGAACTATTTGATAACATAAAATTCCAGGTCAGAATTCCAACATTCCTCCTCCTAGATCAGTGGGATTCTCCTGGTAAAAGTAAAATAAATAACATCAGGTAAACTGAATTTGATGTATATAGATAATGTGTAAATAATATCTTTATTATTTATATTTCCAGGCCATTTTATCCATTTTCACATTTTGCAGGTGACAGTGAAAGTTGAGTCAGTAAATGTCCAGGTGTTTGAGGATGTGTAGGAATGCTGTTAGAATATTAGAGGTGTTGTCTCCCAAAAACAGTGTGTGGTGGCCGTGACCCTAAACCAGGGATCTCTTGAGTGAGATTAGTAAACAAGTTAAGTGGTAAAATATGTACTTTTACACACATGAAACAATTTCTTTGTGTATTCACACCCAGTGAGCACCTTTTTAACAAACACAGCAGGAGGGAACGCTGCCAGAGGCTTGTATTAACCGCTTCAAAATGCTAATGACATGCAAGACCAGTGTGTGGAGTACCGACAGGGCTGATCTCACTGAAACAACACACTGTCATCAAAATTAAAAGGAACGAAACTGGAGTGGAAAGCCATGGTACATTAGCATAGTAATAACGTATGCAGCTGCAGTGAGTTCATGGGTATAAAATGAAAGTTAGGGTTTAATTACAGTAATTCAGCACAGAAAATGTTTCCTAGCATGCAAATGCCAAGAAAGGCTGAATTATATCTGACTTTATTTCTGTTTTATTTCATCTTACTGGAGTTTCAGGTTCGTTCTGATTAAGCAGATTGTTGTTTATTTAAGCTGGTTATAATTAATGAAGCAAAAGATACTTTTCTTTTTAAGATAACAGTTTATAACTGCTTGTCCTATCTTCTACAAGTATAAAATTATGCATGTTTAAATGTATATATTTAAACTTGTTAATTTTTCTTTCGCAGCAGTGCAGAATTACAAAACCGCCAGAAACATTCACTAAGCACTCTATTCTGATCAGGTTCATGGAAGAACAGTGGGCATCTCAGACACGTTTATTATTATTATTATTATTATTATTATTATTATCATTATTATTATTATAGTTGCTGTCATTTTTATCATCATTGTTATTATTAGTAATATCATTATTATTACTGTTATTGTGGTCATCTATATCATTATCATTGTTTTTATTGTTCTTGCTGTCAGCATTATCATTATCATCATTGTTATTGCTGTCATCACTGTTTTATTGTTATTGTTGTCACCATTATTAATATTGTTGTTACTGTAACTGCTGTCATCATTATCATTATTTCTATTGTTACTGTAACTGCTGTCATCATTATCATTATTTCTATTGTTACTGTAACTGCTGTCATCATCATTATTTCTATTGTTGTTACTGTAACTGCTGTCATCATCATCATTATTTCTATTGTTACTGTAACTGCTGTCATCATCATTATTTCTATTGTTGTTACTGTAACTGCTGTCATCATCATTATTTCTATTGTTGTTACTGTAACTGCTGTCATCATTATCATTATTTCTATTGTTATTGTTGTCATCACCATTATTATCATCACTGCTGGTATTGTAACTGCAGTCATCATTACCATTATCATCATTTTTGTCAACCTCATCTTGTACATTGCTGTAACCATTATCACAGAAGAAATGTGCAAGTGTGGAGATAGTGCAAGTTACCAATTAAGTACATAGTCAAAGAGTGTCATTCAGCTGACAATTTTATGCAAAGTGAAATACAACTGAGACATGGTACAAGTCAGCAGCTGAGGGTTAAGAGTCCTGCACAAGAACCCAACCATAGAAGCTTGGCAATGCTGGGAATCTAAACTCACAACTGTCCCACCAGTAGCCCACTGCATTAACTACTGAACCCCCACTGACATTTTGTCATGAGTGTGGCCAAAAACATCCTTGTGTCTGTGAATGTTTATGAATCATAATTCATAATCTTAATCAGAAATGGTGACAAGCTGCAACTCTGAGCTTCCTTTTACAATCTAGAGACCCTTAGAAAGTAAACTAAAGACCAGACACCCTACAGACCCATGATTCTAATGCAAAATACACAGTTACAGCAGAAGCCAGCTCCTGTGTGTCCTCCTGATCCTGAAGGAGATGAAAGGACGGAGGTCATCTGCCATTTAAGGAAAAAAGTAGGATGAGCTTTAGTTGTACACTACAGCTCTCTGCTGTGTGCTGAAGGACAAAATCCTCCCTTCTTCACTATCTATCCATCAACGGCATAGCTGCTTTTCTCTCCCCTCTTATGAGAACACTGTCTGCACAATTGAACAGTTTTAAATCAGCAGGCTTAACTGTTCTTTATTCTGAGCTTCATAAATATTCTCTGCACTCCAAAGCAAAGTGGGACTGAATATCTGAGCAGCTGTTTGTCTGGATAGCTGAGGCCAAGAAAACATGTACGAGCTCAGATGCGAGATGTGAGATGTGAGCTCCCCTGTGACACAGCGAGAACATTTTAAAGCCATATGTTCACTGCGGTCATGTATAAAGAGAGGAATCCATTAAATCTGTATAAAGCATATAGTATTGCATATTAGCAGATGGTCAGACACAGAGATGGAGACACACACACACCCACACACTGAGGATGACAAGTAAGTCCTGACAGTGTGCTCCAGCAGATTGAAAAAGTCACTTAATTGTCATTTATGTTTGTCGTCCGATCCATGATTACGCTCTTCATATTTTGAGCAAACAGAATAATTTGTGGCCCGAGGCCCATGCGCACCAAATGTCACAGAGCTGAACAGCATAATTGTGGCTAACAGATGAGACAGGCTCATTAACACTGAACACTGCAATTATGCACAAACACCTGCTGGCTGGGCTTCTCGTGATTCACTCAGCTCACTTTTAAAAAGCGCTAGACGTTCACTGCTTTCTTCCTACTCCATCTTCTGAACAAAACATGCCACGGTGTCTGGGACTTAAAGAGACACCTGCAGATATTTCAAAAATACAAGTCATAAAAGACGAGTGATAAGCTTGATGAAGGTTAGTGTACACTGTGTGTTGAATCCATTGTAGCTGTTGTGCCGTGGGAGTGAGTACACTACATCCCTATATGACGTTTTACCAACACCAGGCGCCACAAAGCATCTTTGTTCAGCCGTGTTTTCCGTTCTAAATGACAGCAATTTCCTTTCGGACAGACGGCAGAGGAGGACAGAAGGGTAATCAGATCATCAAAAACACACCTCATAGCAAGACAATTCAAATGCAGTCAAAGATCAACTGACGCTAGAAGCTACTTATAAAGCCTCCCACAGGATAAGTGGCTGTGCTCAATGATAGAAGATTGCATGCTGAAAAAATGGCAGAGAGAGAAACCTATCGCTATCAGAAGACGAAGGAGTATAAAGCGCATCCTAAGTGATTTTGGAAATCTCTCATGCAAGCACTTATGCATACATATACCCTTCAGTAGTGAAAAGAGAAGAAGCAAGCCACCAGATTTGGTGCATTATTAGTGAAAGATAGGAGCTAAATTACTGTCTCAATGCATCAGGCTATAATCAGAAAGAAAGAAAGAAAGAAAGAAAGAAAGAAAGAAAAAGGATGGAAGGATGGAAGAAGGAAGGAAGAAAAGATTAAAGAAAGTAAGGGAGAAAGAAATGATTAAAGAAAGCAAGGACAGAAAGATGAGGAATAAGGATAAAAAAAAGACAGAGCAGATGGAAGAAAGGTGGGAAGGAAGAAAGGAAGAAATGAAAGGAGAAAGATGGAAGAAAAAGTATAGAAGAAAGAACAATCCTGGCCGAGTGTGACTCAGCCTGTAACAGTCTGTAAAGGTGCAAAATGAAGCTAATTACACGGTAAAAGAAATCTTGCACCATAAAAGATTCTTCAGTTTTCCTTTACTGCAGAAGCTTTAAAGGGTCTATGTAGAACTCTACACCAGATATTGTCTCTGTTCTCCCCCTACAGCCTTTTTAGAGCACTAGACCTATTAAACACCCAACGCTGTGAGCTTAAACAATGCAATTTATACACATGACTACATTTCACTTCAGGGACAATGTGGCACGCAGCAGTAAAGACACAGCTGGAATGCCTACTAGTCACCAGTACACAACAAAATGGTGTCATGAGGCAGAAAAGAGGTGTGTGTGTAAGAATCGTAAAAGAGAGAGACAGAACAGGAGCAGAGTTAGTTACAGTACAGCACTAACAGACACACACTGCTCATGTGTGTGTCTCACAGTGCTGGTGTGTGTGTAAGGTCAGTGCTCACTGATCATACCGAGTGTGTGAGACAGGTGCTCTGCTCACAAGAACCCACACACACACACAGCTCATTAATAATGCACAGAACTGCATGTGCTTAGAGGATCAGGAAGATTAGTGGAGGGAAAATGGTCAAATGGAAACAAAAGAAAAATCACATAGAATATGATTTTTATTCTTATTATTTATAACTGACAAATATTCTTGTCCACAATCCACATGCTGGCCTAAAACATGGGCTCTCAAACTAGGGATCACTTGATTTACAAATGGAGTCATGAAAGAAACTCCCATCCTCCCCTTTTTTTCCCCCCCTTAAAATGTTCTTATTTTACAAATATCGCTTTAACTATGAAGGCTGACTCTGTACCCTTCTACTTTGAAATGTCACTGGGAGTCGCATTCAAACAAGCCACATGTAAATAAAGAGTGTACGTACTACTACAGTGTTTTCCACTATCCTGACACACTGCACTAGTGCTGGAGTTCAGCAATAAAGGTGGACATATTTCTCACTGACTGTGACACAGAGGAACAATGAAATTCATGAGAACAAACAGTAAAAACATACCAAAACCATTACTGCATATGGATTTACAAGCGTGATTGTAAATAACAAGGCATGTGGCTTGGAGTTTTGGTACACTGCCAAAACAGAGCACCTCGAGATTTCTTTGTGTGAGCTGAAAATGACGGTTCCCTTTGCAACCTCCTATCAGCGTGAAGCTGGACGTGACGGGGGAAATGAGACACACCCTTTCAAACACGCCTCCTGACTTTTAACATCTATGTCAATAATTACAAAGTCAACTTTCCACTAGACAAGGAATATTCTTCTGGCTTACAGTTGTCACTTATGTTACTGATGTACGGTAAAATGTTTCAGTAAGGGAACCCTTGTCTTAAAATAAATACAATCTTCAAACACACAAATGTAAGGCATGAGCCCTGGTCAGCTAGAAGAAGGGAGGGAGGAAGGGAGGGAGGGAGGAAGGAAGGAAGGAAGGAAGGAAGGAAGAAAGAAAGGGTTTGCCCACTAAACAAATTTTTTGCCAAATTACAGAATGTAATTCCTACCTGTGGAGCAGAGTCGAGATATAAAAGTGCCATGGGGTGGAGTGTGTTTCAGCTTGGGTAAGTGTGTTTAATGTGTTGTACAGCAGGGTGTGGGTTCAGGTTGTGGGTTAGGCTTATAGAAGGGATTGGATCAGATCCAGCTCCACCCCCTGGACATTTGGTTCTGCAGCAAGGGCCATTTCAATGACAGTAGGGCCTTGTTTCACCAAGATGCCAAATGACGTGCGCTGATTTGCATGCGCAATGGGATAAATTGTGAACTAAAAAAAAATGGGTGTGTTGCTGGTCATTTACAAACAATAATTGCACAAATTACGTCACATGCAAAGTAAGGGTAGAACACGCTATGTAAATCAGACTTCGACACGTGCTGTTCATTCTTGATTGCCACAGTGAGTTCAGATCTCTAAACGATTCCCAGAAAAGTCAAACTGAAACTAGATAATGCAGAGTAAATGCCGTGAGTTCGAATACAACATGAACATGAAATAAGACTATGTCCTGTTCAGAGGCTACATGTTCATGAAATGAGACGTTTACAAAGTTTCCATTTGAATGGAAGTGGAGGTGCGAATGTGCAGTGAGTATCTAATATGAAACTTTGTAATGGATATATATACTTTGTTAAAGACTGTAAAAAGACCAGGTAATTTGTTTCTAATCTGAAATGTTTGAGCGAGTCTGTGCTCTTGATAGCCTCAGATTCCTGTTCTTGACTTTACAGGAGTAGAACCATGTGGCCTTCTGCTGTTGTAGCCCATCCACCTCAAGGTTTGATGTTTTGTGCATGCTGAGATGCTTTTCTGCTCACCATTTTCCTCATCAAGGTGTTTCCCCCAACAGAACTGTCACTCACTCAATGTTTTTTGCTTCTTGAACCATTATGTGTAAACTCTAGAGACTGTTGTGTGTGAAATTCCCAAGAGATCAGCAGTTTATGAAATACAAACCAGACACTTCTGGCACCAACAACCATGCCACGATCAACGTCACAGAGATCACACTTTTTCTCTTCATTGTGATGTTTGATGTGAACATTACCTGAAGCTACTGACCTGTATCTGCATGATTTTTTTGCACTGCGCTGCTGCCACATGATTGGCTGATTATAACTGCATGAATGTGCAGTTGTACAGGTGTTCCTACTAAAGTTATTAAAACACGGTGAATGGAATGATTTTATCTTCTTGTGGAAACAGACTTCCACAAATTTAATACATGACCTTCAGTGATCTTAATTTGCACACCCAATCACTATTCCAGGTATTTTCAGATTTAGTAAATTGCAGTAAATCTACTTGCATTGACTCTGCCCTGTAGAAACAGCACAAATGACACATTCATTAAAGCAAAGTGCACAAAACGTGCTTTTATTTGTAATTCACAATCCTCTGCATACCTGGGTATGTGTGGGTGCTAGCAAGGTTGCACATGTTTTTACACACACAAATCTTTAGTAAATCAAGTCCTAGGTGTTTCATTTTCACCTAGATTTCATTTTATTTTCCCAACCCGAGTTTTACACTGACAATCAATTCACCTAAAAGTGGTCGACATTAGTTGAGATATAAGAAGCTGTCTAGGCACTCATAGAGGGGGGAAAAAAGAAAGAAAAAGAAAAAAAAAAAGAAAAGATATTTAAGATTCAAGGCCCAGCTAGTCAGATTAGTAGATTGGTATCACAGAAACTAGAGCGAGAGAGAGAGACAGACAGACATTTTGAGTATGAGAGAGAGAGACAGAGGTACATTGTGTGTGTGTGTGTGTGTGTGTGTGTGTGTGTGTGTGAGAGAGAGTGAGACATTATGAGTGAGAGTGAGAGTGTGTGTGTGTGTGTGTGTGTGTGTGTGTGTGTGTGAGTGTGTGAGAGAGAGAGAGAGAGAGAGAGAGAGAGAGAGAGACACATTTTGATTGACGGAGACAGAGGTACATTATGAATGTGTGTGTGTGTGTGTGTGTGTGTGTGTGTGAGCGAGGGAGGGAGGGAGAGAGAAAGAGATGCAGAACAAATATAAAGATAAACAAGGACTAAGATGATTATAGAGAGAGAAAGAAAGAGAATCTGACAAGTAAAATGAGCTTGAGTAACTAAGAAAAAAAAACTCATCAAGAGTTTGTATTATATGCTATAAAACACTCAATCATCTCCTTTATTTTTCCTGGTAGACACAAATATTATAATTTATAATATATTATATAATCTATTAATTATCTATATAATCTATTAGTCCAATAATAGTTGCTTTTCCATGGCCTGACAGACAAAAGGGCCTATAGCTTTATGGGGCTTGTCAACAATACTTGCATATTATTGGGCACGAGACATGCTGCTTGTTGGTCTGCAGTAATGCTGGTGAGAAATCCAAATTAAGCTAAGTATGCCATTATTTAAAACTTACTGGAAAGACAGGATGAGTCTGGATGTAAACTGCATCAGACCAGCAAAAACATGTTCAGGTTACAGCAGACTCGTTGTGAGGCCATGTTTTTACCAGGACAGCTTTTCTACTTAAGTAGGTTCTGCAATGCCATTGTGTTTTACCCAATGCAGTGAGCACGTATAGTGCACAAGAAGCCAAATACGATTTTGCCTAACTGTGCATTAGCATACACCTGTGTTAAGACCAAAACATTCATGTGCATTAAGACAAAAATACACTATATGACCAAAGGTTTGTGGACACCTGATCATCACACCCACTTGCGCTTGTTCAAGTCAAGTCAAGTCGCTTTATTGTTGAACATTGCATTCCAGATTTAGTCCCCTGTTTGCTGTTATAATAACCTCCACTCTTCTGGGAAGGCTTTCCACTAGATTTTGGAGCGTGGCTGTGGGGATGTGTGATCATTCAGTCACAAGAGCATTAGTGAGATCAGGCACTGATGTTGGGTGAGGAGGCCTGGGGTTCAGTCAGTGTTCCAGTTCATGCCAAAGGTGTTCAGTGGGGTTGAGGTCAGGGCTCTGTGCAGATCTTGAGTTTTTCCACTTAAACTTTGGCAAACCATGTCTTCATGGACCTGGCTTTGTGCACAGGGGTAATGTCATGCTGTACCAGGTTTGGATCCTTGGTTCCACCGAAGGGAAACTGTAATGCTACAGCATACAGAGACATTCTATACAATTGTGTGCTTCCAACTTTGTGGTATCAGTTTGGGGAAGAACCACGTATGGATGTGGTGGTCAGGTGTCCACATACTTTTGGCCAGATAGTGCATTAATGTTGGTAAGACTGGCATCTCATCGAGAGTGTATTTCCGCTTCATGCACAGGGCTCCCAGGCTAGTTTCTGGATCTACCATGACCAGAACATAAGGCAATTACTGAAAATGAATAGACAAATGAATGAATGAATGAATGAATGAATGATGAAATGTTGCTGCCTCAGTATTTTCCTTTAAGAAAAGTATATGCCATTTAGGCCGATATGAAGGCATATTATTGCACTAGTGCTTGTGTTCACTGTCTGCTGCAGCATAAAATTACAGGATCATTAACATTTGAAGACATGTGCATTCAATCAGCAGGTTGGTCCTAAAAAGTTGGTCCTAAAAAAGTAAAGTTATGTCTCGCTATATAAAACAAAATGATTGTGTTTCAAAATTGTGTGCTTCTTTTAAATAAATAGTAATCAACCAGTTTTTCTTTTTCTTATGTGCTCAAGCGCTTGACTACAAAATGACTAGTAAATCATCATGACTAACTGGTAGTTACTGATGTGTGGTGTGAGCTTGCCCTGTCTATACACAGGATGTATCAGGAACGCACCATCAAATTAAACATTAAATATAACCCTAAATGTATAATGTGTTTCCCGCGCTGTAGCTTAGTGACCCATGTTGGCCTTCATATATACACAGAGAAAAGGGGGAGGGCAGAGAGGCAGTGAGCAGCAGCAGGAGTCGTGCTCCACTCTCAGCCCTGTTGCTATGCGAGAAGCAACATCTCTCCGATCTGCAGCGAGAATTTGGGAACTAATGACAGGAGGAGGGCTGAAGACCTGCTCCACAAGAGAAACACAGATAAGACGAACCTCATCTCACTCCGTGCATGTGTGCGTGCGTGTGCAATAAAACATTGCAGGGCAGGTTAAAACAGGACAGCACAAGATGCATGCAGATCACAGAGAGTAGAGAAGCATGACTGAAGCATACATAACCTTCAAAATGCACAAACAAAAGGAGAAATGGAGGTCACACACACACACACACACACACACACACACACCCACCAGAAACAGCAATGGCTTCCATTACTGCTCATGTGACAGAGTAAATCAAGTTACGTGCCAGACTGAGAGATACAGATCAAATGGAGAGAGAGAGAGAGAGAGAGAGAGAGAGAGAGAGAGAGAGAGAGAGAGAGAGAGAGAGAGAGAGTACCTCTTGGATCGACGCAGCATGCTCCTTTCTGGCAGAGAGAAATTCGAGAGCACAGTCCAGAAAGAGTCAGACATGATGCAGGCTCTTCACTATCACCGCTGTCACGCAGAACCCAAACCCACCAGCTGCCATAAAGCAACGAGCGGATGAATGACAGCCATGCTAAACGAGTGTGTCTGCGTGCTTGTGTGTGTGTGTGTGTGTGTGTGTGTGAGCTTGTGTCCCCAGCTGTCAGAATGCTGGTGCGGCTGCCTACAACCTGTGACGCTGCTAGAGGTAGTGTGAGCTGCATTCGCCTTCCTTACACTCCCTCCCTCCCTCCTTCCCTCACTCTCTCCTCCTCTTCCACACAGTCACTCACTCTCTCTCTCCATGCAAACAGAAGCTTTTACCTACTCCATACCTAACACAGTCATGTGATGTCAGTGCAAATTAGCATTAATACACCAGTCTCAATTTTGCTGACAAAATAATTTTTTAAATGAAAGAAGAACTAAATAATAATTCACCCTTCTGATTAATATGAGATAAAATGTAATGTCATTTTCCTTAATGAATAAAAACAAGCGTACCTGACACCTTAGCAAAGTCATGGAAATCAATTCACTTTCATTAAGGCGTATACAGCGTGAAAAATGTGTTAGTTATATTAACATTATTAAATTCACCTGCTTCCTTATGAAGAAGCTGTTGCATATTAGAGACGCTGTCAGAACCTTAGCTCCTACTACTCTTTCCTTTAGGAGGAGAAGGAGAAAGCTTTAGGAAGACTATGATGGAAAACACCACGGCTTTCAACTAACACGTAGAGAAATGAGACAGAATTGCACTCTGGGAGCTGTGAAATACTGTTAGATCAAATTAATAAAGTGCCTGAAGAAACTTAACATAATCTCTGTCTACTGAATGTGTAGTGTGTGTGTGATTACCATAGACAACACATGTCCCTGTACTAATGCTGCAATCCATTGTACTCAGAGCTCAGAAATTTCCAAGTCGATTTTCCAGAATTCTGAACTTAACGTGTTCATGGATGCTCAAAGCACAGTCATATTTGCATGGCTAGTCTCTGAATATGATAAACATATAAATATGATCAAAATTAATTATTTCAGCACAGTTATGTATAATAATTATATACAATTATATATAATATAATAAGACAACTCTCTTGTTCAGCTTTGCTTATAAAAACTACCTGTTACAATGGTCTAATCGCGTTAGTAAAATCAGGCAGAAATACATTACAAATCTTAACTTACAAAGCCTTTACTACATCAAGTCAAAAGCTACATATCAAGTAAAATCAGGTTTTACCAAGTAGCTGATGATGCAAAGGGAAGTCAGTTTACTTTGACGTCAGGCATGTTTATGTCAGAAAACTCAGGCTAGGTCGATAGGGGTGTAACAATACACTCCAGTCACGATTCCATTCAATTCATTTTCGGAAAATGTAAACAATAGTTGAATGAAGAAAATGATGAATGAAAAGATTAGCGTAAACAAAATGTACTATGGGTTCACCATATCTTAAAAATAAATAAATAAATTTATAAAATCTCCCAAAAATTTTGGTTGAATAAATGAAGTGTCTGACCTGGGGAATATTATTGATTGAAACATAATGAGCTCCAAAATCGGCTAAAACACCCGGCTTCTGTGTCCTATTTCTTGGGTAATTATAGATCACAGAAACATGGGGATAGTGTTTACATGGGGAAACTACTGAAGAGCTCTATTTAACTGTTATAAATGTAGTTGTGTAACTGTATAACCATGTCAGTCGATGCAATTCAGAACTATTGGCCTTGCGGTCACTTCACAAGTGCAGATGAAGCGCTCCACAAAAGAATGTGATCATGTGACCAGCATGCTCTCTATATATTTGAACTCTATGGGTTGCACAGATTGGGACCACTGGTGTCCAAACAGTGCAGCTGAATTACATGCACAATAAATAGAATGCTGATATCACACATTTCCACAACGCACATCGCCACATTTTTGTGTCACTATCT
This sequence comes from Pangasius sanitwongsei, assembly GCA_037576675.1. NCBI lineage: Eukaryota > Metazoa > Chordata > Actinopteri > Siluriformes > Pangasiidae > Pangasius > Pangasius sanitwongsei. The sequence continues at coordinate 22,158,839 of CM075004.1, read as the reverse complement.
ATCTACCTATAGGGATATTCCCAGCTGGAATTCCCAGCTGAATGACCAGTCCGTTGTACTTTTCCCTGACTGAGGTTGAGTTGTTTCCGAGTTCGAGTCAACGGATACGAACAGCATGCATAAGAATAGAAAGAATAGCATAAGAATAGAAAACCTGTTTACTCAAAACTCACTTATAATCGAAGCCTAAGGGCAGTTGTTTATGAGAAAGATGTAGTTTTGTTGAACGCTTTCATGAATTGTTCAGTTAAAGCCATTTTCTTGAATTAATCTGTATATAGATGTATAAGTAAATCTATAACTTAATTTTTAATTTGCCTCATATATTCTTTATTAATGGAATTCAACAACTGCCCTTAGATTTCCATTACAAGAGTGGGGAAAGATTGCTTTATAATCACTGATATGCATGCAGAAACAGATTAGGTTAAAATGCTGAAGTATTCCTTTAATGCATTCCAGCATGAACACACACACACACACACACACACACATGAATTTAACAGTCACACAATTATGTAATTAGTAGCAGTGAATGTGATAAGAAGGTGCAAATCAAAGCTATGAGATTATTCCTGTAACATCCCAGCAGGAAAGATGCTGGACACGGCTGGATAAACAGAGAATAAAGCTGGATTTGGTGAGAGGCAGTGTAATGAGGAGATGGATGCAGGGTGGTGTGAGGATCAAGGGAGGTTATGGTGCATGACAGAGCTAGTTAGAATGTTACACTGTGTGTGTGTGTGTGTGTGTGTGTATACAGAGGTAGAAGCAGCCAAGCGTGGAGAGCACTGTGTCACCTTGAGGCGGCTCACAATAGTCACTCCATACAGACTAAATCACATCAAGCATGCACACACACGATAGAGAAAAGACCAATGAAGCTCAGAACTGACTTTAAACATCAGTGGAAAAAAGCCTGGAAAAGTTTAAAACAAGTTTAAAACAAAATTCGAACAAAATTATGTCTCAAAACAGGTATCACTTTTAATTTCATTTTGTTTGTAGTACCATCACATGTTTAAAAAGAGCTTGCAAAACAATTTAATAACTCTGGAAACACAAAAGAAATAGCATTTGAAAGAAACCCAGGTGTCAGTACAGCACATGTATATACACACACACACACACACACACACACACCATTTAACGGCTAAAACGTTAACCATTATTTCTTGGTGATTATATGAGAGATATACACACACACATATATATATATATATGAATGAAATAAATGACTGAAAGAGAAATGCTTGGGCAACAGGCACTCAGCGGGTGCTATCAGTTACCACAACACAGTTGACATTTTTAATGTAAATGTTTAATGCCAGAATCACTTCTCAAGATTGGCTGTGTTACTTGGTTTTAAATAACGAATAACTTCGATAATACTAAGTTTATCCTTTTAGCTTCCTGCACAATTGTAGCGCAGTAGCTAACAAAGCCGGCGTAGAAGTGCAGACCAAGTAGCAACAGCCTTCATCATCTTTTCAGGTTTTTCAGCTTTAGGATCCTTAGTGTACAAGTTGCCTATTTCTTGCAATTTTTTTCTAACAAACTGCATTCTTTCAATTCATATCTAAAGTAATTTTTTTTTAAAGATAAAGTGTACTGCAGCATGTTTTTCTCTGTAATGTGATTTGTTTATGAATCAAGCAGGCTCAGTGCTTTTGCTCAATGGTAGCTAGTGCTTGGAAGAGAGGAAAATGTTTAGAGGAGGAGAGAAATAGCTGTCCTTGAAGTGATTCATACTAGCCTCTCATGCACAATATGACAAGAAACGCAAAATAACCAGATAACAAAAAGGTCAGCTTTCATTTCAGGTTGATTTAGTGATGCAATTCCATGTAACTGGAATATTTGTAAGGTATGAATGAAGTTAATTTTTATTTGCTGTTAGTATCAGACTAATCGCCATGCTGCGTGGGACAGCAGTGTGTTCACTCCTTACCTCCAGAAGAAGGGGTTGGGGGAGCCGAGGCCAAGAGCCGGGGCAGAGGCAGGGCCCGGGGCACAGACGGCCTCTTCTGGCCCTCCACCGTGTGACAGGCGGAGAGGAGAGGAAGAGGAGGAAGAGAAAAATGTGGGGCTGAGGAGGTGCTGCAGGAGGCTGCTGTTGCCATGGCAACGGAACTGAGCCGTTGGCCAGATTCTAGTGAGCGTGGCACCGTGAAGAGAAGAAAAAAGTGAAGGGCACAAAATTTTTATTTTTAAAAAAAAAAAAATTACAGGTCACATGCTGACTGGAAGTGTGTTTCTGTGCAAGCAGGTGTGCATGAATCTCTCGATATCTACTATACATCACTGTCCACTTGCAGTGGGTAGAAATGCATACTGAGTCTTAAACATGTCCACGCTGTAAGTCCCAAGGTTTGAAACACAACACTGTGCTTCTCCTCTTAAAGCCAGCAGTGTGAAATAAAAGCTGCCGAGTCGGAGAGCGTTTCTATAGAAGCTTATGAATAAATCTCTTTTCTGTACAAGCTGGTGAGAAGACGAGATGCCAGAAATCTGCTCCTGAGCTCTTTCCATGTGCTGTGCAGAAAGATAGAAGCCCCCTGAAGATACAAAAATGAAGATGCCCCAATGCACTAAAAACACACACATCAACCTGGACTGGGCAATTCTCCAAGCTGAGCTCATTCACTTGAGTTTGAGTGAGATGTTAAATTACTGTATGTGCAGATATCTCTCTCATCCAGAGACAAATGTAGGTAGTTTATGCTTAAGGCACTCCCAGAAAATGCAACTTTTAAAACTTTAAAAATTATCTACAGATTTCTTTTAAATTATTTAATTTCTTTCTTTAATACACAAGAAACTGCATAAACCTGACGAGGATCACTGTCCTCTTAATAAAATGTGTGACAGTCTAGGAAAACCCTTCAGATGTAGCTGTGGCTGAATTCTGCCAAACAGACAAAAATGACGAGAAATGTGCCAAAATTGGGTGTTTCTGTCTACAAAAAATTTTGACACCATAAACATATTTCATTAAAATGATGTAAACATGTTATTCACATTAATATTCCTTCAAAGATCATGTTGTGTAAGGAGTCATTAGTAAAACCAGTCAGTCTGCCTAAAGATGTCTAAAGCCTTGGCAGCTAAGTGTCATTTCCTCACACAGTGGTCAAGTTGTTGGAAAGCTACATGGCAGCGTGACATGGATATAAGCCAAATCAATTCCATTTGTAATCAGATACCAGCTGTCAAAATGTCTCCTGCATCACAGGTGAAATTCAATCTTTAGATGTAAATTTCTCCCTTTTTTAATTTTTGGGGATTTTAAAACAAGACCTTTACTTCTGGTTGAGATGTGCTCAAAACATATATAATATATTAAACCATATGTAATAGAAAGTATAAAACAATTTCACATATGTGAATTAAAAATGCCCTTGTCTCATCCTGGCATCTCTAATATCTAGACAAAAACTAGATATACTAAAGTACTAATAAAAACTCTGCTCACACAAGCAGCCACACGATATGACAACACGGCCAGGAGTCATTCTCTTTAAAAGAGGGATGGACATTAAGAGAAGGCGGCGTGCGAGGGAGCTCCTGAGCCAGCAGGTGATACTGCTATGAGCTTGAAGGGTTTGAACAGTGGCCGTGTTGTCGTCGTTCTAGTTCAGTACATCGAATCCTTCGAGTCCGTAACACAGGCAGATGAACTCATGAAGAGCAAACGGTTTTATGGTCATTCTGATGCTGATGCACAGTCAAGCACTGCATGTATTTTTACGCATGGGGAGACATCATCAACTGAGTGCTTTTATATACTTTACAGACTTCCTCCAGATAGCTTGTATGGCTATGGCACTAGCCTGGCGCTAGCAGTGAAACCAAGGCAACTGTCAGTAAACTAAAGATATAAACGCCCACAAGTGGCCGGGGAAGAGCGATTTCATCTATGCAACACTGTCAGTGTGAGAGCAGGGTCATTTATTTATTTGTCCCAGGGAGACAAGAGGGGAAATGTCCATATCGGAGTCTACATCATTTTCATGGTGATTTTTCCTAATGGTGAAAAAGTTTTCTCTAATAATTTTAAACATCAGTTATGATAGCTTCAAAGCCATGAAGTTTTTTTGTTTTTTTTTGAAAACACAAAGTCCACAATTCAAATGGAAAATCCATTAGTTTCATACAGGAGTTAACCACAATCAGCAATGTTTAAAAGAAATTTGTATTTACATATATATAAAAAAATGAACTTTTGCTCTGCTATAATAAAAAATGAACTTTTCCTCTGCTATAATAAAAGGGTAAAGATCGGTAACAAGACAAAAGCAAAAATATTAAAATAGCTTGTCATTACGACTCATAGGGGTGTGAGACTTTTAGGTGGTGAATTTGTATTTATATTAATACAAACAGATCATGAAGGCAACAAAAATTATTGACCATTTATTTTGTCTTCATTTGTTTAGTTTTAGTGCAGCGGTCATATTAAGGAACCTAACACAAGAGCTCAGTTTCAACAGAGTTCAGTATCTATCGGAAAATATGATTAGCTCTGTATATGCACATCTATTTAAAGGTGTCAGAGATTGCGTGTTGTGTGTGTGTGTGTGTGTGTGTGTGT
>CM075004.1:22109959-22154145 GCA_037576675.1 Pangasius sanitwongsei | reverse complement strand
GATTAGCTCTGTATATGCACATCTATTTAAAGGTGTCAGAGATTGCGTGTTGTGTGTGTGTGTGTGTGTGTGTGTGTACACAGCTGTGGCAGTAGATAGTGAGAAGCTTACTGTATGCGCAGGTTGGGTGCTCCTGCTCTCTCTCTCCTTTTCTTCATGCCTGACATGGTGTGACGAATCAGGCAGCAAGACTAAAGAACTCTCGACAGACTAAAGTCACTTCTGTCTTAAGACCATGATCATGTGCCAGTCCATACAGCTGTGATGATGACGATGACAAGACCGTTAGTCTACCATTGGCAACGATGACTTCTAACCTTTAGCATGGTTTAAAGCTAAAGACCACGCCATTCAAAACGTGTACTTTACAATGCAGATTGTTGCTTTAAGTAAGCAGCAAGCTGTAGAGTTAAACGAATCCAAAAGGAGAAAGCTGAGGCATGACCTCAGTCTGAGAGGACAGCCATAACCCACAGTTAGTTGCTGAGTGGCAATAACGGCCAAATGAGATCTCCAGCTGTGAAGGTCTTTGGTTTAAGAAATATCAAATCCATTTCACTCTGACATGAGGATGAAGAGAGTGAAAGAGTTTGCTAGCCTAATGCTGCCTCCATCTCATATACACATGACTACTCTGGTGATATGACGAGACCTCGGTGTGGGGGAGGGTCTGCAGCTGTCGTTCTTCACTCAGTGTCCATCTCAGAACCGAAAGAACATGAAGTCCATGTCTGCAGTCCAGCCAAGATGATCGATATAAACAAGTCTACTATGAGCAACTGGAGCACCCACTGTTAAGCCAGAGTGATTATAACACTAATGTGCAGGACAGACGAATGCAATAACACTGAAATATGAGCTGCACATCCAGGAAAACACTGGTGTGTATGTGTGTGTGTCTTACTCTGACTAACTGATTTAGAATAGAAGGCTTTTGATTTGATTAAATCTTTAATCCAGGCCTGCAGCGCTGTGGAGTTTTTAGCTCAAGGAAGAGCCGCATTGAACTCGCTATAACAACATTAGAGAATACGCATGTACACCCAAACCACCATGCTACTTGTGTACATGTATTGCACTCCTAGCCATGCTTAATTTCATTACAATCTAATGCACAGCTTTATTATTTTGCTTTACGCTGCTAAGAGTCTGAATGGATCATTATATCGTTTCAATTATCGCACTTTTATACTGTTGAATATTTTGAACCAATTGAAAATGGAAACCTAAGACACTTTTTAAGGTGATGCTGTACGAAAAATGTATCATATCGAGACACCGCTGCATTGCATCGTATTTAATTTTGTAATTCCTATGCATCGTCTGTACACACTCTAGACGTGAGCAACACAGCAAAAAAATTTTATTCTCACCATACACCATGAGTCAGACTTAGTTTTGCTAACAAATCACAATTCAATTGCTCAACTAGGAAAACAAAGCAAAAAAATGAAATGAAAAAAAAAATATTTTGAGAGATTTTTTTCGTCTAGTCAGTTTCAGTAAGTGACAAAGGAGCACTGAACACCATGAAGCTCAGAAAAGTTTAGAATGATGTTCATATACATTATCACATATCGTTAATTTTCTGATGCACATTGTACAAAGAAACATAAGGATACCTCATAAGGGTACAACATGTATTCACCAGGCAACAGCATGTTAAAAATAGGCTGGAGGAGTGTTAAAATCCGGCCATGGCTGCACAGATACTCAGCTGTTCTATCTGCTCCAGATCTGAACCCTGCTGACCTCTGACTCGCCCTCTGACCTCTGCTGCACCCTCTACACCAGCATTACTCTGCTGTGTTTCAGCAACCGCACACAAGATCTTCGGGATTCATAAATGTATATTTTGCTCATTTCAGAGAATGACGAATGAAAAAAATGCTTTAATTGCCTGATAATCTTACCCAATAACCACATTTTCCCCCTTGGGGACCAATCGTATATTTCCAAATACAACGAGCAATGAGTGACATCCTAACTATTTGCGTTCAAAATTCTTAAAATAATATGATTAAACACTATTCTGAAGGTAAGGCTTTATGCTGTGGTTTGTCATACAGGAGAAGTTTAGACAGAGTTAATCGGTTAAAGTTTTCCTCCCAGGAAAACATGAGTTTTCCTCAAGATTTTAGAGATATCTTCAAGAAAGAGCACAGTTTAGCCTTATTCATATTACAGCATGGCACACAATCATCAGAAGTGCTGTAACAAGTTCTCTCAGCCAGGTGCTGGTGTGTTCACCTTTTTTGATTATTATAAACCTTATTAAACTTCAGCTAGTTTAAGTCTGACAGCAGCAGAACAGGTAGCCAAGAGAATAGTCAGGACATGACCAGTGCAAGCCCAGGACACATCCAATGCTCTTAAAACGGCTTTTCTGTGACACATCTAGTGCCTTTCAAACGTCCTTACTTACTCACAAAGTCACTGGATGGCCTTTAAGGATGTGAAGAACAAAAACTGCACTTATTACACTTTTAAGTACATGAAGAATGAGAATGCACAAAATTGAGAGATAAACAGACAGAAAGACACACACACACACACACACGCCCAGTGAAGGGGTCACAGAACATCTTATTTGTTTTAGGAAGCCGTTTCACATGGTCATCAGTTCCACAGCTCCACAGTTAGACAGCTAAGAAAATGAATCAAGCCTAAACACACACATTTTCACCAATAGCTCTGACCAGAACCTCAAATTCAAATTTACGGGCCTCATAATCACGGGTTTGCGTTCACATTGAAGAATTCCTTCCGAACTGTGGATAGTGTTTTGCGCAATTCCACACCCCAGTTCAGTGAGCGCGGGTCTGCAAAATGGTAGGCACTAGGTTCACATGTTTGAGTTTGTTAAAATTATTTTCCTGTTGTAGCAACGATCAAATGGCAAAGAAAAACACATTCTGGATGCAGGGCATGTCATCATGCAGGAATACGTGCAAACAGGGAGCTGATCTCGTATGTAGGACAGACAGATGTACAGTTTTCGCTGTGCTCTCAGTGCAAGCGCACGCTCCACAAAAGTGAAGTAATTACAGCGCACTGGTGCTATCAAAATCTCTCATACATCAATAACCATAATAACTACTTTCTACCTTCGTAATGCTGGTGAAAATAATGTAACGAGTTGAACCAACCGCATTACTCTGCATGAGCACGGTTCGCTTGCACATCTGATGTGGACCGTGCCACGATTCCATGGAACTGAACCCCAGACCACCGTTTTGAAGTGGGGTAGGGCTCGGATCCCTGGACTGCTCCCTCACTCGAAAACAAAATTAACACTTCAGCAAATCGTTATGGAATCCAACACGTGTGTGACCAAGAGCTCAGAGAGCCCGTAAATATCCTACAGTCATTCTTGGAGGGGATTTTCAGCAGCTTAGGAAACTACATCATCCATTCTGTTACTCACTTTTAATTCAGCGCTTTTTAAAACAAACTGATCCCTGGTCATTCATGTCCTAACGTGTACCCATAATGCTACATCTTTCAAAGATCTCACTAAAATGCTGTTGTGATTTATTCTTCAAGGAATATTATACCAAGGCTAACTATCTATTACTGACTGATCTGTTATGAGCAGAGGTGGTAATGATGTGCTGTGCTCAGTTCAGAGTGGACTTTCCTTCATTCTGTAAGAGGAAATGGTTGGTAAGATGATGGATACTCACAAACTGCCTCTTCGGGGAAGGCTCAGCTCCTTCTGCAAAAAAAAACCACAAATTCAAGATGATGAGATTAGAAAATATATGATGAGCACAATGCTACAAATCACTATTTAACAGACTAAATGTTTCCTAACAGAAGTCACACATCCTGGACTGCACATGAATGAACCACAACATATAAAGATTTCTTTCATTTGCTAATAAATCTGGATTACAAAGTGGTCCCTTCATCACATTTACGTCAAAAAAGTGGAAGAGCTTTTACAAAGTGAAGCTTGCAGGTGAAAACAGTGATGAGGGTAAATCACAGCCAGTAGATGGCAGTGGCATACCGTAGAGCTCTACCTCTGAGTGTAGACACTCTGGACAAAATGAGACATCAGTGCTTTAAAGAGACTCTAAAGATGAAAAATGAAAGCAAATCTAATGCAAAGTGCTCACTTAAAGATTAGACATTGACTAAAAAAAAAAAAAACAAATACATATAAAGACAGACAGATATACACACACACACACACACACACACACTTTGTTCTAAGACTAGAATAACTGCCTAATGATAGCAGACCCAACAGACTGATTAGGGCAGAGAGTGCAAACTGAAAAAGGCTGCTCCATCTGTCTCTGCCTGTAGGGAGTGAATCCACTCCACTGTAAATATTCATGGGAGGATAAACAGAGCAAGACTGCACATGTGCACACACATACACACAGCACTATGATCAACATCTAAAATTTTGAAATTAAAAGCGGTGTATGCACTACCACAGACACAGTCAGCTCATACATATGGTTGAAAAATGATTTTAAAAAATTAGACCTGTCTAAAACCTGAGCATGCACAGACCTCAGTTCAGCTCAACAACAGGTTGAGGTCATGCGTGTCACATCAAGCCAACAGACTTATTATTTGACAGGTGTTTGTCAGGGGGATTATATGTAATTAAAATAAATCTTGCACAATCGGGTAGCTAGTGAGTCAACAAACAAGCCAGCACGGCTATTAGCTGTTCTCACAGCGAGAACACGTTCATTTGCCCTGGAGGATCTGTTGATAAGGGCATAAACTGCACGGGTGGAGGAGCAGAGGTCGTGCATGTAGAGACACTTTGACCAAAATCAGCTAACAAAAACACAGAGCACAGAGTGCTATCACGTTTCAAACCAAATTAGTATGCTGCAAATCCAACATTAGAGAGAGAGAGAGAGAGAGAGAGAGAGAGAGAGAGAGAGAGAGAGAATACTTTATTGATCCCCAAGGGGAAATTTGCTGTCACAACAGCCACAAAACAAGAGCAACAGAGAGGACTAAGACTTAACAGTTCACAAGGCTTTAAAAATGCACAATAAACTCAGAATATACCACAAATTAAAGGGACTAAAAATATACATATAAATAGTTCTCCTAGTTAATTACAGACTAAGACTCCTGTACAGATGAACTGTATGAAATATATTACAGGTTGGCAGGCTTAAAACTGTATTATACATGTGTGATGAGCAGTTGTGGTAGTGTGTGTATAAAAATGTACAGTAGTCATTATTAAAAAAAATGGAGTAGAACAGCTACCCTTTATAGCTAACAGCCAGCAAGTGCTTAATAGCTCTTTCACGCCTGTGTCAGAAACTTAAAAAAACAAACAAACAAAAACAAAAAAGTCATTTAATTGGGATTTAATTCTGGATGCATGTAGTAAAAGACGTGAGAGTGATGAGTGTCTAGGCCTGTCTGCAGGCTATATGTGGGCAGGACAGTGAGCTAGAGAAGCTTCGAGTGCCCTGCAGAATACTAGCGCTAGAAAACTTCAAAGTGCACACTTAGGCAAAAAGCACCGTGACTTTTTTTAATAAGTAACTCAGCCCATATCGACCTGATATTCCCGCTGGCTGGATATACGGGTGCTATATTTCAAGAGATTGCTTTTTCACAGGACCGTCTAATGTTTCACCACTCCCTCCCTCAATTCATAACTTCAGACATCTACACTGGGGATTTAACAATTGTTTAGGAGGAGCACTGATGTAGAAAAGAGGCTCCATGTATGTGTCCAATCTGCAGGACTGACAGCTACAGCTATGTTTTGTGAGTGATTGTTTGGTGTCTAAAGGTCACATGACCTACGCTGGCCTATCGAATTATCAATCAAGTCATGAATTAGCTATTTGACTGAGCAGTTTAGCCTCTTAATGAGCTCAGCGTACTCAATAGTACTGCATGCTATTAATGCTGAGCAGTGCACACCAGTACAGATCTGTGATTGAGCAAAAACTCAAACGCAACTGATGTATTTGCTTTTAAACTGCGTAGCGGTTCAGCAGCGGTCTCATCACACAAACTGATTACTATTGGAAGCAATAAGTTTTCAGCATCCTGTTTATACTCTCAGAATTGAACGAGTGTGGCATTGGGTACTGATGGAAATGGCACAATCAGGAATGTTCATGCACACAACACGGCGACTGACATTTGTAATACTCTGTATTTTTTTTTTTTTTTTGTATTTTAGCCTCAGTGTTATCTTTTAATGTGGAACCAGTCATGACAATTTATGGCCATAAATCAATTTGAACTAGTTATGTTTCTTTTTGTAGAGCTGTTTCATGTTACCACTTCTAACCATCGACCCTAAACAGATGAGACGTTTGTTTTCAATTTGAAGCAGTGAATAAATACATACTTTTCAGTCCAGCCGTGTTTCAACGTTGTTTTCGTCATCAATTTTTTAAAAAAGCAAGCCATGTTATCAGGTCACTAATCAGATGGGAAAGGGAAGACAATAAAATAAAAAGTCTAGTGATAACCCATTTTTCCCTCAGAGATAAATAATTTACATAAATGCTGCATCAGAGGATGTGCTACAGAAGCCATAATGGTTCATGTTTTATAAACCTAGAGTCGGGCTCCCGAGTGGTGCAAAAGCAAAGCGTTCGCTCTACCATCCAGAGGTAATGAGTTTGAATCCCGATGATGTCATAGCCTGCTGTGGATGGGAGTTCAAGAGAACAAATTTGGCCATGCTCTCGAGGTAGGAGGGGCATACACTTTTTCCCGTCAATGCCAGCGACACTAGCCAATCATGGGTATCTGTGAGCTTGTACATGCATAAGGAGGCAGATAGCGCTTTGCTGTACGCCGCCATGTGATGCAGAATGAGCAGCAGTTTGAAAACCTGCAGTTGGCTGGCTGGGGAGAGCTGGCTGGTGGGTGCGGCGCTTGGTTCGATTCACTGAAATACTTTGCTGGGTCTGCGTCTGGACCACGGCCCACCAGTTAACAACGTTCAATTTAAAGCCTCATGCATGAAACCTTAAGTTCACAGAAGCATGAAATTCATTCGTTCATCCTGGTCAGGGTTATGGCAGAGGCATTCAACCCAAATTTAAGTAAACCTAAGAAAAAATATTGTGTACACTAATTAAACCAGAAAGATATTTTGATATAACACATATTGCCCATCACTAGGCTATGGAATGTTTTCTCCTCAGCAAGATGGTACAACAGAGATGATTTTTAGCAGTGCATTTTTTTTTATAGTCTATGCTGCAGAAAATAACGAAATAAATAAATAAACTCATGATGGATAAACTGAGGGATGGCTACCCAGGCAGACTGATTACACAAAGCGATACAGGGTGGTGTCTTAACCGCTAGACAGCAGCTGTTGCGCACTGTGTTCTCAGACACACACACACACGCCCTCTGTGACACGGTTCCATCATGACCATGGGCTAAAAGGCAGAGCAGTAAAATTAGCTGGACTGACAGTTTGGAGCACACTCTAACAAAAAACAATCTCCTTATGGAGCGCATCAATATTCCTCCAGTAATCCAGCATGACAGCGGGCCAGAGTGCAGGGAAATCTAATCAAAGAGATGGACAGAAAAACAGCAGTGTGTGGCTAAATTGGATGCACAGGAGACAGTCATCTGAAAGCAGCTGGTTGTTTAAGACTGGAAGGTGGTCAGCAGTATAGAAACAGTGCAGGCCTCATGGCTGTAAATGGAAGTGGAGGTGTCAAGGGTTAACCTATGCAATATTTACAAGTACAATCTTTCTTTATCCATCACTGTCTGGTTCAGTGGGTTTAGAAAGCAGGCTTTTAGATTCACCCCAAGAGTTCAGCTTTTATCACCAATGGCTGTCTAAGAGCAAAACGTGTACACAAAATAGGAGTGAGATGAGAAAAATAATATATTCTTACATTCATTGGAGTTCTTTTGTAAATTAAAACCGCCAATAGTACCAAAAAAATCCTACCAAATAAAAATTATTTAATAAATAGATAAATCTTTTTTTTTTAAGCCTGAGAAACTACTATAAATGTCCTGCAGCTTAACTCAATTTTTTGGCTCTATGAATGACCACCAAAAAAAAAAATAAATAAATAAATAAAAGTAAAATTTAAAAAACAAAGGCCAGTCTCTAAAAGGCTTTCAGTTACCTGGTCACACACTAATGAACACTGAAAGTCTGTTTAAATAGAAAACTAACTTTAACTTTATGCTAGATTACAAAATTTGAGAGAATGATTCATAAAAAATAAAAAAAAATTCTTTGTATTTTGTTTGAAATGTATTTTCAGTCACATATTTTTCATGATTATTTGGTCAAGGGGTCATACTAGAAGAAAATCAAGATGCATGAAGAACAGAATATATATAACTCTAACATAACCTGAATCAAGTCCCTGATTCCAAAAAAATAAAAATTCCACTTCTACATCACACTTCGATCTATAATGAATGTTGCCTAAAATATAAGGAGCATAAGGAATGCTCTGTGGTGCCCACATGTGATCAGTCTTCCTTTCTACCTCTGAGACGCATTTGTTAAGAAAGCTAAACATCACAACACTTCAACAAAAGCCATAGAGAGAGTTCTTCATGGTCAGAAAATGTGACTGTACTTTGCAATACCGTCCAACCAATCATGCACAGTCTCTAAGGGACGTGATTGACAGGCTTGGCCCTGGGTTTTTTGTCCCCTAGCTGACCTTGGCGTATCCTGGCATGGGTGCTGGGTGGTCTGAGTGTGTGCCAGCTTGGAAACGGAGTGTGCAGAGTGGCAGTGGTGCCAGGAGAGACAGAGAGCAGATCACCCTCCATATTCACTCACACTCGCTCTCAGACTGAGCCACAGGTGCAGAGAGCAAGGAGGCTGCAGATGCACAAGAGCTTATCTCTATACAACAACACAGAGCTGGGAAAAAAGAGGAGATCCTTTCAGATGGCAGCTCTGAGGTTGGCCATCATTAATTACTGCAGGATGCAATATAATGACGCCAAAAAAAAAAAAAAAAAAAAAAAGCCATACAGTCGGCTAAAATAATAATAATTAACACTGCTACAAAAGTAAGCACAATCGACAAAGTATATAATTTAAATTTCCAAAGCCTTGTCGAGTTACAGAAGAATGGGAGATGAGGGATGGAAATCTCCTTGCTAATACCAGTAAATGACATTAGTGCATGCTGCTAAATAAGCTTAATTATAAGCTTATTGATTGTTTTGGAGAGCAGAGAGATGGCTCATCTCTTCTAACAGACTCGGCTCATTTGTGCTGAGTGGCACGAGCTGGCCGGAGAAGCGCGAGGTCAGAGCAGTGGGGACGAGTTAGAGAATGGATCAGAGACCTGCACATCTCAGGCTGCTCCATTATCAATGCTGTAGAGGAGGGGGGAAAAAAACCATGTGAGCAATGCAAATAATGCTGGGTGATTTTCACAATTAATTCAGTTAATTCAAATTAATGTTTTAAGGCTTTAAGGATTTTCAAAATGTTCTATTCGAGATTGTACATGTTTATATATATGCAAATTTAATTTTCTAATTAAAACATCCATAAATGCTATTTAAAAGGTTAAACCAATATGAAGGAAAAATACAGCCTCCTTAACCTGATAAATGCCTCCTACAGCCTGCACTACCTTCAAACACTACGCGCTTAGATTTAAAAAATTTTTTTTAAAAACACGCCAAGAGGACGCCGAGGACTGAGCTCACAGCAAAGAAAGGTGCAAATATCACTTCACCAATATGGAATTGGTACAGGCTTGAAAAGTCAGATGAACAAGTTTATGAAAAATATAATGCTGCGTTACATCCTAAGCGGTAATTCGCCAGTCGGTTATTACGTCACTTTCGACCTCGGCACGTTCGACAGACGAAGTGGGGAAAATAGACGCTCCTGTGTTCGTATTTATTAGAAACAAGCTAGGCAGCTGACTCTAATGAGTGATGTAGATTTTGTTTCTCAAACAGTGAACTGTATAGTCAGTGTTTTAGATTTAACAAACGAATACGTCTGTATGTTGATTAATCTAAAGCTAATACTTGTACATACAGTATAACTCATTTGAAGGTAAGAATTTTTACTTTGTTTATTTCTGAAGTCATGTGGATTTGACGTCACTCCGTACACAGGGAAGGAACTCAGACTTGAGAAGAAAACCACAGGTTGACTTCTCAGTTGCGGTGGCATTTAATGTCACAAAAGACACAGTCCCCATTTACTCTGTCGAGAAAAAAGGGTTCACTAAGTGTTCTATAGCAAATAGTGCAAATTTTTTATAAAACATTATAAATTATAAATGATAAATTATAATATAAATTATATATTAATAACTTTATAAATAAATTGAGTAATCATCATAATCAAGAATCGTTCATAAAGTTGAAAAAAAAAATAGAGAATTTCTAGCGAGCAGACTGGCGCCTCTGCACACAGCACACAGCTCATGACTTATTTCATTATAGCAGGACTAATGAACCTATTAGAGAGGATGAAGGGATGCCCTGCTTCCTTCCTGAGCAGGAGAGGAAAGGAGAAAGGGGTTACGGGGGCAGTTAGATAATGACGGCTATTGACGGTGATGTTTAAGCACACTCTCTATTCTGAGCCAAACTGTTATATCCTTTATATTAACAGAACGGTTGCTTATGTAAAAGGCAGCGGGTCTGGTGGTCCTGCATTTCCAGACTGTTAGCTCAGCAAGTGTGAAGTGTTTTTCCCTACATCATTCCTGACCATTCCTGTGAACCAGTTTCCACACTCACCACACAACCATAGTTTATAGGACACGAACAGCAGGAACAGATAAAACAGCTTATCTAGCTGCAAGAATAGCAGAAAGACTATTTCATCAACCCATAAAATTGCTTTCAATGTGCATAATGGCAAAAAACATCTAAAAAATTTAGGGCTCTACAATCATGGCTAAAATTGTAATCATTTTTTTTTTTCTGACACCACATTTATCTTGATTATTCAAACAATTTAGAAACAATATCATATAAGACTATGCATCTAAGTGTGAGAAGTTTTAAATCCAAATATGATGGCTCCTTGGATGCAACATAGCTATTTTGTCATCGTATACGATTTAGCTCGAATCTCAGCGATGCCACAGCCAGCGGTGTCCAGGACTCTAGGGAGCAAAATGTTCCGTGCTCTCTAGGTGGGAGGGACGGCATACGCTCTCTTCACTGCCAATCACAGCGAGACTAGCCAAACGTGGGTGTCACTGAGCTCATGTATGAGGAAGAGGGCAGACAGCGCATTTCTCTGCGTGTGTTACGCTGCCCTGGGTCCCTGCGACGCTGCATGAGCAGCAGTTTGAAAAGACTTTTATCTTTTATCCTGAGGAAAAGTGTGAATTAAGGGTGGATTTTAAATATGTTTACATTTTCTATGTAGAATATCAAGTTCAAGTTCTTTGTCACATACAGAGTGTTATACAGTCTATAATCGGTACAGTGAAATTCTTTAGAAAAATATATTACTGAAATTATTTAGGAGAGTGTTTTTTGTATTTTCTCAGCTTTAACTACAGGTCATTTGGGTAACATCTGGGCAACTGTTTAAAAAAAGAAAATCTCACACATTCTGCCTCTACAATGAAGTGGAATTTACTAAGGAGCAGTGGAGCTTCTTGTTAGACAAACTCACACAATCAGCGTAAACTAGGCTGCTGCCTTTTTAATCATCCCACGGGGCAGTGGGGTGCAGCACTAAGCCTATCTTAACTAATTGGTGAAATGAAAAGTAAATCATTTGGGGGGGAGCAGAGCTGGGTGAGGGAGTGTGAAGTGACGGGAGAAGCATTAGCAGGAGAGTAATATTAATTAGAGAACTGGGTGCATTGTGGAAATAACTCAGATGATGTCATTGAAAGCATTAGTGCACAGTTGATCCACTGAACATTCAGAATGGCGTTATCGACTACATGATTGATGGCTAAACGAAGCAAAATAAAAAAAATTTAAAAAAAAGCTTAATGGCTGATAGCATGTAAAGCTACTTGTACAAACCAAGGAAATGTAATTCAAATGTAATTTGGCCATGTTTAAATTGTGAATCTGATCATGCACTGTGATGAAGAAGGGAAGATGACCGCCAAACTTCACCATGTAATTTCCATGTGTCGTATAGAGCAGAGAACGGACTTGGATCCAGCTGCACGGAAGAGTACACTGTGTCTCAGACAAGCTCAGTCTCATTTATACTGAAAAGATCCCGAAAGTGCTAAAATGGGCCAGTGAGGAGGCTCTACATTATGCAAGAGCAAAGAAAGGACGGTTGGGAAAGTATTCACACTCTGCACCTGCTGGTCTCAAATGAGCCAAACACACACACACACACACACACACACACACACACACACACACACACACTTACACTCACACTTGGAGACGGCTGCTGCAGCTGCCCATCAAACTGAGCTTGTGTGAAATCAGCACAATTAGCAGACGCCTTACTTTTCCTCCCTCCCTAACTTATTATCCCTACTATTGTTGCATGCTTATAAAAGAATGGCTTTAATCTGAGACCCGCCACCACCTCCGCCTTCTATCCATCATTTCCTCAGCAATGAGGAAAGATAATCTGCACTGATCAGTCTGCCTGATCATATCACCCTCTATCATCGGGCAAAAATGAGAAAAAGAGAGAAACACTAATACTAATTAGAGCTTAAATATTCAAATTCAGTGTGCATGCCTTTATGGAGAAATAATGGAGAAAGAATTACACAGAATACTGGAGTGAAGATTGGCAGGGCTTTTTTTTTTTTTTTTTTATTCATACAATAGAAAAATGTTAATTTTTTTAAACGGGTTAAGCACAGAGGGAGGGCACACTGCATCATGCAAGAACTTGAGTCTTTTTTGACTTTCATTTGAACCATGTTGATCCAGTGCCAGTGTTAATCCTCAGTAGTGCCAACATGCTGAAGCCAATATTCTGTCGCAAACACTCATAGCTCTTACGAATGCCCCTATTAGTAAACATTAGTAGAGCTGCCTCTGTCTCTGATGCTGTCTTGTATTTGGAGGGGAAAAGAAATATGGAAATCGCTTGCAATACACCGTATTTCCTCATCACAGAGGCTTGTAGGAAATTATGAAAAGCATATTTAAAGCTACAGTGTGTAGGACATTTTTGTTAAAAATAAAACATGATTCTCGAGTCAAGGGAGAAAAAAAGTGCACTATAATATAATATGATGTTCCTGAGCTGCTGTGAGTTGCAGAGGCTGCCTGGGGTGTCTGGGGTTCACTAGCTAACATTAGATGACTTGTGCATTCCGTAGGTTATGAGCTGCTTATGATAGCGCAGAATGAGCACCACTTACACACCACAGCCTCAGATTCGGTTCGAGTACTGCTGCTTGATCAAGCGTTCTGATGTGCTCAGTATCTGTTTATTTTTAATCTTATAACATGTCTGTAATGAGCAATCATAAGTTGCGAATATTGGGCTGCGTCCCAAACCACATACTAAATAGTATGTCACTAAATGTCACTACACCACTGGTGTCATTATTATTTACTTATATGACTTGGTGTGCACTGAATGGTTTGAGACATGAATGTATGAACTCTCAGTCGTGATATTAATGCGCATGTTACAGAAAGAGTGCAGCACAACCCACTTTTTCAAAATGTCTGCAGTAGAATTTTTGCTAAGAATTTCTGTGAAGGTCATATTTATAATGAGACCTATATTTATATATTATTTCAGGCAGATAAAAAAGTTATAAGCAGACCATAAGCAGAACATAGCAGCCAGTGCAGAACATTGAGGTAAAGTGAAAAAGACTCGGGTAAAATGCTCTCTTTCTTTTGCCTGTGAGGGTAAATCTAGTCTGGTCTAACCCTGAATCAGGATACAAAGAACGTTACAAGTAATTAGAGGTAAAAAGAAAAGCGATAGGTGGCCTGGCACTCTTACTCAGTAGACGATGTAAAGACCAAATCCAGATGTCGATACCATTTCAGTCGACTTTAGGGGATACTGATTCTCTCTGAATCCTGGTGAATGAGGCAGAAAACATTTCTTAATTAACACAGACAGTTACTGTCACCTAATGTTAATGTTCAGTATAAAGGCAGCACGTCTTGCACTGAGCTACATTTAACACTCTTTTCGGCGTTAAGAGAGGTGTGTAATCCGATTATGATCACATCATTCCATTCAGATACTACTTCATCTTGATTTAGTGCTTGGTAGAAACTCTAAACAACTTTAAACAAACACAGTCCATCAAACAGGATGAAAATGAGTGTGCAATTACCTCTTCAGCTTTCATAATAGACAGACAACAACTGATAAACTGACCAGCAAGTAGAGACCGTCTCTCCTCTGTGCAGATATTTTATAGACCGCTGCAGGAACGCGATTAGAACAAAACTATAAATCAATGATGTGAGCATTAAAGTGCGATTTATTTTGAACAACTTCTACAACTACAACATCCACTACTCCTGAAAGTATGGTTTTGGAATGATGGAGAAAAATAAAACAGTGAGCTAACATCATCTCCTCCTTTGTTTCTTTTCCTGCTTTATTTTCTTCTGTCGCCTTTTAAGCTGCGAGACCGAGTTAATTACCAGCAAGCAGCCAGAAACACCTCCACTATTCTGTGCTCAGGTCCAACTACCTGTGACAGGTGCAAACGTGTAATTCTCACCTTCAGCAAACCCCACAGTCACATCCATAGAAACACCTCTGGAGAGAAGCTGTCTCTTTCCCACCCTCACTCACAAACACATTTAGCCTCCAGACTCACACTGGTGATCCACTGCTTGGCTCAGAACTCACCAAACATCCGTGAGGCAGCTTTAACAAGAAAAACTGAATAAATACAGAAACATAAAGCGCCTTAAAGCAATCAGGGATCAACAACAGAGACAAGACAGAGCATGACACATTCACACAGATGTATAAAAGAGAGAGAGAGAGAGAGAGAGAGAGAGAGAGAGAGAATAATGTGACAAAAACAGATCTTCAAACCTCAAATAAAACCTCAAGTGCAAAATGAGGTACAAAGACGAGAAATTACACATCATGGACAGACAAGGAGAGCGGCACAGGGATGAAGGATGGTCCTCATTAGAGGAAGGGGAAAAACGGAGGAGTCTGGGTCCTCAGGGAGGAGAGTGCACGAGTGGAGGACGATCAAAGACAGCCCCCATACTGACACACTGCAAACACAATGCCGCTGTTGCTCTACATCTGAATATTACCTGCTGACACAGGACACAGGGATGAGGCATCAGACACACAGTCAGAGAGAGAAACAGAGAGAGAGAGAGAGAAGGTATCAAACAATAAAAGAGCGAGTGAGAGAGAGGGGCAGAAATCCATTCATAAATCAATATGGTATTTCATATTTCCAGCTTGAAAGGCCTGGTTAAGATAAATGAAGCTCATACACTCCTTAGACCTCTACAGCTTCAACCCTACAGCTTATTATACAATAAGTAAATAGAAAACAATGGGAAACAAACTTACACTCTTAGAAAAATCCATCTTGTGCCTCTTCAGTTCGCTCCTCTTAGAGAACTCATAATGAAAATATAATGCAATCTATGTAAAAATCCCTACAGCAGAGTTTCCCCTTTAAGAAACCATTCCAGGACTGCAGTGTAGTAATTAATTTAAGAAAGGGAACACTGATCTCATTTCTGTCCTACTAAAGCTTTAACTGCTCATGGAGTGAAAAAAAATAGAAAAAAAAGTAGTGGCTGGATCATTGGATATACAGTAGTGTGTTAGTTAATGGTACGGTTATTTTTCATCTCTAACGCTCACTCACTTATAGAAAAACTGTCAAAGAATATCTTATGCCTTAGCAAGGCAGATAGCATGGTCTTGTCCTAAACAGTGATGAAGAGTGCCAGCTTTCACAGCATGGCATCCGAGCGGTTGAAGAGGCACTGGAGTAGAGAAGAGATCCTGGCTCTTATTTCAGTTTGGGGCGAACCAATTTCAAAATACAATAAAACATTAATCAGAGTATACCAGAAGCATCCATTTTTATTTTGTAATTCGGAAAGTGTTTAATATCTGGGGGAGGGTCACACATACACGCGATTCGAGACTAAATACAGCAAGTAGCTGCAGTCAAAGATCTTTTTTTCTCCCACTGTTATGTGACCTCTGTATAGAAAATCACAGACGTGTACGGACTAAAATCAGACGAGCGTTGAGTTTGGTGAAAAACTGTAGGTGATTCACTCTGTAATGCTCTCAGACGAGGACGGAGAAAAAGAGCAGCATGGCCAACCCAGTCGTAAATAAACTCACAGAGGAGTCTGACAGGGCTAAAGTGTGTTTTTTGGAACTTCTGACTAAAACATGACTATTTACCAGTTATACTGGCAGTACCTTGTCTGTCTGTGTGACAATGAAATTAATGTGTCAGGTAGCATCCTCTCAAATGTTTCAAGACACATCATTAAAGTGCATCTAAATGTTTGTATCACTTCTATTACACATTCATTCATTAACTGCAGGTCAGTCACTGGCTATTTGAGGAGCTTCTCATCAAAGAGGAGAATTCATTACCAATAAGTCATGCTTTCCACACAAAGACTAACCATATCTGACTGTGTGTGTGTGTGTGTGTGTGTGTGTGTGTGTGTGTGTGGCCCTTGCAGCTGAGACCTCACATTTTCTGGCACACTTCCCTCTCTCCTTCACCCCTCCTTCTCTGTCTTCTGGCTATAACGATGAGCTCATGCTCTCAGCATGGATGCAGAGTGAGCTCATTGCTGAACTCTTAATACATTTATCCAGTGCTTGGCAGGAAAGGCAGGTCAGTCGGTCTATCGTGACCGCCCAGGCTACAGAAGTCAAGAGTAAGCTGGAGGGAACCAACAACTATGTAGGAGTCCTTTTTAAAAAATAAATAAATAAATAAATAAATAATTTTTTTTTTTTTAAAAAAAGGATAAGACTACCAGGCTCCACAGTGTGATCTGGGTAAATTCTGTTTCAGGATGGTTTTGGTCACTGAAGTGGTACTGAGCATCCATACACTTGATTCAACACATTATTAAATACAGGGTGTCCCAAAAGGGGAAATGAATATTTTTAGCAAACATTTTTCATACTTAGTTATATTTTTTCCATGTAGCCTGTAAGAGTGCCTTTGATAAAAGAAGAACGGATTGAAATCATTCTCATGGCTGGATCGAGAAGCTGTCACAAGGTTGTGATGGACTTTAACAGGAAAAATGGAAAGCACATCACACACGACACTGTTGCCAAACTTATTAACAAACACAAAAAGACTGGAGGTGTTGTGGACCAACCGAGAAGTGGACATCCAGGAACATCCACTGACAAAGGCATAACCGATGTGGCGCCGGCATACATTAGTCCCCGCATGCATGGAGAGTTTTGGGACAGATTATTGAAGAGAGAAAGGTCTTTTTAATTCAGGACATGACGTTATTGGAAAATCAACTTCAGAGTTATCCCCTTATTGTTGGACCACATCACACCACTCATCCTTTGACAAATTTTTTGGAGCATGCCAAATTCAACGGACCATGATGTTCATTTCAGCCATAGAGGATTTTCTACCATTTTATTTTATTATATGTTCAAAAACAGGTTTTTTTCCCCATTTCTTCTCTTACAGATTTTGTCTAATCATCATGAAAATCTGACCACAGCATCGTGAGACCAACCCAAACTAAACCCAAATACTCTGATTTTTCATATGTGGGACATTTTGTCCATAATGTGCAAATGAATTTGACGGTGAGTCCCCAAATAGGACATGAGGGCATATCTCAGCAAGTGTGACATATTCACACCAAACTTTGTACCCAAGTGAAGAGCCACAATCTAAGGGACTCCAAGTAGTTTCATCTAAATTCACCTCTAGGTGGTGCTATAATTCACAAATTTGTAAAATTGCCAGTAACTTTTTAATAACATGAAATCCAGATTCTTTGTGATTCCCTGGAAGGTGCTGAGCGTTCTTATTGTAATGAATTTGTGAGTATTTCCTAATAGGAAATCAAAACTGTTTTTAACTTCCTCTCATACAAATTTTGTCCAATCACCACAAAAGTTTGACGACAGCATCAAGAAACCGACCTGAAAAAAATGATGCTTGATGCTTTTACGTGTTGAAACAAAACTTGTCACATATTTAGCAACATGACCTAATGTTAAAACACAAGCTTTGAGTTCATTTGCAACTTGGAAAGGCTACTGAAAACAGGAAGTGAGGCAACATCTCAGCTGATGGGTCCATTGGCTTCTGATCTTTCTCCTTTTCTAAGCGGTGGGGCAAAAAGTGCTTGGCTCCCTTAATCACTGTTTACAGCTATAATTTTATTAACTTTGCTAGTTTCAATCGTGAGTTTCCCTCTCATGTTTTTTTGCATCTATCTAGTAGAAAATTTAAGGTATTTAAATATTTCAAGTGCAATAGAATTATTATGGTCATAAATTGGCTTACTAACTGTAATAGCCATTATTTCAATAACCGGAATTGTAATTTATTATTGTGCAACCCTAGTTGGCATTTCTACAGACATTTCTAAGTATCCTTCACTGCATAATGGAACCACCCTTAACGTATAAAACAATGTCAAACCATTATGCTGGAGGTTTAAGGGTATGATTAGCTTGCACACATCCGTCTACACACTGTCAAACCCATGCCCCAATTTAGCCATCAGTTTTCAGACAGAAATGTGGTCTGTACGGATTCCTTTGGAATGGACGAGTTAATGGCCTTCTGCCTCAGAGGACCTGAGGCATGACATAACTACCTGCACACAGCAACCATCCTCACACTGACACACAATCACCCACACTCACAACCACAACTGTGCTCAAGCCAGAGATTTCTTTGGGTACAGACCTCTCCCTCTGTTTTTTTTTTTTTTTTAAACAGAAAATCGGATTAAAAAACAGAATTGAGAGGGCATGTGTGTGAGAGGGAGAAAACAGGAAACGTTCGCATCCTGAGGACCATCAATACTATACTGGATGAGTGGAACCCCTGGTGAGCCGTTCTTAAAAAGTAGAGATAAAGTCTGTTCAAATATTGGTAGTAATCCCCATGAACCATATTAGGTTTAGTAAAAACACAGGCTTGTTTACAAGTTAAGTACCGTAATTTCATACTATAAAACTCAGTAATAAAAAAAAAAATAGGAAGAAAATTCACGCTTGTGTAATCATCATTTGCATACTTCACAGCAAGAGCAGTTGTCTCTCGAACCTGTCAATGTGGAATAATATTTAACCTAATGAGGCTGACTAACACACACCGGGTCACCAAGACAACATGGTTAATATAAAGTAGCAATGCATGTCTAAGAGTCTCGTACACCATTACAGTATTTATCACTACTGATCCAAATTGCTTCAGCTCATCTCCCCTCATCTCTTTGCTCTTAGTTGCACTGCGCTCATCTATACACTCACTGGAGAACAATTTAATATTTAATCTGGAAAATAGCAAGATAGATGAGAAAGGAGGCTAATAATACTCTGTAGCTCATCTTTATATGGCAAGGGCAGGTGTGCATCAGTGCTACAATTTTCAACATTTTCATCATCCTTTATTAGATGCTTGAACACATACACCAACAGAGGTGTGCACTGTAGAACTTCTGGGTATCACCTAACATTCAAATAGTTAATTTACTGAATATATTTGCTTAAAATCCTTAAGTTTCAACTCAGAGTGCTAAATTTAAAATCACTCTCAAGGCCAAATGAGGAGTAATTTTTGACAATCACTGATGATGAGCTAAAACACTTTTACTCAAAATGTGACTTATAGAATCTGCTTATTCATATCCTCATCATTAAACATAATACTGACACCAGATATAAACATTAATTTTTTTTCTGGATGGGATATTATTTCATAGAGTTGTTAATTTCTATAGTACACAAACTGAAAGGATCTGCCTATGCACAAACAGTGTTCGATTAAACCATGTTTAAAGTTACGTGCAGATACAATAATAGGAGTCCAGCTTGTTTTCCACTCGGTGGTTTTAACTAAAGATTAATCAATAATGCAGAGGTTTCTGGCACACTCAAATTAAAGACTTTTATTAAAAACATCCAAGTTGTGCAATTAAACTGGTTTATGTCAGCTATTATTAAGATATTAAAGTCCTCATTACAAACAAAAAACAAGTGGAGTGGATTGGAAATGCTGGGAACGTCAGCACAAAAGCTTGGTGAACACACATGTCAGACAAATTGAACTCCTCGAGCAATATTTGCTGGTCTAAGCCTGAAATAATCAGCAAACTCCCAGTATCAGCAACATAAAGATGAGCCTGAACAGCTTATCTAGGTGCTGCTTATTACTCACAGGCTGTGTCACTTCCAGCAAAACCAATTTCCCATTTCATCCCTGGACTCCAGAGACAAGCTGGGTTTGGTGTGAGGGAAGACTGAGCCAGAAGAAAACACGATTCACTATAAATTCTAACTAACCACAATACAAGATGTTATTACACCCCTGACACACATGTTTAAAATGCTTCAAGGGAAAAAAATACACTGAATTTAGATATGAAATGTGGCCATGAAACTGAACAGCCTAATCAGTTGAAAACTGGCTATTTATCTACATATCTAGAACAAAGAACTCTCAAACATAGCCAGGGCTTGGGAGACCACTAGGAAACAAGATTTAGTAGAACCACCATTAACACACACACACACACACACACACACACACACACACACACACACACACACCCTTTAACATCTTCCCAAAAGAACTTGCAAGTGCATCTTTACAGACCACAGGGTTTAGGTCTTACACCAGAGAGACGCATTAAGAGCATTAAGACGAAAGCTTTGGGTCATAACGGCCTATTCATCAACAGCTGAGATGAGGAGGGGGGTCTTTATTCAGAATGACTCTAAAAAGTAATGCTGAATAATTTAATACTGCCTTGAAGGAATGTAACACACGACACCACAAAAATATATCTGCTCCTAATCAAGTCGAGAGCTAAACAGTGGACAGGCTTTCAATGGCAGTTTCTTGTCTGATCCCCGATTTTAACAGAACAGAGCCCCCGCTGGCAGAACCTCAGGATGGAGGGATTTGCAAAAACAACCCCTCCTCGCACAGTTCAGTGAACTCGCAAAACACAGAGCTCAGCAAACATCACCCAAACTCTCTGCCAGACGTTCTGCATCATCACTCATCACCCCATACAAAAGAAAAAGCAGATTAAACCCACAGGCTCATAGGGCATGTTGCAATAATCAATTTATCAATATATTAGGTATGCATTTTACATCCATTTGACATTCATCATACCAGTACTATATTTCATGACACCAGGACTTCCCCTTAAAGCTTTAAAGATGTCTGGCCTTCATTAAGATTGATCAAGACAAGCCTGGGTTGAAGTAAAGTGTCTGCATTTTTGCTCAGTTTCAAATCCAATTTTTTCCATTTTCATCATAAGAGCAGAAATATGATCTATCCTACTATGATGTCTCACTGATTATGCTAGTAGCTCTTCACCAAAAAAAAAAAAATAATAAAAGAATACCCTGATAATGCTCAAGTAACTACTAGCACAAACTCATTTACAACACAATAATTCATCTATATAATAACTTGCAATAAAAGCAATGTTTTTGACACACACACACACACACACACACACACACACACACAATTTCCGTTATAGGCTATAAACCATCTAATCCGGAAAGACTGACCGTGTACAGTCTCACTCAGTCTCACTAATATTTCTGTACTTATGCTAGCAATGATGGGATGCACAAGATAAATGTCTCAATATAATGTTAGTAATATGTGCACAATACAACAAAATATCTAATCAATAAACAACATTCACATAAGCTTTGGAAAGTAATAATCAACATCAAACTATCAGTCCCAGTTGTACTCGAACTGATTCAGTGGTTGATGAAATAAAAACTTGATACTAGTGATATAAGCGTATTGTGCTTGCCTGTGGTTTTCTTTGTGTAATATTAGCATGGCTTCACAGTTAATGTCAGACATTTGCTAATTAAATTCTCAGAGATAACCAAGATCCCTGAATGCTCATGGTCCATATGGTAGATGTGGTAAAGCTAAAGCTTGATGAGACTCATGGTGGTTTGATGAGACTTTATGGGAACATGGATTAACATTTATTCATTTAAAATGTGTTGCAAAGAAATTTGCAATGAAGAGACTGGATTAATTAATTCTTTCAAGAGATATGAAAGGAATCGGTATCTGTGCGACTTATTATTACATCCAGAGTGAACTGTGTTACATCATATTTTCAAGGTTTACTTCAATAAACAAGGTGTATTTTACAAAGACTGCTATGAGAAATGTCAGCAAACGTCAAAATGGGCTTCAACTTCATTCAGATGCTCAATTGGTAGTAGCAAACTGGTGTGAAAATGCTGCTAAATATTTTAAGATGATGTGCTAATTAAAAAAAAAAAAACAAAAAAAAGAAAAAACACAACTCATGTCTGTGTTAAGCATCCTTGACAGTTAACACATAGATGGACAAAACAGCATGAGAATTTTCGCATTTGCATTCATTACACTTCTTCAAAGTCAAGGAGCCTTACCTGGAGACCTCGCCGTCTTAGAATACTCGAGTCGTCCATTGTGCTGTCCTCCAGAAAAGAGCTTCAGATATGCTGTTTTAGCACCTTGTTAAAAGACGAGTGAGTAGTTAACCCAAGATTTGGGGGCAAGGACTCGGGGGCAAGGACAGGCACTTTCAGTTCACCTCCTGCAGTGGTACTATAGAGAATCGTGCCATGAACAGGCAGCAGCAGGCAAAAACGAAGGGAGAAAGTTCTGTTCTCACAGACTAGCTCATGAGTTAGTTTGCATTTCAGCAAAATTACTTCATCTGCATTATGTTCCTCATAGCATAATCATCAATCAGAATGACACTGATATGATTGTGAGATAAAATTAGCAAGTCACAGCAACAGAAAACAGTTCTTAAATAGCTTTGATAGCCTTAATGCTTCTGTGAAAGTTTTCATAAAAAATACAAAACAGTTTCTTCTTGTCTGTTTTAGTCAGGTGCATGCGGATCTTCAAATAAACAAACTAGTCTGTGGATCTCCAAAGTGCAACGCTCAGAACTTGTCCTGTGTTGATGTTTATTGCATGATCAGCACACGATAAACAACAATCTTTGGCGCTGAGCCCCTCCAAGCAAGGATGTGTAGGATAGCACCATCGGCCTTCCTCTGCTATCCTCCACTCACACTTCCTATCTGTGGATTCCCATAAGGACTGATTTCTATGGAAACCCCTGGCTCTTCACTACCGGTGGGCTTCTAGTGATGAAAATGGCAGCTTAGAGGATAAAAATAGAATGTAAAGGACAGCGCAGTCCTTCTCCTCTTAAGCATTATTTAAAAGACAGTAATCATTTCCAACACAAATACCATCCTTCACACCAGAACCACTCCCAGTAGAAGAAAAAAATAAAGAAAAAAAATACAGATGTTCAAGCTGTTGTTCAAGATGTTCAATATTCTTCTCAACTGATTATAACTTGCGTAACAGTTCTATAAGGTTTAGCCAGTGACTTGGATGGTTGGTTCTAAAATATCTGCAATAACAGACTGTCTCCACTCAGACTTCACAGCTGCAGAAGCAGCCTACAAAGCAAACAACTCCACTCAGTCCCTCATTGCGAGATTCCAATCCTTCCACTCCCTCAATCAAGGCATGGCGCAAAAGAGCTCCCAGTGTCCGAAAAATAGATGGAGGGAAGATACTGTGGTTTATTCGCATGCAGTCAGACTTTCCTCGGTTTCCATTTCTCTGTAGCTGTGTATAGTTTTCTTTTATCAGGCATTCCATCCACCTGATAAAATGAACTTGCACTTAACCGTAAATGTTTTTGATCCAGAACAGCTGCAGTGAGAGAATAAAGTAATCCATGAGCAGCAAAGGAAGAGTGGCACTTCTATTCACGTCTATTCATCTTCGTCATTGATGTGGCACTGGTTATGAATGAGCTGACTGTCAGAGTAGCCACCACAGTCAGCTTATCCTATAGAGCTTCTTTGTCCAGTGGACCTGTACAGTGATGAATCAGATACTGACTCTTCTTTCTCTGCAACTGAAAACGAAACCAGAGTCTGCTTTTTCTGCATTCTCCATGTTCCTCACATGCCTCTGCCTTCCTCCTCTGCCCATCGCGTAGGAGCATTTGCTGCACAGCATGCTCCGTCTCTCCTGTCAGCCAGGCAACACACCCAGCCAGCCAATCGGATGCTAGCAAGCTCATGTGCATTTACATAATATGAATGGGGGAGCTTCGAGGCTCCGCCTGTTCACTCTCCTGCTCCTGCTCTTCTAATCTCACCACGGACCCAGATTCACCTCCTAAAGCACACTGAAACACGACGATGAATAAATGATGCCTTCCCTCAGCCAGGATTAATTATTTAGTCTTAATGCTTGAACAAAACTCACTCAGGGTTTAACACAGTCTCTCTTCATTTGTCTGTTTACTTAGTGCTTTCACACAGCAAAAAATATTTTAATAGGACCCTGTGCAAGCCTCTCTCTCTCTCTCTTTCTCTTTCTCTGCAGAGCACTTCACTGCTTTGTTCTGTTCTCTGGGGGAGACAGGGACATGAGACACATGAAAGAGAAAGATTACCACCTATGTGAGTGCATTTTCAGGAGTGTCTCCTTATTACTATCCTACCTCGCTCTGCTTTTCTCTCTCATAATGATAACTAGCACAACCGCAATGACTATGAGGACAAAAAGAGAAAGGAAACTCTCTTCACTTTGAGACCCACTTTCAAAATATTTGTACAGGATAAGTGGGCCTGGAAATGACAAGCAGGCTACAAGCGTTAGCTCCAGGTTATAGAGATTTGAATCAGCCTTAGAACTGGTTCTCATTTGCATATCCAGTATTTCACATGTAACGTGTTTGTGTGGCTTAGTTTTCTAGTGATGTATGTGCGTCATTGTGTTGCTACAGAGGCGTTAAGCCCTTCCTCTATAACTAAATAACACTCAAATGAGCTGAAAGCCTTAGCATGGTGCCTTCTATACACTACTTACAGAACCTGCTGTGTCACCCTGAAAAATAGGTCAAGGTCTGAAACAGGGTGGCTATTAATACATGCACCACAGTGAGGCTAAATTCTTGAATCTGATTGGTCAGAAGGTGTGCATTATTTTCATATAACAGCACAGCTCGGACAGTAGTTCCGGCTGTAACATGAATGATAGGTTAATATTAAGGCACTCACTCTAATAGTTTCTATAGTAACAGCTCATATACAAGGAAGGCTTTTTGTTAGGAGATGTTTATTTAAAATTTATGGAAGGAGATTAGAGAAGAGTATATGCTTTCTGGTTACTCGCTAAAATAATAAGCTCCTTTTTTTTTTAAAGCGACAGACAAAGAGAGAGGGAGACAGAGCAAGAGAGAAGGTGGTGAGGGAATGAAGTTGTTGAGATTCCACAACATTAATTCTACATTTACATTTATGAGTGACTTACAAAAGTGCTTTGAGGTCCATCAGAAATACATTCTAATACTGGCTCGCTAGGTCACAAACTAGGAATACCATCAGCCCAAAACTCTGCTGGGGAGGTAATAGACAAGCGCTCAGACAATACACTTTTTTTTTTTTTTTGGTTTTGTAAGCGTTAACTTAAGTTTGAAGACTGCCAGTGACTCAGTGAAGTTCATTAAACATTGAAACATTGTAATCGTTGGCATATCGCTGAGGTGTAAATGCAATAACACACTCCAGATGACGCTAGTATATGAAAACTATGTACTTGGAGGGGGGCTGCTTAATTTTGACCCTATAATTATATCAGTGCTCATTTTATTATTAGTTTGCAGCATTTCTGGCTCTTTAAACAGAAGAATAAGAAGTTTTTTTTTTTATTGGTTGGTCCACTTAAGATGTAAAAGTCTTAAACAATGCCTGCTCTCTATGAATAGCACTGTATCTCATTCTGATAAGAATTCCACTTGTGTCCCCGTGACCGTTAAACTGCATCATATGCTCTTGAAAACTGGCCTTCTCTCTCAGTGTAATAAAGAGCACCAGATGCAGCATTTTTTCTAGTTAGTTTAGTTAAATAACTAGTTTCTAGTTATTTATGTACACCCAAAAAGATAAATGTCACTTCAATCCAGTAGAGATCAATAAAAACAGGGACACAAACATTATAAATCACTGCTCAGTTAAGCCACTCAATAGTGAAGGACAGATTTACAGCTATTACGTCTATCAACACAAACATTAGAAAAAAAGCAAAGGAATGAGGAAAAGGATCATTAGTGACTAACAAACAACACTTCATACGTCATATATTAAATGAGAGCATGTTCAGATGTTGCATGGCTAACTGCCAGGGAAATGTTTATTTAAAAAAAAAAAAAAAAAAAAAAAGCACTGGAGGTCAAGGAAAGAGACTAATTCAGACAGTAAGATGAAGAGACCCTTAACGTCCTCTATCTTGCCATGAAAAGCTGAATCAAAATAGTGAATTTCCTGAATAATATGTTTGGTAATTATTTATTATACCACAGTAATGTTGAGCTCTGATTGGTCAGAAGGTCTTGAATTATTTTCTATAGCAGCAGCTTTGACAGTAGAATCGGCTACGAGGCAAATTTATATTAATGCGCTTGTGCTAATATGTTAGCCTATTGTTTCTAGAGCAACAGCTGAAACAAGGACTTGTATGGTTGACAAATCACAGAAATAGATTAAAAACATAATTGATTTTATGTAATTGTTGATATGGTGAAGGAGTGAAAATTGTCTCCGGTGACAGTGCTTCGTAACAGTACGTTTTCGGATTTGGAAAGTCTTCAGGACAGTGGGATTTGCGTTTGCCGGTTTCTCTGTAACATGACAAGCTGCATTTATGTGTCTTATTAACTTAAAGAGAGAAGAAGAGAAGCCGGTGTGGGAACGACCACTTACCGCTGCTGTAGTGTAAATGATAAACTTGTTTCGCAGATCTTCCATCACATTAAATGCAACTATAAATGGATAAAAAGTATAGCATTTTTTCCATTATAAAATTTTTTAAAATGTAACTATTAAAAATCGTAAAGCACTTCAAAACATTATTGGAAATTAATCAACAGTAACTTCCCTTCATGTTGGGCCACACCACCACCCAGTCACTGATTATTTTCCTATAACAGCACGCTCCTAAGTGTTGCATTCCTTACTAATAATAAGGTCTAAATAAATATTAAACACATTCCCAAAAATAAACACCATAACCTTTCTAATGTACAAAGCTGCACTGAGGTTTCACCCTTTAAAGCCACCTATAAAGCCACATATTAAGAAAGCCAAGTGATGAGCTGCTCTGAGAATAAAAGGGTTGGTAATGAAGGTGGTAGAAAGAGATAAACAAATTCTAACAGGATAACTGGATGCAAAAAAATCTGGTTTAGCATTACAAAGTTGTGCTAGACCCCACAAACAGTTTCCCCTGACAGAGAGAGAGAGAGAGAGAGACTGAAAATTAATTAGATACTCCCTCTGGCAAGAAAACGTGTCTCTAAATCTAAAGAACAAGCTGCTCCTTTCTGTCACAGAGCTATCACTAGTAAATTGTGTGAGCCTAGAGCTATCTATAAATTAGTCATGAAAACAGACTGGTGTGCAAATATTCAGTGCAAAGGTGAGGGAAAAGAAATCACCACTTTAATCGTGTTCATTTTACAAATGGAAACACTAATACACAAAACTCATCAGT
Organism: Pangasius sanitwongsei; assembly: GCA_037576675.1. Taxonomy (NCBI): domain Eukaryota; kingdom Metazoa; phylum Chordata; class Actinopteri; order Siluriformes; family Pangasiidae; genus Pangasius; species Pangasius sanitwongsei. The sequence goes on along the minus strand of CM075004.1, from coordinate 22,126,393 downwards.
TAATACAATAAACTTGTACTACTAACCATGATCATAGACAATATGGTTTCTACATACCCACAGTCACGGTCAGTGCTACACAGTCAGTTCCAGAATTATTGGTACCCTTGATAAAGATGTGTAAAAAGGTTAAGAAAAAATGCATCTGTGGTTAACTAGTTTAATCTCACAAGTAAGATCATGTTATGACAACCTAGTCTAAAAAGATCATGGTTATTAAAGTATCATGGTATTACTCAACCAATAAACACACACACACACACGCGCTGGTGGTGTAAATTATATAAAATTATTAAAGTATTTCAGGAAGAAAAAAAAAAACAAAAAACAAACAAAAAAAAAACTTTGTATCTATAACAAAAACCAAAAGGATCAAAAAAAAGATCAAATCCCCTAATCATTGTTCTTTCTGCTGGAAGATTTCTGGACAAATGTCTATTTAGTGATGCTGCCGGAGGACGTCTGCAGTAGTTATGATGGTTTTGCACGTGATACGCGATCTCTGTATATATCATAGCGACGGGAGTGACGCATGGTCACCGCACTACATACACTTCATTTTAATACAATGCAATCGTTTTGAGCTTTATTAGAAGCGCCTGTTATAGTGTGTGTGGCCATGCGAGTTGCGCTCATTCATTAGTAGGTCACATGGCCGTAAACTGTATGTAGGCTATAGTCTACAGAAAGCACAAACTCATCTGTCATGTTCTAGGAACCCAATAGTTTACCTAAAAGCTGTTTTAAACTCGACCAGAACAGATGATAGAAAAGAGGGCTTTCTGGAATGTATTTAACTGAAGAAAAAGCACAAAACCCCTTTTCCCACAGGACACGAAAGAATCTTAACCCAAAGATATTTTTTGAGAATGACAATTCAGTGAAATCTATTTCATCGCCAGTGTTCATCACTTTGTCATTATAACACAGATAACGGCTGTGAGGAAAAGCGGCATGAAACCATGACACCGTAACAACCCAACTCGCAGCAAAAAACATGAGAGAATTCTACATTTAAATTGAATTGAATATATTCTAAGAAACAGTTTTTAAAAATCCTAATCAAAAACATGCTTTTAACAAAAATCATGTGTATCATAATTATTGGCACCCCTGCATTTAGCACTTTGTAATATGAACCTGGTGGATAAAATGGTCAGACTTCTTTCATATTTTGTCATGCAAGACTAAGCGAATCAACCACAAAGACATTTTTCATAACCTTTTTTTACCCACCTCTGCCAAGCATACGAATAATTCTGGAGCTGACTGTACACTGCAAGGCGTATAATATTTTGTTAATTTGTGATGCAATATAACTGCAATACACTATTTTTGTCCATAACTTGCAGCTCTGTAATCTCAGATCTACGACTAATGATGAATGTAAATGAATCTCTGCACAGACACACTGATGAAAAGAAGTTGAAAATCACACAAAGTTGCGGCTCAAATTCTCAACAACTAGTGCACGCTACATTACACATCTAATGTACCGTGCTATTCCTAAGAGCACGAGTTACGCAAACAGCACTGTGTACGACACCCTTCCTTAGCCATGGTAATGTTAAATAAAGCATCAATAGCATTAAGCTCACTGTGACTAATGTAGTGTTTAATAGAATGCTAATAAAACACTGATGGTACCTATCAGCAATATCACCAGCGCTCGTGATGTGTCCAGAGACGAACCATTTCACTGGAAACCAAACACCTACTATAATCATGCTCGCCGATAATGATTAATGCAGTACACTGGGTAACATTAGAACATTACACATACCACATATCTTCTAACATCACCGCACTGATCTCTAACGGCCAGTACAGGAATTTATAAAGGCACAGACACTTCAGAGCTCTGCACGTGTCTGCAAGAGGTTTTATCTGGAGCTCAGAGATGCAGGCTGGAGTAGCTAATGCAACAGAAGAACATCTAGAGGCTCGCAAGTGGCACAACAAAAAATAGCCCTATTTTTGGGAGACTGATAGTTCGAACACAGCCATCCATGCCAAGAGTCCAAGACAGTACAAATTGGCTGGGCGTGAGGGATGGCATTACACAATCTCTCTCTCTCTCTCTCTCTCTGCCATCAATCACAGCAACACTAGCCAATCGTGGCCATCTGTGAGCTCATGTATGCAGAAGAGGGTAGATAGCGCTTTCCTCAGAGTGCGTTACAACTCCCTGTGATGCAGCATGAGCAACAGTTCATGCCCTGACTTCACGTGTCTTGGAGGAAGACCCTAGCTAGACATGCCATGTGTTAGATATCGTTTAGTTCATTGTCTATTTACTGATTTTGTAAAAGCTGCTTTAAGAAAATGGAACAATAGATTTCAAAAACCCAAAGTAACTTTTTTAACTTTTTAACTGTTTGCAGTGTGAAAAACCACCCAAACATGTAGTTGTTTATATACACAACAAGGACTCTGTTTACATCTGTGTATGTAAGGTTTTGACTTGAACTATAGCAGAAAAAAGGTTTGTCTGCATGTTGGGAGAACGTGATCTGCACGTCTCCTGACTGCACACTCAGCCTTAGCTCTGTATATGACTGTATGTATGATGTGTATCTGTGAACTGGTCCACTTATTCTCATGATTATTTTTTATTTATAATAATAATAATAAGAAGAAGGGACAATTGTAGGCTGCATGACTGTGTAATATTTGGACAAACTGAAGACGGGAGGAGGTCTCAGAACAAAAGACAGTGTTTAGGAATTCTGTTTGGAAGCTCGCACCCACCACAGCATACAAACCCAAACCACTGAGTCCTTCTTGCTCGAAAAGTCTTTCATTTGAAGTATATCTCCGGTTTAACATGAGAAGAATAATTAATAACAATTAATATTAAAGAATATTAAAATATGAAAATGTAAGTAAATGCTACTTTCAGTCAGTGTAAAGCAAATGAAGATTTAACACAATGCTTTTAAAACCGATGTCTGTGGATCAGGAAGGATCAGCTTGACCCCAAAGGCATCAAAACACCCTCCTTTTCCATTCCTTCCCACAATGTGTATTCAGTACCTGTGTGTGTGTGTGTGTGTGTGTGTGTGTGTGTAAGTGAACACAAAACAAACACAGGTTTTCTTTCCATCCCAAACCTCATGATTATGCCAGATTGTCTCTCCTGAGCTCTCCTGGTGATATTGGGTTGAAGAGCATCACACCGCCTTCCACAAATATCTCCTGTCTTTGTGTTTTATCTGAACATTGTGTCAGATTAGGAAGAAAACAGATCACAGGGGAGATAACACATATCCTCTAAGGGTTTTGATTTTTTGATTATTACTGTAACAGTCTGAAGTGGAGTTGAAGACATTTTGAAACAGACAAAATCTGGTGGTAATTTGGTAATAATTTTTGGTAATAAAAAGAAATCCTCAAAATGCACAGACTACATTTCTCTCTCTCTCACATACACACAAAAACACAGCTTGTCATTTTACAGAAAGTGTAACCAACCAAGACTTCTTCCATAAATGTTAAATAAATGTCTCCTAACAAAAAGGCTGCATCAACAATTATAGGTTTTACTTTGTTAAGCAACAGGTTTTTTTTATCCATCTATTATTAATCTTAAATTATGTGGAATGTCCGCAGTACAGGTTCCTGTTTATGAGCTGTTACTATAGTAACTAGGTTACTATAGAAAAAAATAACGCATTAGAAAGAGCGCATTAATATTAACTTATCATTTATGTTACATGTTATGAGCCGTGCTGTTATAAGAAAATAATCCACACCTTCTGATCAGATTCAAGCATTCAATCACATCGTGGTATAAAAATGACTGTGCAAGCTCATGACTGTATTTGTACCAAAGCAGTTTAGTGGCCTGAAGCCCAATCTCCCCATTTCAAGTAGCAAAAATAAATCACACAGCTCCGCATCACAAACTCAAGGCTAATGTACTGATGGGTTTGATTTTAATCTGCATCATTACTTATTTCAGATTGTATCAAGACAAAAATAAAATAAGCAAAGAGCAAGCTGATGGACAGAAACCTGAGGTTATAATAATATCAAAATCCTGATAAAGTCTCAGTGTGTCCAAGTGGAGCTGTGTTTGTTACAACACTGAGAAGCTTGAACTGTCAGACTGAACGAATGGTGTATTAAAAAATTCCCTAAAATAATACATATTAACTTTAAAGTTAATGAAATATTAAGTAAGCAGTAAATTAGTAAATGTAGAGTTTTGTTTAATTGAGTAAACAATAAAATGTCTACAAAGTGTTGAAATGAACTGACTGTTGTGAAATAATCACTCAGCTAGTCAGACAGGTAGCCGATCTTTGTTTAAAATCTATTTCAGCCTGAGGAAAAACGAGCAATTTTATCTGCGTCTGTTTATCTGTACTGCCGTAAGAATTCAGAACATACCGCTTCTTTGTATTCTCTCTAAAAACTCTACTTTCAGTTACATTTCAGTGTCGGTGATGATGTTTGTGCAGTGTTGATTTGACAGCGGGTATTTATGCCAGGTTACACACCGACTCATTTAGGCTTAGGTCTGTTTCGCTACGACACAAATTCAAAAACATGATGAAAACGCGAAGTTCACTGCGCGAGGAAATTACCCAGGCTGACCTTTTCCAGCATTGTTCGTTAAACTACTTCCTTATTCACCAATCTGGACTTTCAAGAAATTTTAGGCAAGTTTAGAATGTTAATAAAAACATTTTACCACCACTGTGGTGTGTAAATATAAAGTACGTTATTGACAGAAAAATGCACAAAACTAGATTTTTTCAGAATTCAGCCGACTGGTTTTCCCAGACCACCATCACATTTATTTACGTGACTCACAAACACTCTTGATAAAAATAGAGAAGTAGAAACACATCCATCAGTGGCCGTCACTGCTGTCCTCTTCTGACAGCCTGCTTGGAGATGTAGATAAAGAGCTGAGAGCTCAGTGACAGGCCGAAATGCCACCGCTCATAAACATGCCACTAACTTCTCAGTTCCAGCCAGGGCTACAGAAAAGCACACACTCCGGTGTCCAGCGTGAACAGCATCCAGCAGAAACACCACACTGCTGATTTACTCTCAGAGGAGGCCAGAGTGTCACAGCTAAAGGCTTAAACTTCATGCTGAATTACCCACTGCCCTTTACACGCTGTCTGAGCAAAGTCAGCATTCAGCTGAGCAGGTCTTCAACAAGTTTTTTTTTTTTTTTTTTTTTTTTTTTAACATTTTCAAAAAGTTTCAACAAAAAAAGTGAGCAGAAAAGCATGTCTAGATTTTGCTTATTTAGTTTTCTCCCTGGTGCTACAAGGCTAATGTAGCCAAGTAGTAATGCGATCTGCAATCAATTAGCATCACACAAGCTGCATATTAAAAGTCTCACAAACATGCCTGCCTGTGAAGTGTGTCAACACACAAGCCAGTATGTAGAGTACGAAATGTAGTAAATATTAATGGCTGAGAGTGTAATCGATATCTCCACTTCTCTAGCTGACCAGTAATGGCCCGGCAGGATTACACGGCATGACTTGTGTAACAGCCCCTTTAAAAAGCAGGTAATAAGATACCACCTAATCAGAAGATCAATATGACTCAGAAGACCACACCACAAAATCTGGACTGGGTCGTGATCAGGAAGACGAGGTGAGAGATGAAACACCACAGCGGAATGTCTAATTAAACTTAGTCGAGTCTCCTGATATAAATTTATTACACTATCCTTAAATATCCCAGTATAATGTATGATCTTCAAATTTCACAAAGACCATATTTATTCATTAATATTTTTGGCATTCTTTGGTTTAAAAAAAAACAAACAAACTGACCTTCACATTTATATTGACCTTTAAATGCAATTATACAAGTTATACACTGAATGAACACTACATCACTTATTAGTGCTTATAAAAATAAATACCACATTTCACATTGTTTGTGATCGTCTTTAACTCCTCCACACTTTTTTTTTTTTTAAATCTGGAAAGAGTGACGCAAGTCAATAAGAACACTGCAGGCAGATAGTACACTTCTAAAATCACAAAATGCACAAATGCTATTTTATTACAAACATGGGTTAAGCCCTATTCAGATTGGATTCATTTATCAGGGGGACGTCAGTATTAAACTTTTTACACGTCTCTTCAGTGATAAAACTCTCACGTCTGGACAGCACTAAAATGACCACAGGAGCAGTGAGTCTCTAGTGGGCTGTGTTTACTATGAACCTTGATGGTTGCATCATGTGGTCATATGATCACGCTCCATTCACAAGAAGTAGCAAGCGGCCAAAGAGGCACTGGAGTCGAGGAGACACGCTGGCTCTTATTTCAGTTTGGGCGAACCAAAGTTACAGCAAAAATCTGAAAATACAATAAAACAGTGCTCACAAATTATAGAAGAAGCATCCATTTTTGTTTTGGGACTTGGGAAGTGTTTAATATCTGGGGGAGGGTCACTGATACACTAAGATACTAAAGGGAGGCTAAATACAGCAAGTAGCAGCAGTCAGAGATTTTTTTTTGTTTCCCCCAACGTGAGGCGAAATCTGCACAGGAGATCACAGACATATATCCAGACTATAATTATCAGACATGTGCTGAGTTTGGTGAAAAACTGTAGGTGATTCGGGAGGACAGAGAAAAATACAGACATGGCCAACCCAGACGGAAATAAAAGCACAGAGGGGGACCTGAAAAATAAGAAATTACCCCAGGCACCCCATATACATTTAATCCCATCCAGATAGAGCTTTAGTTGTAATTAAATTTGATTATTTAAGCTAATGATCTCAGCAGCAGTAGCTTTAGTGTAGATTACTGTATCTTCAAAATACTAATCTGCTACACCAGCACATAATCTTTAGGCTGATAAATGATCAGAATGTCTGAGTGCATGAAACAGCGGGCTCAGAAGCAGAGGTGTGCTGATCGCATTTACCAGCTGTTTTTTGAGGTAATAACTACAGGACTCATTCAAAGTGTAATAACTGCAACAGCAAGAGGCAATATGTCCTGTGAAAAATGGAAATGAATACATTTCAGTAAGTGCAAATATGAACCATCACAGAGTCTTGATGGATCCTGCCCAGGACGGTCACACTTCTCTGCAAAGTGTTGTGTTGAGCCTCACAGACATACTGAGAGAGACTGACATTCGACTCTTCACTAACAGATCCGATCCTGCTTTACACAAACACTTACATCTCAGTCGATGATTCAGGCAGGAGTCCAGCGCTCAGTCTTCAAACACATCATGGTACTAGACTGGCATAATGCATAACAGCAATACCTGGGTCTGAATTAATGTATAAATGAAGATGAGAGTGTGATACGTACAGCCAGAGCCATGACTGTCCATATGACCCAAAAAAAAATTTTTTTTATTTATTTTTTTAATCACTGTGAAACTAGGGTAATTATGCATGTGGTGGCCTGGGAAAACCCTTCAAATAGATCATTTCTACTATATGTAATTCTGTAAACTCCAGGCATTCTTGAACTGAAATATATTTCTCTTTTACATGTGTGTCTAACATTTTAAGGGTCCCTGGAGGATCAGTTGTAAGCCCGGCTAAAATTGGGGAGGGTTGCGTCAAGAAGGACATCCGAAGTAAAAACTGTGCCAAATCAAATATGCGGACCAATGACAGTCTCTGTGGCGACTCCTAACGGAGCAGCCGAAAGCAGAACAACAACATGCATCTCTAACATTTTAAACTCTAGGCACCCCCAAAACTGAAAAGGAAAAAAAATGCATTTGAAGATTTCATTCCAGTTCCACTAAAAGACCCCCTATGAAAGTTTACAAGATGAAATGAGGTAAACATGAGCCTCGTCATTGACTTCACTCATTACCAAATATGATTTTTGCAAGGTAAGGTTAGAAAGTACATTTCTATGGGTATTTTTATGTATTTGTTTTCTTAAAGTAGAGATGTCGAAATATACAGGGTGTCCCAAAGTGCAGCATCATAGAGTTAATGTACAGGGAGTACGTTGTAAATAATAAACACATTTAAGTTAAGTTATTTTAGTTAAGTAGGCCTATATGTAGTTATGTACACTTGTGTATATGTACGCTCATTGGTTCCTGAATTATAGAACATTTTATTTTTTATTTTTACAAGAGTCTAAGCAAGGAAAAAGAAATCCAAATAAATCTACTTGTAGTTTTTAGCAAGTTTGAGCAAGCTCTGCAAATAAAAGATTACGGTTTTTATTTTGCTGGATTTATGAAACAGCCTGTATATTTGATCCGATTTTTTTCATCATATTGGCCGTTTTCCAAAATTCACTCACAGCAACATCTGACAGATTTTCTCAGACCAGCACACACATGCGATGTAAAACCTAACCAAGCCCATACTTGGACTACTATACAGATGCGTTACTTTGCGACACAGTGAAATCCGCAAAAAAGATGTACTTCAGGGCAAAGTTTCCAAGTCAAATTAGGATTCCTCCACACAAAGAGGCTCCTAAAATCCAAGGCCAGTCAGGCGATTGATTTCAGCTGATGCAAGGAAGCAACAACGACAGGGGAAAAAATGATAAGTAAAGCCATTCACCAATGTGACAACAAGCTTTTATAACAGCACTGACAGTTTCCAAGGCAACCCCATACGGCTTTTGTTCGTGAATGCGTCAAGTGAAGAAATAGATCTTATCCGAGAAGGAGGGCAATGTGGAGGGAGAGTGAAATCCAGGAGAGTTCAGCTGACATCACATCAGCACCGCTGAAGCGCTGATTGAAGGGAGATTGAGAAAAGCCAGAGCAAAGTCTACGACACACAGGAAAAAATGTGTGTGTGTGTGTATGCAAGATTCACAAATAATTAATGTCTCAAGTGTCTGATTTATAGTCTGTTCTGTTTCAAGGTTTTAAGACAAGATTTTTTTGTCAAGTCTGACAGTAAGCACATATATGGCTAACTCCATCTTGGTTCATTATACAGAACGCAGAGCTTACTGAGTCGTGCCAAATATTACACACAATACGGTCATTTACTTTCAACTAATGGACAGTGTAGAAACAAGGCTGACATATTGTGCACAGCTATACATGTAAAATGAATCTTACATTACAGTGTGAGCAGCTTCACAGAAACTGGAAGACTTAAGATTCTGCCCAGTGCAGTCTCGGATTCCTGTTCCTGGCTGACAGGAGTGCAAACCGAAGTGGTCTTCAGTCCATGTAGTCTCATCTGCCTCGAGGTTCACATATTGCGCATTCTGAGATGCTTTTTGGCTCACCACCATTGTAAAGAGTGTTTACTTGTGTCACTGTAGCTTTCTTGTCACCTGGAACCAGTATGGGCATTCTCCTCTGACATCTCATCAACATGGCGATCCCACCCACAGAATTGCCACTAAATGGATGTTTTTTTCTTTGTTTTTCACACATCATTCTATTTCAGCAGTTTCTGAAATACTCAAACATGGCCAATCTGGCACCAACAACCATGCCAGGGTTACAGTCACTGAGATCACACTTTCCCCCTTTCTGATCTTTGATGTGAACATTAACTGAAGCACTGGATCTGCATGATTTTATGTGTTGCACTGCTGACACGTGACTGGCTGACTGGATAGTTGCATGAATGGGCAGGTGTACAGATGTTCCTATTAAAGTGCATATTGATAAAAATGTTTTAGAAATCCTCTTGTTGATGAGAGATGTCAGGTGTATTAAAAATAATTTCCTCTGAGTAAATGATTAGCTTCTAGCTACTATGAGGAAACAAACAAATAAAGAAAAGCTGCATATTTAGCTAGCTTTCATATATTAAATATTTTTTTCCCACAAGCCCGACTTCCCAGTTTTTTCAAGAACTCAACCCCCTCTCCCCCAATCATTATATGGAAAAGAAAATTAAATTTAAAAAAAAAAAAAAAAAAAAAAAAAAAGTCTTACAATATAGCAGAAGGGGGTTTTAAAACAGTGAATAGCACGTTTCCAATATTGTGTGTTTACAAATTACTTGTTTAATGGTCTACCGTCCCTGTTACTGTGACAGAAAGTGATCAGCTAGTCTTTCAAGCGGAGAGCTCAAAACAAGATTCTGCTCTTTTTACTTTTTTGCTTTTGAAATGTAAAGCTCTTACTGCACAATGTGTAAGAGTTGGCGAGTCTGAAACGGTCATTTAAGTATTTATTTTTTTATATTTTCCATCCCCCTAGCAATTTTTCCACGCCCCACTAGGGGGGGCAGCTTGAATATCTCTGAGCTAGCTCCTAACTACGATGTGACATTCTGTACAAGCTAAGGATGACATGACCTGTGGCATTTACATTTGAAATGTGCTATTATTTTATCTAATATAAAATAACACCAATTATGAACGTAGGTGTCTCATAATGATCTCCCATTAATAATACAGAGAAAACAATCTTAGGAAAGGACACACGGACATGAACTGCTATTTGCTACAGTAGGTCCATAGGAGAGCTCGGCTAAATGAGAAAAGTCTTTACAGATATATCACCCTTAATCAGGTCTCATACAAGAGTAACGCGGATAAAGCAGGTCAAACAAGGTCAAATTCCAGCGCTATATGCATCCGTAAAGGGTCAATTAGAAGGGCAACTATATATTTTACTAACTTAATAATTAAAGACAACAAAGAACATCAAGCTCATTTAAGCCTTCATGTTATTCAACATGGTCTTTTTGGAACAAAGAGGAACAATTCTCAGAATTGGTCTGTCAATTATTCCTGGAAAATTATCCGCCAGAAGCGGTAAGCAATGCTGCGCTTTGTTATTCATATCCACACTCAAACTGTGCACTCATGTCGAGCCTTTAATTTTTCATGTGCATCTTAATTGCTGTGTGGACCGAAACAAGCAAGACTTCACACCACAGGGAGGAAAGAGAGACCTTGAGGGAGGAACAGGGCATGCTCGGTAGCAACAAAAAAAAAAATTATCTAATATATTTTAGTGACTGAATGTGCAGAATGGTCTCATTAAAGCTGAGGAATGGACTCACACTTTAGCCAATTAAACCCTGAGTCCTGCAAGCACGTCAATCTCTAAAGGTCACAGCTATGAGAAATGAAAAGATCTACACTCAAAATTTAAAGAGAAAAAGTGAAGAGAGCAAAAGATCAGTGAAGGCAGGATGAAAAATAAAGGACAGTGACAAACAGCCAGTTCTGAAGAGCATACCACTTTCCTGTTTGTTATTCCGTCTGATTTAAAATTCTAACATGATCAAGCCGATCTCATCTCCTACCTAGCCTGAAGAATCTAGTCTGGATTCCTCTACACCCTGTAGGGCATAAGAAATTATCAGATGCAGGAAGGTCTGTTTTTATCGCATCAGGAATAAAATATGAAATACACATCTAGCATACACAGGCAGGAGAGATAGACGTGGTGCGTGTACGCAGCTCAAGAGAGGAGAGAATCGAATATAAGACAGTCTGAAATGTGCTCATTCAGCACTCAGCCTGAAAACTCCATAAACACTCAGCAGCACAAGACTCAGCCATCACATATATCTCCTAAACATCCTTTGTGTGAAGACGAATGTGAGGCAATGTTAGGTTTTTTTTTAAACATGTCCTAAGATGTCATGGCAAATCTCAACAATAAGGCTGCAACTAACGATTATTTTATTGATTTTTTTTTTAATCGATTAGTTGGAAATATATACGCAATACCAAAAATATTTATTTCAAATTATTTCTTTCCTGCACTTGCATACTAATAACCAACTAATACTACTACAGAACTCTTAAACAGTTATACAACTACTCTTAACTACTGACATCATTTATCAGACAAGCTGTCATGGCATGAGAATATGATCAAGCGTTTTGTTTTTGTTTTTTCCTTTTCTCAAATCAGACACCAAAACTAATCTAAGGTCACAGTATTTCATAGATATTTTTACTGAGTCCACACACTTGTTTTTGGCGATTATACTGTATGTCAGCATGACCAAAAAAAAAAACAAAAAAAAAAAACAAAAAAGGACCAACGTCTCACTTGCTGGTTGAGGGATTTTTCTGCTTTTCAAGCTATGATATGTTCAATTCCAACCAGTCAAATTCAAATTAAAGGTCAATATCCACTGTCTCTAACTGAAACACTCACATGTTAAATTAATTCTGCTTGCCATGTTTATGTGAGGTGAATCACATTGGGTGTGAAAAATCTTGAATCTTATTTTGCGATGAAAGGAAATCAGGGAATCAGTTCTTTATGGGAATTGACTCTCAGCATATTCGATTTGATCTCAAAGCATAACGGCAGTTTGAGGACTTGTGTTATATACGCTACATGGCCAAAAGTATGTGGACACCTGACCACTTAACATCCCATTCCAAATTTAGTCCCCCAAATATGGGTGTGATAATCAAGTGTCCATATACTTTTGGAAATATAGTATATATTAAACAATATAGTATATTGTTGACAGCAAGCAGCATTTGTCAACATGTTCAACATGTCTGCGTCAAAAAAGGTTTAACTACTTATAAGCTAATTGATTCAAATATTTTCGCTGCTTGTGGGGTAAAGTGAAGGGACACAGTGCTACAGCGTGCTTCATAACAGACCAACTGATTGATAATGAAATTTGTTTTGTCACATAGTTGTTTCAACCTTCCTGGACATGGCTTTTATAATAAAGACATGCGCACGGCTGGGAGACATTTAAAATACCATCACTCTTTAAAAACATCTTATCCTCATTCATAACAGCAAAGTGGCATCTCAGCATCAAACAAGTACCTCCTCATACAGCTAAAAAATCTTTCCCTGTAAAAGCATCTATTGAATCTACTATAAAAGTAAAGTCCAGTGTGAATTCTCAGGAAAGACCATTACTGCTAATGCAATATGAAGTTTTACGTTAAGTGCAGCTAGCTTGTGCTTCTTTATGAGCTCTACCTGCAAAAGCCTTTTTTCTTTTTCTTTTTCTGTTATGGATGTGCTGTGTTTTTAGTCTTGTAGTGCAGAGAATGAGTCATGTTTTATCAAGTGGGTTAAGGGTTCTTTACCAAGAAAAAAAAAAAAAGCAATTTAAAGTAGAACCTGAAGCCTTCATAATTTCACAGGAGGGAGCCGCAGTAGCTCAGCCACAGGACCGGGATTCTACCAGGATTCTATTAGAGGCTAATGGAGAAGAACATTAGATACTAAAAGAAAACGTGCAAAAAGATCGTTTAGAAAACAGGAACTTGGCAAGGAATAGAATTGGCAACAAAGTTAAACAGGTTTAAACATCACCTACTCTGACAGCAAATCTGCAATATAGAGAAGTATTAGAAATAAATTATTCATAATGCATATTTTCAAATCAAGTGAAAACAGTTCTGTCAGAAATGCTACTGCTTATGGAAATGAATTAATTTAGAAGGACAATCGATGGGGAAGAGTCTCAATTTTCAGGTTCTGCTCTTGATAAAACCAGTTTCAGTAAAAGTTTTTAAAATAAAAGCTATGACTATAAAACTGAAAAGACCTTTTTTTAATCTACGTCTCAAATCTTGCACTTCACTGTACTTCGTGCTTGTTTCGTTCACGGAAGAAGTGCTTTAAGTGCATTCAGTGGACCATTTTTCACCAGAAGCTTATTTGATTAGTTTCTTAATACAAGGATAAAGCAGCTCAGTTTAATAGGTTCAACTGCAACACACAGCATCTACTCAAAATGACTTAAATGTCAAAAGATGAACTGTCTGCATATGGCAGTCTTGACAAATGAGGTCAATATTAAAATGGTTTATTTTGTAAAGTCACAGACACAAATGAAAGAAAAAAAAAAGAAGAAAAAAATTTCTTTTGCACCAATTACACCAAGTATTTCACTTGTTAAAGACAATGCTTCACACATCTCTCCCTTGTGAAATTTATTCACAAGGTAAAGGAGTGCAAATAGAAAACGTCAGGCATGAGACAATGAAAAGAATATTTCTATTCAAGTTCCATCACAGCAGCACCACCACACACAAATATGCAAATCAGATGCAAATTTCTAAATGTTAATGACACAGCCATTCTCTCTCAATTCATCATCCCTATTCAAATGAATTTTAAAGGATCAATCAAGTAGTAATATTTGGATTCCTCTCTCTCTCTCTGTGTCTCTCAGTCTCTCTTTCTCTGCATGAATATCATGCATAAATTGGGATGAGCCTGAGGCAGAAGACTCCGCAGAGAATTTCCTCTTTAATACAGTGCAGTCTCTACAGGCCAAAAATGAGAGGCACATTTCACTGGAAGCAAAAATAAATTGGAAATATAGTATCCTTGTTGCAGTATGTGCAAATTAAACAGCCCACAGCGCACTTTGCACAATCCTCTGTGTATTCTGTTCATCTCTCACATGTCACATATGGACACAGGTGTGTTAAAGGTACCAGAAAACGAAAAATCACCTCAGTTTTGCACACAAGCTGATGTTGTTTATTAGGCATTCTACACCACCCAAGCTTCTCACTTAAGCAGTATGGTAGTTGCACAAATATAATCCTTGTACACACACTCAAGACTGCATGGCAGGGGCTGCACAGTAAACACCATCTGCCCATCCTGTGTGGTGCCCATGTGTATGCCCGAGCCACTCTCTCACACACTTCTCAGACACTAAAGCTCCGCTGCAGGAGATCAGGATGCCCTTAGGGTCCAGGGATTAGAACTGACCACTCACCGACACTGACCACTAAAATTACTACTACTGCTGCTAAGAAGAAGAAAAAGTCAAAGAACAACAGGAAGAGGATAACAATTAGCAAAAGAACTAGGAAAGAACAAAAAAAGTAAAGTACAGAATCACCCTAGAACAGAAAGAGCAAAGCACATAACTAGTGAAGAACAGAAAAAAGTAAAGTACAGAATCACTGTAGAAAAGGAAAAAGTAAAGTACAGAATCACTGGAGAAGAGAAAGTGAGTACTATCTTAAGATTACCAACTACTTTTTTCAACCTGCAGGAGAAATGTTTAAATATTTTTACTACAATTTTTACCAGTTTTACCATCATGTCCTAAACTACAAAGTACTAAACTACAGTGATAAAGTGGTTGCTGTCTTCCTGCCAGATTGTATTACTTTTCCCACTTGTACTATTCTTTCCAAAGATGCAAAGTCCTGAGTTTTTTGAATGCAGGGCTGGAGGCAGAACAGACATGCTTCCTACTGCAATGAGAGATGAAATTAAACACAGGCACAGTAAATGAGGACACTCACAGACCTGTACTCAACCAGAGTGAGGGTTAGAGTCAAGGAAAATCACTACACACTCCTCTCACCCAGGCCATTCTCTCTTCCAGCGGTTCCTCTCTCAGCAGAGACTGAGCTTCAGAGTCGTAAGGACACGGACCAACCGGTTCTTCCCACATTATCCCACCCCTGTAACCTGCCTGACATTTACCTGGACCGACATTTAACACTTAAATGTGTAAATGTATGTAACAACCGCTAATGTTTACTGTAAATTGTTATGTTTACTGTAAATTAATGTACATCATGTAAATTATTGTATATTGCATATACTGTGAATTAGTATCATGTATTGCATATTGTGAGTGTCTGTTGTCTCCTTGTACACTTTGCCAATAGAAGATTCTGCTTTTGACTACATACTGCATAAATAGCTTTACCAGATTTACCATAGTGTCTACTTCTTACACAATATTACACAAAAAAAATGAATAAAACTAGATACTAGATATAAAACAATACAACAGTCATATAAAGAAAAAAAAAAGAGAGAGAATACAAATTGTGGTTGAAAAGACTTTTCCATTGTTCTCTCATACTGGTCATTGCTAATGCATCCAGACACTTGATTAGTGTTTCCACATTACACAAGTGTCTGGGTTGTATTTAATCACCCTGACGGTCTTGAGCTAGTGGTTAATTTGTGTTTTGTTTCAGAGCTGCTTTATAGTGAAGTAGCTTTTTATAGCTATCCATATCTGAATTCATTCCCTGTATACCATAAAGTGCGCTATTTGTGTTGCAGACATTCTGTAACAGGGATCAGAATCGATTTCTTTTTCATTTTGGTTTGTGAACAGAGATGATATTTATATGACCCTGGTCCAGTGTTCCACACCCCCTCTTTAATTGGAAACCGCTTAAAATGAAATAAAAGAACAGTTAATAATGTTCTTCACATATGAAGCCTAGCATATAAATAAAACCAAACACTGCATTTAACCAGAAATGTGTGTATTTACTTTTAACATTTTCTGCTCTGCAGTGTGATCTGTTGCTTGTATGAAAAATACTTTTACACAGATCTTTCTTGCCATCACTCCTCCTTGAAAAAACACCATAGTGGCTATCTAACATCATATCTTATTGTAGCCAGGTGTGCAGAAAGTGACGAATCCAGGGCAGAAATACAGTCAGGTCCAGAAGTATTTGGACAATGACAGAGTTTTTGTGATTTTGCCTTTATACTCCACCACAATGGATTTGAAATAAAACAATC